>PYHW01010143.1:891987-973983 GCA_013186435.1 Turdus rufiventris
TTTTTTTTTTTTTTTTTTTTTTTTTTTTTTTTTTTTTTTTTTTTTTTTTTTTTTTTTTTTTTTTTTTTTTTTTTTTTTTTTGGTTTGGGGTTTTTTTGGTTTGTTTTATGTTTTTTGTTTTTTTGGGTTTTTTTTGCTTGTTTTGTTTTTTCTATTAAAAGATCTAAATAAAAGCCTATTATTGCAGGCTGCATTTTTAAAAATTAAAAGAAAGAGGTTTATTAATTAAATCTTCTGGAGCATCTCCAGAGAGTCGGTGTTGTTCAGCTTGGAGAAGAGAAGGCTCCAGGCAGACCTTAGAGAACCCTTTCAGTCTTAGAGGAGCTCCAAGAGAGCTGGAGAGAGACTTTGGACAAGGGCAAGGAGTGACAGGACAAGGGGCGATGATTTAAGCTGAAATCTAAAAGATTTGGATTAGATTTAGGAAGAAATTCTCTACCATGAAGATAGTGAGGCCCTGGCACAGGTTGCCCAGAGAAGCTGTTGCTGCCCCATCCCTGGCAGTGTCCAAAGCCAGGTTGGATGGGATTGGAGCATCCTGGGACAGTGGGAGGTGTCCCTGCCCGTGGCAGGGGTGAACTGGATCGTCTTTAAGGTTCCTTCCAACCCAAACCATTCTGTGACTCCATTAATAATTTTTGGATCTACCCCTGAACTCCCCAGTGATTCCAGAGGACCTTTAGGTGGCAACAGAAACACCGACAAGATGTTTCTAGGAGAAACTCAAAACATCAGAACTGGTGCTTCTTTCTCTAAACAACAGGATCAGGAGGCTTTCAGAAACCATGAGTTTGGCAGGATCCTGCAGGGTGTGAGATGGAAAACACCTGAGCACAGGTGCAAGGTGTCAGGGTGTTTGCACACCTGACCTGCTGAAGGTGCTTGGACCCCCCCTACATCTTCATGCCTCCATCTCCCACCCCAAATCTTGCACTGACCTTTGGGAAGTGTTTTAAGACCTCTGGGTCTGTTACACCAGCTCAGGTGTTACAAAAGCTCAGGTAATCCAACACAAATCAGTGCAGAGAGACAATGGTGTGGCCCATCTGAAAATAGACAGAAATCCCCACCAAAAACAGCTAAGTCGTCATGATAGAAAAATAAATCCAGGCAGATTGTTGCTTGCATTGTGTGAATCATCATGTTGTTATAGCAACTTCATATCTGCACCCAATCTGAAAACCAAGCACAGCTGAAATAATACAGCAGCATTTAGTTAAAATGATATATAACAAGACAAAAATGGATCGGCTCGATCTCCCAGGAGCACCCACACTTCTTTCTCACCCTCTTCCCTCCCTTTGAAAACATTGTTCTGCTGTATTTAAACAATTTAAAAAAAAAACCAAAACAAAAAAACCAAAAAACCCAGACTTGGAGCCCTAATGAGCTTTTGAATTCAAGGACAGTCTTCAAAATGAAAAAAATCATAGAGTCATGGAATCACAGAATCGTTTAGGTTGGAAAAGACCTTAAAGATCATTTTGCTCCAACCCCTCTGGCATTGATAGGGACATTTTTCACCACCTTCAGATGAAAAAAATCCCAGTTACAACTACCAGATGCAGCCAACTGCCCCTATTCAAAAATTCATGCATTAAATAAATTACATCAATCTTATAAATGTTTTATTTTTACATATATATATGTACATTGTGTCCTGCTCTGTTCAGGAATCCTGAACAGAGATTCCAGCCTGAACAGAACATTTATAATGAAGAAAGGGGGGTGCACAAGTTCTAGTTTTAAAACTGCAGCTCCGTGTGGTGATTTTATTGCTGGAGGAAAAGCAAAAAGTGTCACTAAGGTTCTTTCCATCAGAGCAGCAAAGGAAGAAAGGTAAATAAACAGAATTGTTTCAGGGACTTGGCAGGCAAGCACAGCTCCTCTGCATGGCAAGGGGAGCCCAGCAGCCTCCAAAATACTGCAGGCGCCTCAAAAAACACCATTGTGCCCCAATTAGTGACAAAGATGAGCAGAAAGCACCACAGGGCACCTCACTGCTCCTCTCTCCATGAAATGCTGACAGCAACAAGGTCTGAAGGAGAAAGAAAGGAAAGAGAAAGGGAAGGAGCTTGGGAGATTTGAGAATTTTGCTCTTGATGTTTCAAGCAAATTAAGACCAAACAAACCCCAAAATAGAAAAAGCAACCCACAAACCCACAGCTCTAGTCCCAACAAAGTCCTATTAGTCTTAACAACAGCACAAAAGCGACTCAATTAATTAAAAGCAAATAAAAAGAAGCAGCCGAACTTATTCTTTCAGAGTTCAAAACAGTAGAAGCACCAGCCTGCCCCAGACAGAACTCTATGTTTTTCTCTTCTTCTTTCTCTTAAATGCATTTATTCATTAAGGCTTCCTTGTAGGCTGAGTAATGAGTCACTTCTTGGTTCTCTATGAAGTGTAAAGGCATGGAGAGGAATAGGATTTAAATGGAGGATGGAGACACTCACAAAGCCTGTTAAAAAAGCTTGAGAAGCTTTTGGAGGAATCACAGATAAAGAGAGGCAACTCCTCACACGGACCCCAAACCCTATTCTCTATCACCAGAGCTTTCCCAGGGTCTAAGCCTGGCTCTCAGCCAGCACAGAAATCCACTCCCTGTCCTCCACTGAGCTTTCTTCCTCCCCTGAGAGCTTGGAATGAGAATCCCAGAGCTCAAGCAGGAAGCAGGAGTGATGCTGCTCCTTCATGGACCTGGTGGCTCAGTGTGGATGTGGCCATCCCTGCACAGTGAAGATGGACAGGGGGGATCCCATCAGTTGATATCATCAACAGCAAAAAGCATTTTATGGCTCTGACCCTGGCAGCCAGAGAAGCCCCAGCAGGCTCCAGCCACACACATCCAATTATTTTGCAATTGAGAATCACAGAAACACAGAAGGATTTGCGTGGGAAGGGACCTTAAAGATCATCTGGTTCCAACTCTCCTGTCAGGGACAGGACACCTTTCATTAGACCAGGTTGCTCCAAGCTCCACCCAATCTAGATTTCCAGTGGAGAGGAAGAGTCTTTCCAATCCATCAGATCAGAGATGCCAAGCTCAATGAAAAACTCAGGAGACAAACTCTCCCATCATTAGCCTTATCTCAGACTGGAGCTGGAACATCCTGATTTGGTCCCCCAACTACTGCCAGGAGTTTCCCCTAGCTCTCCAGGTCCTCTGAGTCCTCCCACATCAAGTTTTGAGGAAGCAAAGCCAGCATGGAGATGGGACACCAGGCTGCAAAGTGGCTGAACAACAGGAAGGACACACGTGTCACTGCCACAAACACAAATCCCAAAAAAGCACAACCCGAGCCCAAATCCACCCTGCCAGCTTTCCAGCAAGGACTCCCATCTAGTCCATGTGTAGGAGTAGAAAACTTGAAATAAATATTAGTTCAAAATAGATATTAGGAAGAAATTCTTCCTTGTGAGGGTGGTGAGGATCTGGCATAGGGTGCCCAGAGAAGCTGTGGCTGCCCCATCCTTGGCAGTGTCCAAGGCCAGGCTGGATGGGGCTTGGAGCAAGCTGGGACAGTGGAAAGTGTCCCTGCCCATGGCAGGGGTTGGAACTGGATGATCTTTAAGGTTCTTTCCAACAAATCATTCTCTGATTCTATTTTTCTGTGAAACTTCTCTGGTGACAGCCACGACCATGTGTCATTCCCCATGGTAGAGATCTTCTACCTTCCCCACAGTGGTGTCTCTCACTTTTCTAACATTTATTCTGAAAAAAAAAAATAAAAAGAAAATTTAAACCAGCAAAAAAAATAAACAAAAGCCCCCACACAATCTAAAATAAATTTTAAAACTTCCTAAATACAGAAGCTAGAGGAACTTGTTTGCTGCCACCTAGACCTCTTCCAAAGGGTTCACATGCCAATCTAATAATAAAGTTGTCGTATGGGGTGATGTGATTTTAGCTTTCAAGCTGAAGGTTGCTATGGGAGGCTGTTCCCAGCAGCAGCACTGCACAGCATTTGTAAAAGCCTTTTGCAGTATCAGACACTGATTTCTGAGTAGGAAAAAAAAAAAAAATCACTATTTTTGTTTTTAAAAAGTTCCATAAAAAGCAGCATTGCTGGGAAAAAATGTAGAGGGGGAATAAAGCAAAATAAAAACTGGTGCTGTAATTCAGATGTCTGTAGAAATGCAGATGCACTAAAATCTCCTTCCCAGAGCCAAACCACCAGGAAAACCTAATTTTTTTTTTTCTTTTTTTTTCAAATCAGTGCACATCATCTGAGTTGGTGCTTTTGCCAACTCCAGGTTTGCTGGGATGTGGGAGAAGTTAAAGACAATCAGATGATCTCAGGTGCTGTAAAATGAGGTGCAGAAATGGGAACGGTTATTGCAGGGCCTCTGTGGGGTCATCTACTGTGCACTGAGATCTTGGCTCGCATAAAAATAAGGTATTACTTCAGAACAGGTTGAGAAAGTTTACCCAGCTTTTAAAAAAAAAAAAAAAAGAATATATATATATAATATATATAGGGATTTGTGCAAGGAATGAAGTATTATGTATGTATATACAGACACATACAGAGAGTTATGTAAAGCTGATCAAATGCAAACGACTCTCTTAAAACTAACAAACAAGTAAACACAGAAGATATTTTCTGCAGCAATCTGCAAGATTTAGGAGACTGTTACAACTTGCAGGATTTAAAGAGGAAACACAGGAAGAAGGAGGATTTGACATAAGGACAGAGCCCTGAAGCAGCAGCAGAAGGACATGCAGTCACTTTTTACCTTTGCACAGTGAGGTGAAGATTTCCAAACATTGATTTGTAAAAGGCTTTGGATTTGTGTTGCCAAACCCTCCAGCCATTAAGTGCCTTAAATCTTTGCAGGTTAAGTAAAGGAAGGTTGTAGATGAGATGTGTGGATGGGGATGAATATGTAGAGCACACAGCCAGCTCCCTGCCCATACCCAGCATATGGAGAGGGGTGAGGATCAACATCATCCAGTTCCACCCCTGCCATGGGCAAGGACACCTTCCACCACCCCAGGCTGCTCCAAGCCCCATCCAACCTGGCCTTGGACACTTCCAGGGATGGGGCAGCCACAGCTTCTCTGGGTAACTTGTGCCAGGGCCTCATCACCCTTTAGAATTTCTTCCCAATATCCCATCTAACCCTGCCCTCTGGCAGTTTAATGCCATTCCTTCTTGCCCTGTCCCTCCATCCCTTGCCCAAAGTCCCTCTCCAGCTCTCTTGGAGCCCCTTTAGGCTCTGGAAGGATCTCTAAGTTCTTCCTGGAGCCTTCTCTTCTCCAGGGAGAACTCCATGATGTTTTGCCTGAAGTCTTAAATGGCAAGTGCTACAGTGACACCACTGGGATGCTCCTTCATCAAGAGCCAGGAGGTAAGAAACCCCATAGACAGCTTCACAACCAGAAATTTCTGTGATGTCAAAGGTTTCAGACCCAATTTAAACTCTGATGGAAGGTATACACAGATGAAATCCTAAGACAAAAGAAGAACAACTGCTTTGAGTCTGATGTTCAGATAAGCAACTGAGATGCTGAAGAAAAGATATTTTCAAAGCACGGACCTACCTTGGGTCCTGCACCCCACTGATTTTGCAGTTTCTGAGACAAAATTTAGACCAGGAACAGAGAATCTTTTGCCATCACAAGCTTTAGCCAGAACATATAAACAACCCAAACAGAACCCCTGATCAACAAGTCAGAATTTGTTTAAATGCCCGAACTCCAAACCAGCAACAGTCAGGAGCCCATGATACCAGGTAAAATAAGAACCTATCTTATTTTTAATTTATTTTTAAGAGCCTATTGTATTTTTCCTTATCTATCACTGAGATGCACTGACTGCAGTGGCAGTACCAGGAACACCCCATGCAATAAAAATTATTATATTAAGTTGCTAATCCACACACACTGCAGAAGACTCCACCATCAGCCCAAGGCTTCAGTGCCCAGCCAGCGCACCACCACCCACCCTCCACATCCCCAAAATTCCTCCTTCCCCAGCACTCTGCTCATAAACTCAGGGATGTCCTTCCCAAAGGTCTCAATGCCCTGTCAGCAGAAATTCAAATCAATCCAGCCCTGGAAGCAGCTGCAGCAAATAACTCAATCACGTTCATCATTTTAACTTATCCTATTTATGAATCAGGTCAAGCTTGAAATCTCCATTTACATTATCAGCCTTCATGATATTAAGATAATCACGCAGAGGACTGATCAAAGGTTCCTCCTAACTTTGGAGTGCAGGAATTACCATACAATAACATTTTATCTACTCCAGTGTCCTCTGTGACTGTCAAGAATACTTTCTTCCCTAGAAAATAGGACAAGGAACAACACATTGGACAAGGAACTGCTGCCAATCCTAAATCTAAGAGTAACAGGGCAGTGGGTACTGTACACATATCTCAAAAAAACCCCCATGAAAATGAGGAGTTTTTAAAAGAGAACAGGTTTGGCAGGGCTTTGACTAACCTGGTCCTGATCCTGCCCACAACAAGGATAGCACTAAAAGAAGGAAAGACAAGGAAAAGGCAAGGAAAGACACTGGATGGTCTTGAGGGTGCCTTCCAACCCAAACCATTCTGGGATCCCAATATCTGCTGAAAGTCTCTGAGAAAAACAGAGAGATTCAAGCTGCCTTGAATTACCTTTATTTTATCTCACCTGTATGGAAGGACATTTTGATTTTTCCAGACTGATACTGAAAATCACCTGAAAATGTTCTCTAAAGGGCCTCAATTTCTCTCAGCCCTGTTTTGATGGGAAGATGAATCCTGCAGCCTCCTGACACCCAGAAATACTCTGCTGATGCTCTCACAGCCCTCCCTCCAGCAGCTGCAGCACCTGCACAGCATCACCAGGTCACTGCTGCAGATCTGAAAACAACCACCAAAACATCAGAAAAGAGAAAAAGCAATTCCCATCTTCTCTTTCTCCTGTTCCTCTCCAGCTCACTGTTTTTCTGCCTACAACAAATAAAATGTAATGTCATTCTGTTATTTTTGTGAAGAGATGTTTTATCCAGAGTTTGGGCAAAGGGAAACAATTTCTAACCTGATTTTAAGATTATTTAAAGAGGGTAAAAAAAAATAGAAGGACATCAGCTTGTAAAACAGTCTTATGTGAGAAAAAATATAGGAATACTTTATTGGAAGTGCTTCACTTCTGAAACCAGCTATTAAGAATGTAGATATAATCCTTTATTTATCTCATTTGCTGCAAGAAAACTCTACACACACAGAAAGAAAAATCACATGGGATATAATCCAACAACAATCTCCTCCATTAACTCCAGAACGATGTTCTATTGAATATTTCAAGCGTGATTACACTGTAACAGAATGGCACCATGCCACCAAGCCCTGTAAATTATTTTCTCTCAATACCTCCCTTCTTTGCAAAGATGCCAGGAGGCTGGACAAAAAAAAGTGCTCCTGGATCAAAGTAAAATGCACCAAAGAAACAAGGAGGATCCTTCATGTGACCATCCCAGGATTTGTCTCAAAGAGGAAAGATGACCTCAGCAGTTGATATTGCACCTTCTAGGCAGGATCTGGGCTGGGAGTTATTGAACCAAGGGGATTCTTCCTGCAAAGGAATTAAATTCAGAGGATTTAAAATGATGGCAACCTGCTCCAAGTCATAACTTTGAATGTAGTTAATGCCTCTGCTTTGATTTTAGGGCTTCCAGTGGTAGAAAAGTTTCACTTTAGTTTCTCTAATGTGGAAAAAACACCATGAACAGCAGAGATGAAAGCTCAAAACAACTTCCTGGTGATGCATTAGTTCAGAGGGATATCAGTCCAGTGAGATTTGACTGGGACTCGTGGCTGTCCTTTTTCCAGTCATGGCTTAAGGAGGAAGCAAACACCAGCAGAATCACAAATATTGCCAAGTCCAGGCAGCGAGGCTGTAACACAGTAATTAAATACTTTGTCAAAGATTTTCTAATCGTTCAAAGGATTGGGATGTGCAGGAAGAGGTTTGCAGGGGTATGAAGAGCAGCCAGAGTGCTGAGTTGAGCACATCGGAGAGCAGTAAACACCAACATGGATTCAGTTTGAATTCCCTGAATGTGTCAGAGAACAGGGAAGGGACAAAAAGCCAAGCTCACCCACATAACAGAAGTTTTGTGTCTATGAACCTACAACCAAAGCAGAGAGACCAAAGCCACCCCAAAGCTGCTCCCCTGACCAAGGAAGGAGTCACAGGTCTCCAGAAACTTCTTCAAGTCCTTTGGGACTGCTGCTGTCACTGTCTGAGCTGACCACACAAATGAACATAACCAGGATAAGCAGCCTGGTAGGGTGGGAGGTGTCCCTGCCCACGGCAGGGGTTTGGATCTGGATGACCTTTAATGTCCCTTCCAACCCAAACCATTCTGTGATTCTGTGATCATGGGGAACATCAACTGATGGGCAAAGAATGGGCATGGCACCTTAAGATCATGGTCTCCAAAATTCCAACTCACTGCCTTCTTGAGCACACAAATTGATTTTTTTTTCTCTTATTCAGAAATTTTACTTCAATATGGTTTGGAATTATGTACACCAGGCCCAATAAATGTGAAAAGAAGATGAAGTGTTGTAGCAGGCAACTCCTAACAGAAGCTGAATCAAACAAAAGGAACTGGATGTCACCACTGGCACCTCAAGAGGAAACTTTGCCCAAGGCTTATCCTTTCACATGAGCAGTGGGATGCACAGGAAAGAAGGCAGAACAATATCAAGATTATTTTAAGGTAAAATATAATTATCATATTATTATCATTAACATAAAATTCCCCACTCAGAGGGTGCTGAGGCCCTGGCACAGGTTTTCCAGAGAAGCTGTGGCTGCCTGGAAGTGTCCAAGGCCAGTTTGGAGGGGGCTTGGAGCAACCTGGAAGGTGCAGGGGCTTTGGAAATAGGTGATCCTGGGGTCCCTTCCAACTCAAACCACTGTAGAATTCTATGAAAATTATAAGGTAATAGTGGTGGTGCGGTGTCATTTGATTCTGAATGTTTTTAACAGAGAAGCAGCTCAGAAAATGTTGAGAGATGAAGACCTGAAATGCTTCTTGCCCCATGGAGACTGGGGAGAAGAAAGGAGACACACTGAAGGAGTGAGTTTGATTTGGAAACTAGCACCAAACACAGCAGGAAAAGCCTCAACAAGGAACAGCTTAAAGAAGAAGCTCTCAGCTTCCTACCACATATTGGGGAAAAAAAAAATCTCCCTCAAGGAAAAAAAAAAAAAAAAAAGTCAGGAAGTACTCAAGAGATAACTGATTTTTTGGAATAATTGATATATAGCACAGGTTTTAGAGGCCAAGGACTCCAGGATCCAAAGGCACAGGGAATCACATAACAAGACCAGCCAAAGTTGTCATAACTAAGTTGCAACATGAAATGCTGAAGCCAAGCCTTAATGATTTACCATCAGGAGAAAACCAGGGAGGATTAATCACATTTGCATAGCAGGACATTGCTTGCTCTTCTTCTGAGCACATTATTACTGATCACCATCCAAAAGAGATTCTTGAACTAAATGAAGCCTGTGGCTCTCTAGGCAATTCCTAGACTACTCATAATTAAAGGCACCATTAAGCCTTGAGAGAAGCAGATGCCAATCCATGTCAAAAGTTACACAGCTGAGCAGGGTCTAATTACACTGAATTCAAGAGATATATCACATCCCCAACAGATGTCATTTTATAGAAAGCTTTTGCCATATCTCACAGTTTCAAGATGGCTTGAGATGCTCTTGCCTGTATTATCCCTTTTCTTTAAAAAATAAAAGACCATCCAGAGTCATCTGCCTGCAAGCTTAAGATGAGGTAAGTGCCAAACAGAAGAAAAAGCCACTGATCTAGTGGGGAAGCCAATTTTTTTAAAAAAATAAATAAAAGTTGACATGGAGAAACCATTTCTTCCTTTCCATTTCACACTTTTTTTTTTTTTTTTGTGGTAGGATGATATTTTGGGCTCTCTTTTTTTGCATATTTATTCAGGGTCTGTACAGCCAAGCAACTGCACATTCTTGGGAACTGGCAAGTGCTACAAACAAAGTTCCATTCCCAAAAAAAAAGAGTTTTATGAACAATGTAAAACAATTAAGAGCTATGAAAAGGGTTCTTGTACAGTCTGGTCCAGTTGGCAGAACAACCCAAAATATCTTTTGGATTAAGACACTGATCAAGTTTTCTCCTCTGTATTTAAATGGGAAAAGAGAGTCCAAGTCAACTCAGAAGCAGCACTAAAAATATTATCATCTAAACACAGAAAGGTCAAAAAATAAATTCTTAACTGCCTTCCCAACATAACGCAGAAAGCACATCTATTCTTGAGCATTCACTAAGGCCAGTGAGTTTGGGAAAAAGACAGATGGGAGAATATGTAGGAGAATATGTTCTCTGATACTTCCACAAATAGGCTACCAAAAGTCAAGAAAGATGCTGTGTCACAAGAGATGCAGAAGTCACAGGAGATGCATTTCTTGACATTCCCCTCCAGGAAAGAGATTTTCTTGAACTGAGAGAGAAGTATTTACTACTTGTTCTCATGACATTGCCTCCAGATACTCATCCTATAATTCTCTTATATGTTTAAACAAAATGGCCCCATGGCTGTGGAGTGACAGATGCTTCTTTTCAGCCTTTCCCAGCAACATGGTGATGATCATCACAAAGAATGACAGTGATACAAGAATCATCAGAGGTCTGTGCTGAGCTTCCCTTTTACTGGTCCCATTCTCCTTCCTTTTCAGCTGCTCCTGTAACTTGAAGCTGTTGGACAGCTTAAACAAATCAGAGAAAAAAGAAAACCAAAACAAAAATCAAAATCCTAAACCGTAACTATCAGCCTGAAAATCAAGGGAACTATTAAGGGTAGGAGCACTTCTCTTATGAAGACAGGCTGAGACAGTTGGGGCTGATCAGTCTGGAGAAAAGAAAGCTCCAGGAGACATTAGATTCCATCCCTGTACCTAAAAAGGGCCTACAGGAAGGGTGGAAAGGGACTTTTCACAAAGGCATGAAGTGACAGGACACAGAGGAAATGAATTAAATTGAAGGAGAGTGGGTTGAGATTACTTTTTAGGAAGAAGTTCCTCCCTGTGAGGGTGGTAATGCCCTGGAACAGATTTCTCAGAGAAGCTGTGGCTGCCCCATCCCTGGAAATGTTCCAGTCCAGGCTGGATGGGGCTTGGAGCAACCTGGGATAGTGACAGGTGTCCCTGCCCATGGCAGGGGGCTGGAAAAAAATGGTCTTTAAGGTCTCTTCCAAGCCAAATTATTCTGATATTCTATAAATCAAGGAAAGAAAAATAATTAAATCCAGGGTGGAGAAATATAACAAAGTGCAACACTTGCAGCATTACCCAGTGAGTGGATTATCTGTGAGAAAAATGGGAAACCAACCAGGTTTATGGTTTCTCCTGTCCTCGAGAGGCAAGCAGACACAGCAAGTGGCAGATGAAATGTCAGAAGTCTGTGGAAAATGAGGTGCCTTCTACTTGCTCTTCAGTAGATGGAGTGTGGAGAGTAGATGGAGATGTTCCTTGTCAGGATCGTGTTTTAGCCATTTCTTTTGTGACATCCTGGCTGGTGTCCCCATCAGCAGCAAGGCCAGTCTTGATGGGGTAACCAAAACTGATGGAGTCAACCTCTAATGTCCCAGTTCTCCAGCTCAGGTTGGATGGGGCTTGAAGCAACCTGGGGTAGTGGCAGGTGTCCCTGTCCATGGCAGGGGGTCAGAATGAGATGATTTTTAAGGTCCATTCCAACCCAAACTATTCTATGATTCCAGAGCTTTTACATTCATAATCTGACAAGCACCAGCATATCCATGTATTGCACCCCAAAACCTCCCTGTGAGAAGCAAGTGTCCCACAAGCAGAGGCTTGAAGACTCTGTTCTTGCTTCCCAAATATCCTGTGGCCAACCAGCAAATGCCACAGCTTGTTTCCAACATAAACCTGTTGTGCTCCAACAAATGGATCTGCCCACATTACTCTCCCATTGCTGAAGAAATTTGGACCATAATTAACAGAAGTGTCCTTCAGTAAACAGTGACCTGATTTTTGTGACTTTAATCCAAAAATCAGATCTGTATCATTCATTGCATGAAATTTCTTTTCTATTTTAAGGATTTCTCACCATCTTGACTGGGAACAAAACACAGGGTCTTGTTTGCAGTCAAGTCAGAGCAAAACTGATGAATGCCAACACAGCTGGATCTCAACAGCCCTTCTGCTAAACTGCCATGTTAAAATTAGGGGAGTGACAGAGATTACCAGGAAAAATACAGCAACACACCTGTAGGTGTCCAATCAAAAATAATTTCATGGAGAGGGAAACAATTCCAGGTGCAGAGGAAGCATGCAAAGGAAGGCACACAGAGTTTGCATTAGTGCAGCTGCCTTTATTGCAATGACCCTAATTGGCATTTCCAGATGTGAGGCAGGAAAATCAGCTGACAGGAGCATCTTTGCCTATAACCCTAGAAAACCTAGGCTGAAGAAGAT
Organism: Turdus rufiventris; assembly: GCA_013186435.1. Taxonomy (NCBI): domain Eukaryota; kingdom Metazoa; phylum Chordata; class Aves; order Passeriformes; family Turdidae; genus Turdus; species Turdus rufiventris. The sequence continues at coordinate 904,473 of PYHW01010143.1, forward strand.
GCAGGGCTCTGTACAAGTCATAACTGAAGAAAAAAATAAATTTAAAAATTCTTTCTTTCATGTTCACATATTGAGCTGGTTAAAGCAGTCCACGTTCTCCCAACAGCATTTATTTATCACCATCCTCAATTCTGAAAGCAAACTCCAAGTGATAACACACGATCTCCCTGCAAAGCCAAACTGAGATGGATGGAGCACGAGGGGTATCATTTAAGACAGTTTACATTGCTCACAGTACCAGGAACACTGCATTCAGGCTGCAGGAAAGGTCATTAGTAAATTGAAGGCAGCAGAAGATAAGAGAAAAGTTTACAAACAACATTTCAAGAGGGAAAAAAATGAGCTTATTTGGCCCTTCAGGGAAATGAGCAAGCAGAGAGGAAGTCTGGGTGTGCAAGAGCCTTCCTCACTCCAGGCAGAGGAGCGAGCTCATTTCCAGGGCTCATGGTAGAGCACACAAAATCTGCATCAGTGCCATCAGCAGCAGCACCCAGTGTGTCAGGAACCTGCTGCCTCCCAGATGGCTCATTCCTGTTAGTGCAAGTCTGAGGAGCCAGGATCTCCCTGCAGCACAGGATTGCTGCCCTGAGCTGGCCATGCTTCAGCTTTCAACCTTTTTGTGAATGCTGCAGGAGATAAGCACTGAGATACAGGAGATAAGCAATGTAAAGAGCTCACTTCTTCCCTCCTGAACACCATCATCTGATGAAAACACACTCAAGTGAAAGAGAGACTCTTTTAAGTTGTTTTTTTTGGAAGTCTGCACTAGCTGTAACCTGGTCTAGTGGAAGGCTCCCCATCCATGGCTGTGGGCTGGAATGGGATGATCTTTGACATCTCTTCCAACCTAAACCATTCCATGATCCCTTGATTCTGTCATCAGCAGAAAACACACACATTGGCTTCAGTGGATTCCCATGGCTCAAAGTCCAGTGGGAGAAAGGGTTTTTTTTGTGAGGAGAGACTGTGGGAGCCAGGCCTGGTTAGTCTGGAAAAGAGAAGACTGAGAGGGGATCTCATAAATCCATACAAATATCTCCAAGACAGGAGTCAAGAGAGTGGTGCCAGGCTCTTTTTATGGTGCTCACCAACAGGACAAGGTCACTGGCTATAAACTAAAACACAATAAGTTCTACCTCAACCTGAGGAAGAACTTCTTTCCATGCAGGGTGGCAGAGCCCTGGAACAGCAGCCCAGGGAGGGCGTGGATTCTCCCTCTCTGGAGACATCCCAAACCCACCTGGATGTGTTCCTGTGTCACCTTGCCTTGGCAGGGGGCTGGATTGGATGAACTCCAGAAATCCCTTCCAACCCTGAAGATTCTGGGATTCTGTGAACATATGAAGAAGCTCAACCCAGCAGGACAGGCTGAATCTCACCCTGCTTTCCTTTTTAAATTTGGACTATCCACATGGACACACTTTGCCTTGAAACACCTGAGGAGCTCTAAAACACAGGCAGCCACCCTGACCTCACAGAAGTGCTACTTTTCATAACAGAGTTCCTTGACATTCTCTTCAGTTCCACTTCCAGGGGAGGAGAGGGCATGCACCACATATATGGAATGTTAAGTAATTCAGTTATTTTGCATCAGGAAGATGAAAGACAATTCCCTAAATATCCAACTTTCAAAACATCTTGAGAAAAAAGACTTCCCTTTTATTCTTTTTTTGGTCAACACAAGGCTTAATGATAAACCCACACAATTTCTGTTCTGCAAAACACAGAGGAATGCAGAAATCAATGGTGAATCCCCACGTACAAAAAGTTCCTGCCATGCCAACCCCTGTTCTCCTACTCCATTCTCCATGATGCTCCTGTCACAACCTCTCCACACCCTCCCTGTATCCATGCCCACTCCCCCTCCTCAGCTTCAGGTCCCATCCATGCCTCAATTTGTTCCCCAAAGCATCCAGAGAGGCAGCAAACAACCCACATGGGTAGTCTAGACCTGGACACATGTTAACTGATTGACTGCATGATACCAAAATTTTGGTAATCAGTGAATTTGCCTGAGTTTTCCTTGAGAACATTGAGATATGAAGTTCTTACATGCTTCGTGAATGCATACACTGATGGTTGGGTGGAGGAGAAAATCAGTGAAATGTATTTTTTCTCTGATGAGATTAACTCAATCAACCTACTTCAGTGGAAGAGGCAGAGACACTGACAGGAGAAAGCCTTAAAAGTAGTGAGAGACTTCAAACTATCAAAAAAAGTAAAAAAAAATATTTCTGAAAACAACCCAATGGTGGTCATCTGCTCTCACTTTCAGACCTGTGCCCCAAATATTCTGTTTGTATTTAATTTTCTGGCTCGTCAAGTAGAAAAATAATCCATTCCTGAGGCTTTCAGCTTTATGCACTTGGTTAGGACTGAGCTGAACACTCAAATCTGTCATTGAAGGCTTCAGGTAGTCCCAGCTCAGTGAGGGCTTTTCTCTCCACATCACAGACAATCCAGAGAATTGTTAAGGTTGAAAAAGACCTCCAAGATCATTGAGCCCAACCATAAACCCAGCACCATGTTCACCACTAAAACACACCCTCAAGTGCCATATCCACATGTTTTTTGAACACTTCCAGGGATGGTGACTCTACCACTTCCCTGTGCAACCTTTTCTAATGCTTAACAACCCTGGCACTGAAGAAACTTCTCCTAAAATCCAGCTGGCTCAACTTGAGGCCATTTCCTGTCATCCTGTCTCTTGTCACCTGGGAGAAGAGACTGACACCCACCTCACTACACCCACCTCTTCCCAGATAGTTGTAGAGAGTGATAAGGTCTCCCCCGAGCCTCCTTTTCTCCAGGAGAGAATGACACTGTCCAGAAGAAACCACCCTCCATCCCACCACCGCAGCCATGTCCCAGAAGCTGAAACTCAGGCTCTTCAGCTGGAAATGCAGCAAGATTGATTTAACCCTAGTGAAAGCACAAGCTGCTTCATAAGAGTTGAAACTGCATCTTGTCTATCCAAAATGCAAGTATTTTTTAAAAATTATTCTTGTTAGGGTTTGTTTGGAATGCATGAGACTCTGGTGTTGGTTTAACACACCAAGGCCAAAATGTTGGACAGGGCTGACATCCACGAATCCACTCAGAAAAGAGTGGAGCCCTGACTTTTAGTGGCTTAAAATTATATAAAAAAGCATCTTTAGACTGCAGGTCTGTGATGAATCAGCTCTGACAAGGGAGGGAACTCAAGATCTCCCCACAGCACTCCCTCCCTGCCCCACACCACGACTGCCTCTCCACTCTCTTGCTACTACAGGGACCAGCAGCTAGTGCTGCAAATCAGATCAATTAAACATTCAGTTAAAAATAACAGCCCAAACCTCCTCCATTGCAGAAGAGCCTTTTGGATCACAAATGATGCAAGCACATTTTTTAAAAAAGCGAGCTGAGGCGAGAGCGATTTCTGAGAGGGTGGCAAAATAAACAGCCCTGAGCCCAACCAGCAGAACAAGGGTTGGGCTCCTCCGAGCACTGCTAGAGTTGCAGGATAACCCTGGATGTGGGAAAACAGGTCTCAATACTCCCAGTTAGTGTCTACCTGTGTCAAAGATGGTGCCTGGCTCCCATCCTGGTGATGCTGTAGGAGCAGGACATTCAGAGGACACCATCACCCTCTGTTGTGAGCCATTCTTTGGCCATCTCCTTGCCCACTGGGCTATGTTATTCCTGCCTTGTAGCTGGTAGACAGGGAGAAAAAGTCGGGATGCAGCTTCTTGAGTCAAGAAATATCATCCTTGGGGTACCCACAAGCACTCAGCCTGTGGCACTTGCTGAAACTGTGAGGGAAGAGAGAAGCAGCATCCCTGAGGTTTCTTATGACTATTTTTATGATTGATGGGAAAGAGAAGAGGGAGTGGGGAGTAAGATTTTCCCCCTTTTTTATGTCATCTAAGCACCCACTAAACAACCAAGCAGCTGTCTTCATCCTGCAATCCAGAATGGATGTCCTTCTGCAACAGGGGGATGCACCACAGCATTTCCAATGCTGGGATTCAATACAGCCACTGCAGCTTTTAATGCCTTTTACAAACATCTAATTCACTCTGTATTAATCCCTCAGAGCAGCTACTCCTTCATTTTACCCTTGGAGACATCAAGCTAAAATATTCATCGGCTTGAACACAAAAACCTACAGCTCCAAGCAGTTGTTGAGGACAGAGGACATGCTGTTACCCAGTTCTCTGATATATACAGCAGTATAACACCATCCTTGCAATAAAAGTACAGAATGAGCCTCTAAAGATGCCTTTTTACTAGATGTTTGTAAGTGGATTTAGGTTTAATGACAAGCTCCTCTTGCTTATTTCCTGCTTTTACTCATCCTTCTTTTTGGGGGGAGGGTGGCTGATGGGCTGTTCGTTCTCAAGCTCAATATTAAATAAAAGAAACCCAAAAATACATTGAAAATGCACTCTTAAGTCATGGCACAAGGCAGATTTCAAATGGATGCAGCTGAAAAGCTCCAGACTATCAAAAAGCTATTCCAATAAGGGATTTTCACTTACTCGAGACATTCAAGGCATTGACATAACTTCTAAAAAGATCAATCTCTTCCAAGTATTTTAACTCAATTAAATTGACAAAATCTCCAGCACATGAAGGTGACAACAACTCCATGGTCCACATTTCAATCTTTCCAGGCTACAGAGGGCTTCCCAAAGCTCACTGTTTTAGGGAGAGCTTTCAGGCAGTCTCTCAGCTGACTCTTGTAGGTCATGTCCAGATATGCCCAGAAATCTTTATTGATTATTGAATTATTGAGTATTGAAGAAGCAAACCATGGAAGTGTGCATGAACTCATGTGTGCATTCCACATCTCAGCCTCAGAAAATCACCAGCATGGAACAGGATCTGGCACACACTATTTAATTTGAATTTTGATTGTGACAGAGCCAAAGCAAGGTGACTCCAGCCCGTAAATATTCCTGACTCCAAAGCACTGAAGATGTTCAGACCTCAAACCTTGAAGGGAAGCAAACAGCATCGAATCCCTGCAGTTGTTTCACCTTAAATAGATAGAAGGGAGGTGTTGACACTGAAGTGATGCTTTGCAGTTGAGGAAATCTGTGTTCAAGTGCCAGGCTTGACTAAGCTTTGGATGCAGTAGGAGAATTAAAGACAAGCCACAGTCCTCTCACCTCATCCAAAGCATCTTGGAGCTGCAAAATGCATAGGAAAGAGTCCTGGTTGAATGGGATGTTATTGTGTTTCAGTACAGCACAGCAAGGAATGGACCTGCATCGTTTTCATTTTTAACATATAAGAAGATTAAATTAAAATAATAAAAAAATCACAAATATAGAAAGATACAGCAATTGTAATTAAGGTGGCAAGAGACTGGCAATGTGCTCACCACTGGAACAGTTTGGAGTTTATCCTGAACCAGTTCATACCATTGATCACAGCATTTCTTTGCATCAGCCTCCTGCAGTAGGCAGATAAAATGTAGCTGTTCCGTCTACATAAAATGTGTTTAGATACATAAATCCTTGCAAAGTGGCTTTTTATTTTGAGGCAAAACCAGAAAGAATTATATGCTGCATTAAATATTTGGTTCTTTGTCCTCTTCTCGACTGTCTGCAAGATCAATTAAAGTGTTTTTGCATAAAACAGGCAGAGAGGAGCCCGTTCCAAGAAATAAATAAATAACAACACCACTCTTTGCTTTCAGTATGCTGCCTGAAGAAAACAAGCGTAACGACTTAAAGATTCCCACAGTGAAAAAGAAGAAAATGATGAAGGTTTAATCATACACTTACAAGGCAACAAAACACATTTCTCAAGTCTTAATATCTCTTGTGAAATTTTAAGTGCTCAGACACAAATATTAGCAGCAAGCTGCAGCAAGCTGAGTCGATTCCCCTGCCCTCGCACAGAAATATGCGAGAGTCCCTCCCTTGCACTCACACGCACACATTTGCTGTTTCCATCACTTTTCTATTTGAAAAAAAATCCAAATGAAACCATGAGTGTTTAAGACGTCGTGATTTAACGCGTTCCGGAGGTCTCGCTGTCCTGGAGCTCACCAACCTCTCTGTCCAGCTGCATGGCAACATCTGGAAGCACCAGCACGACCTCCCCACAGGCTGACCAGCAAGGGGACTCACAGCCACAGCCTCAGCATGGAGAGACAACTCTCAGATCAGCCACCCCCACCAGGTACCAAACGGAATGGGGAGCGGGGAAAAGACAGAGAGATCATCCCACCATAAAAACTCAAGACCTGCTTTCTTCTCCCTCAGAATGGCCTTTAACATGTCTGTGCAGGGGAAGGGAGGAACTGTTCCCATCAAAACCCCATCATCATAGGCTCTAAGGAAGAAATTCTTCACAATGAGGGTGAAGAAACATTGGTACAGGGTGCCCAGAGAAGCTGTGGCTGCCTCATCCCTGGAAGTGTTCAGGGTCAGGATGGGGTTTGGAGCAACCTGGGATAGTGGAAGGTGTCTCTGCCCATGGCAGGGGGGTTGGAACTGGATGATCTTTAAGATTTCTTCCAGCCCAAGCTGTTCTGTGATACTGTGACCTTACCTGGCCCCAGAGGATGTGGTGGCACAGCAAGTCACTGACCATTTCCCCTTGGATTGTGGGGGCTTCGTTCTGCTCCCTGTCCCTCCAGCTGTCACGTTTCCCTCATGTCAACTGTGCCATATTTTTCCAGCTGCACAGGGGCTCCCAGCTCCTCCTGTTTGCTGCCCACTCTGTGCCCATGCACTTCAGCTGGGCTATCATTCCCAACACCTCTTTTTGGGGAAGGAGCCCTAATTCCCCCATGGCCACTCTCAGGCACTTCCATGGTTTTGAACACATCAATAACCCTGGTGCCTCTGCTGCTGCAGGGATCTCCATCCCCTACCTCCACTGAGACAGCAGAACAAGGGCACACCATCCCATGATAAGAAAACCCAAAAATGTGCTGGTGATACCAGGCTTAGGACAGGTATTGAGCTGTTGAATCTTCTTGGTTCATCCTCATCATTCCCTGCAACTGGAAGTGTAGAGGAGAACACTACATGTGTTCCTGATCCCTTACCCAATCAACCTCACAGCAAAACATAAAAGAACTGAGAGGAGAGAGAAATCACTGCTCTATGTAATTGAAACAGGAGGAAAATAACTTGCAATAATAAAATAAATTTTAAAAACAAGCCCACACGAAAAAGAGAACCAAACACCCAAGAAATGAAAACAAAAGCTAAGAGGTGAATAATTCATTTAGGCAATGTGCAGTGCCCATATTCTACCTGAATTGTTTACACGGAAGGTTCATGGTTTAATCAGAACTGCCGGAACAAGAAAAAACAGAGTCATAAGTACAACATTTATCTTGAGTAAATGAAATAGGTTTCTGGGTAAGGCATTTTCATTTAAAACAGAAAAAAAAAAAAAAATTAGGTTGCAGTTTGTGACGTGACCAGCAAGGGGAGTTGGTGCCCAGAGCTTTGAGGGAACCATGCAGATGCAGTTTTGGGTGGAGAAAAATTCAAATAAACAATTCTGAGGTAGTGACATTGATAAAACATTGAAGACTGCCAGAGGATGCTGGAGGATGATGGACAGAGAGCAGAAAACCCACTAACCTGGAAAAGAAAGAGGGCTTGAGAAATACTAGAGTAGAAAAACAATCATGTTTTGCTGGAAATTGGACTTTCTGTCCCTGCAAGACTTAATGGAGAGCATGAAATGAAGAGCTCTTGGAGGGAAAAAGGCAAAGACTAAATGAAATCAAGCTAGGATGGATTTTAGGAAAAGAAAATAAGGGTTAATCTCACAGTACAATATTCTGACAGCAACATGAAAAGACTTTGGCCAGTTCCTCCGGTGGCCTTGAGGAGACATCTAGGAGGGTTCCAAATGTCTGGGAGAAGATGTCAGAGGACCAGGGCTGATCAGGCACCTCATCACTGAGCCCCAGAACCACAAACAAATAGGGGAAACATCATAAATAACAACTATTAAAAACAACCCTGGCAAGGAGTGGGATTTAAATAATATTATCCAGCATTTAAAGCAAAATGTCAGCAGTAGGAACTCATTAGGCTCTGTATGGGGAACAGCAGCAAAATCACTGCTGCAGCTTCAGCCATGCTGGGCTTGTCAACAGAAACGGGGCCACCCTGGGCTCCGGGGCCACCGGGAGGGGCACTCAGAGCTTTCGTTCCTCTGCCCCGTTAATCTCATTAACCTCATATTTACTCTGTTGTTGGTAATTACTCAGAACGTTAATAGGCATAATTTATGCATATTATTTACTGAATGTTACAAATCTCTTTAGCTCAGTGTATGAATAGGGGCTGGAACAAGCCAGTGCTCCAAGTGCTATGGAAAAATAGGAGAGAAATGGAAAATATTTTTAAAATTTAAAAAACCTTTTTAAGGACTTGTTACAAATTTCTTCGATATCTTTGGTTTCTTCTTGCAAGATAACCAATCAATTCAGATAAATATATAAAATCCATCCATTTTAATAATTCTGTAATACCATTCTAACAAGGAAAAACACACTAAACCAAAAACACCCAATAAAATATTCCTCCTGTTAAGCTGGAGCCCACAAAACAACTATTGCAGCCATGATACAAATTACTGTTAACGATATTCCAGGTGGGAAAAACAGATGCAGTTTAAGAAAACTGTTATTGCTGTTAAAGAACTCCATAGGTTTTACAGACACAGTCTGTTACACCTTGAAAAATGGAACTTTCACTGACCATCTGTTCCTAGCAGAGAACACCCAGCAATTCTGGCTTTGGCCAGAAAGCCCAGCTCAAAGTCAACGTGGCATGAGCAGAGGACATCCCAGAACTTAATGTGCAGTCAAAATCAGATGTCAGGGGGAGAATGTGGATGGAGATCACCCAAAAGTAACCATTTAAAACAAGGAAACCACTGCAAGAGCAGAAAATATCATCCAGACGTGAATGTGTGCAAGAGCAAAGCCCACAGCATCCCTACACCCTGCTCCAGAGTCTCCTCTACAGTGAGCTGAAAGGATATGGAGAAAACCAACCAAAATCAAAGAAAAAAAAATTAAATGAGAGGGATTATCAAGGAAAGAAAACAGCAAAAATTACCTCACCCACAATTTTATTCTGCTGTGTTGTGGAGCCACTTGTTGGGAACTTGGCAGCAATAACCCGATGGAGCCAGGGCCCAGATCAGCAGTCTTGTTCCTGTTCAGATAAAAGGGGGGGAAGAAAGAAAATCAGATGTGAAAAGCACAAACAGGCTTTTATCTGCTCTGTTCCCCTCAGTCTGAAGCTCAGGGATTCCCAAGACTGAGGTTTTAGCTGTATCTTTAGATTCAACTGGGAGTTTTCACACCCTGTGAATTTGTTAAGCATATCCATATATTAGGCAAGCTTTGCTTTTGGCCTACACAATTTCTGTTGACAATGGAACACACACCAAAAAAAAAAAAGAAAGGAAATAAAAGAACAAAAAGAACACTTCTTCCCTTTCCTTTCAGGGTGCAAACATTAGGGGATGCCTAGTGAAACACAGCAAGTAATTTTCATTTTCTGCAATTTGTGATTTCACATTATTGTCATTTCCCCGTTTAGCAATGTCATATTTTATAGTCAGCATTAGCCAGTTAAAGCAGATCTGATTTTAGTATGTTTTTACTACATTTTTACTACATTTCTACTACATTTTTACTACATTTCCTACACAAAGAAAGCCTATGCAAATGCAGGGATTGCTGAGAGAGAACCACACAGCTGAGACAACCAAGTGGATCCAGCACTGGACTTTTGAACATTTTCAGGGATGGTGATTCCACCACTTCCCTGGACACTCTGTCTGATCCTTGACCACACTTTCAGTGAGGAAATTGTTCTTATATCGAATCAAATCTCCCCTGGTGCAACTTGAGGCCATTTCCTCTTTTCAGGAATAGCATCCATAAGGATCCAAAAACTCAGATAACTCTGGTGACATCATAAACTCATTTCCCACACACACTTCCAGAACTGTCTGTGGGGTTTTTCCCCCAATTTGGAAACTAGTGCTCCAGAAGGAATTTAAAACACTTTTAATGAAGTTTATTATGCTTTAATATAAAATAAAAAAAGGAGAAATAGAATGGCTCAGGCAACTCAGGTAGGGAAACTTAGACACTGGGCAAAGAAAGGAAATAAAAATATTACAGAATTTTTACAGCAATTATTCATCAAAGAAAGTTTTTGTTTTGTTTTGTTTTGTTTGGGGTTTTTGGGGGTTTTTTTTTGGGTTTTTTTGTATTTTTTAATGGAAATGCTGATATTTTGGGCTTGTTTTAAGCAGGAGGAGCATCACCACACAGAAGACAGCCTACCAGACCAACCACGAAAGCCTTTTAATCCCTCCTTATGATGGGATGGTGAAGAAAGTCAAATCATATGGGATGACACCAGGGCCAAAGAGAGCAGCAAAGGATGCCAAAGCAGCTTGTGCCTTGAGTTTTTCTACCCTTAGAAAAAACATCCAATTACCCTTTCCTTCTCTTTGATTACACAATCGACTTCAACACCCTCAAAAGCCAACACCTCCAAAACATGGGGGAAAATAATGACTAAGAGCCTTTAAATTAAAGTACAGCACTCAGAACCAGCTTTCAAAGACAGGGTAAATAAGGAAGACCTTTAATTTTCAAGATGTTGCTCAGCAGCACCTTGTCATGCCACATCACACAACACTTCTTCCTTGTTATTTCTCTGGCCAAAGGTCAAAATTCCTCTTCCCAAGAGACAAGCCTTCATTTAAAAAGAGTGGTGACACTTTTACATCCAACTAATTTAGGAACAATCCACATCTCCATCCTGGAGACCCTCTTAAATATGATTTATTGCAATTTAAGGTGGGGAGAAAAAATGACAAAATTTGTCTGAAATCGAGGCAGCCCTGCTCCCAATGAAAACAGATCTACTTGTCCAGCACACAGAGTACAGCACTGAAATCTCAGGATGTTCATGGCTGCTAAGGTAGGAGTCTTTATCACCCTCATGTAGCCTTGGGACAAGCATTTTTAAACTGCCTGTACAAGCAAAAAAGCAGTAGTCATTTCAATTTTTCAGAACAAGCTAAGCCGTGGCACACCCCATCCTGCCAAGTGGGGATTCAGGTCCTTAGTTGTAGAAACCTGGTAGTCCAATTTCCCAGAAATATCATTATGCCCATCTCCCAGAGCACGCAAGAGAGCCCTAGGAGGATGAAAATTGAAAAGATCAAAACCACATGAGACTTCTTTACCATCCATCTTCTCCTTATCTCATCCTCCCCCCAGTTCCATCCCCCAAACTGATCTTTTCTTCTCCAATTTCAACCTTCTTCTGGTGGTTTATCTACAGAAGGGCCTCTCCTTTGAGCCTCTCTTGCATTCTCCATAAAGAAATGAAAGAGGGACGTGATCCTTGGGTGGCATCCACTGGGACAACTCCATTGTAGGGAGGAATTAATGACAACTCTGCCCACCTGCAGGTTTTTGGGGTTTTTTTAAGCCATCATGTATGTAACTCATGATGTCAGTACAGGAATATCACACTAAGGCTCTGGAAAGTAAGGGGCGGGTTTTCCTCGTTTCTATGGTTATGAGCAATTTTAATGACCAACCTAAATAAAAAGGCTGGAAGAGAGAGAAAGTAGGAAGGAGTGAGGTGGGCGTTTAATTTTGATTGACAAGACAGAGCAGAACTAGTTAAGATCTGTCAAATGCTTGCTGAGGATCACAAATCCTCAGCACATTATACGGCAGACAGAATTAGTCTAAATGCACAGCTTTACAAAAATATTTCTTATCTGCTGAGATCTGAGTTCAGCATTTCAGTTGCCCCACAGAAAGCAGCTGATGTCATAACTACCAAAGGAACTAAGGTAGGGCCAGAAAAAAATACGTGTATATTTTAATTATTTGTATTTAATTTTTAAGTATTAACATCTACAATGTCTTAATATGTCTTTTTTTTTTTTGTCTGGTCTATATATTAAAAAATATTTATATAAAATGACAGCACTCTCAAGATTATTAACTATCAAAACAACAATTGTAAAGGTATAATCAAAGGTACCACTTTGGAATCACATCTGCATCACATGAAATGTTGTATAAATAAAGACGACAGAGATGATTCCTGCAATAAAGACCTTAAAATAGGAGACTGAACACAGAAGGAGTTGAACACAGATTTGATGGGAAATTTCAGGAAACACAATCTGGAAAGACAAAAACACTGGCATGACAGTCAGCTGTGATGTTCCCTGAAGATACACCACCAAAAAACAACCTTCGTGGAAAATGAAGAACATTCCTACAAATTAAATCATCAAGAAGGAAGAAGAATGGAGAGGTGGAGGCTTGGAGCATTTCAAAGTCAGGAGCAAAATTCTATGACCTTGGAGGGAAGAATCAGTACCTCCGTAAGGCACAAGGCAGCATGAGAAGACTAAACCAGCATCTTGAGTTTAAGGCCAGGGAGAAGCAGGATGCACCAAAGGACAAACACAAAGAAGATTCAAGATGTGCCTGAACCAAACTTGAAAGATGATTTTCTTGTACTCGCTTGCTCTGTTGGGATGCAAGCAGGACACAATGATCTTCACAGGGCTACACACCCATGAGCTTTGCTATTTTATCAAATGATGTTAGAATTTTAAGGAGAAAAAAATGCGTCAAGAGAGGATGAGGTTACAAGAGAGGGAAGTCAACAGCTCCTGAGATGCCTGCCAACAGGATCTGCACTTAAAGCATGCAGTTTTGGCAGAGAACATTCTCAAAATCTGATATTTAAAAGTCTCATGGTGTTGGAACGTGTAATTAAAGTAAAAGGATACAAGCGAACTAGGATCTGATCAACACAAACTTGTATCAAAGTCAGAATGTGTTCCCACAGAGTCTCAGCCACCTGGTTCTTCCGTGCTTCATTCAAAGAGAGAAAAATTAGCTACCGACTACTTTTTATTCCCACTCGAAATCATCCCTCTCCAGCTTCTAAAAGGGATGGATTTGTAACAATCTCCAAGAATTAAAAAATTCCAAACAAACGCCAAAACTAACATGTTGTTTAATGTACTGCCACATCCCAATTTTAAACAATATATTTGCTGTGATATGAACTTTTCCTTCAGCTATCAATGCCCAGGCATAGGGTGAAGGAAACAAACAATAATGAAAATACCTACAATTTTGTTCTTGCTCATCAGGAAGTGGAATAAATGAAAGAATTCAAATCCTTCATTGAGAAAAACCCTGAGGACAGGAAGGACTTGGGGTGGATGGGAAGCTTGACATGACATTATAAACGACAATGTGGGTCCTCCATCCGTGGAAGTGTCCAAAGCCAGGCTGGACAGGGCTTGGAGAAACCTGGTCCACTGGAAGGTGTCCCTGTCCATGGCAGAGGGTCAGAACAAGATGATCTTTCAGATCCCTTTCCAACTCAAACCATTCAAATATTCTACAAATTTACTGCTGTTTCCTTCCCAGTAATGCCAACATGAACTCAAACTCTAAGAAAATTTTTTAAAAAAACAACAAAAATTCATGTGTGATCTGATTTCTTACTGAAGGTTTCCAACAGCCAAGCTGTCCATCACCAAGCTGAAGAGAAAAGTCAAAGTAGTGTGGAATCAGCTGGCACAAGCTCGTTTTTTTAACCAGGTAATGCCTCAAAACCTCCCAAACCAACTCTGCTGCCATCAGAGCCACCTCTTCCTTGGACAGCGCCCAGGAACTACTCACAAATGAAATCCAACCGAATTTATTGCTTGTGCAAGCCTGGAAATTTCAGTTACAGAGGTGACGTGACATTTTGTTTCGCCAATGCTAATCTAATACCTTTTTAAAGGTGCATACGTTTCACCCTGTTGGCTTCCAACACTGAATTACCAGCTCTGCTAAGCTTCAGAATAGATGAGACGAGCTTGGCCTCCAGGCGAAATCCTTTTGCTGTAATCTTTATTCAAAACACACCGCTCCGGAGCCTTGCATGCATTGCCAAAAATCGCCTTGAGGTTTGCTCTTAAGATGGCAATTTGCATATCAACATTTTGCTGCAGAGCTTACCCAATGTCCCCGCTATTATTTTAATACTCTGCTGTGGGCGGCCCCCTGAGCAGCTCACAGAAGTGCAGGCTAAAAATATTCCTGCCTTCCCCACCGGCTCCACACATGACCACAGCGAGCACCGGCTCGGATGCAAAACCGGCAGCGATGGCATCCACCCGCCTCTCCAGGAGGATGTGCAGGCTCCAAGGTGTTCAAAAAAACATGGCAAGGAGGAGGAAAGTAGCTCTGCATGGATGGAGGAAAAATGCCCAGGTGCTGGAGGAGGAGAAGAGCAGAAAGAGCTGGTTTTACAAGGGAAGCAAGAGAGGTTTATCCGCGTGCGAGACATTCTTGGGAAAACACATTAAGAGGTAATAAAGCAGGTGAGGGAGGCAGCGGCTGGGATATGAATTTCAGATGATGCTGAACAGAGGAAGGGAAAGAATTCTCAAGCACAGAACAGGAGCAATGCCGGGCAGATGCGAGCACAGCCTGATTCATGCCCCAGAAGGGAGATCCCAATCCCGCTGGCAGCACCATATTGACGACAGCGCACGAAAAAACATGGATTGCAGGTTTTTCTCCTTGCCCTCCTCCCCCTCACCCAGCAAACCCCAGGCTCAGAGGTTGTAATTATTTCTGGCAAGGTGTAAACAGGTCTGGGAAATGAAAGGGAAAACTGGAGAACTGGAGCTATTTATGAGATGCGACGCAGGGAATCAGCATCGGAGCCCGGCTACCAAATCAGTGAGTGCAAGGTCACCCTGGTGTGCTCAGGAGAACAACTTTGCAAAGTGGTTTGCAGTCAGCCAGGAAAAATAACCAGGCTCTGTCTGCTCAAGATGGTGAGTAAATGGAAACAGAGGGTGGAGAATCACCATTGGTCCAGCCAACACTAAGGGATTTACCATGATGCTGGTAGGCTTTGAGGTGATGTTCATCGAGACGACATCGACTCATGACGAGCGAGTGCCTCTCTGGGGTGTGGGAGAGGAGCAGGGAGGACATAAAGTCCATAAGTCTCCATCCACCAAAGCTGTTGAAGAGAAAAGCAGCCAAGGGACTCATCTGCCTGGAACTGTTCCAGGCCAGATTGGATGAGTTTGGTTGAGTGGAAGGTGTCCCTGCCCACAGCAGGGGGATTGGATCAAGATGATTTGGAAGGTCCCTGCCAACCCTGTCCTTCCTATGATCTCCATGTAAATGACTGGTGGAGACCACTCATCCTCTTACCCTGCAGGTCACCACTTGCTTCCAAGGAATTGGATTATTGCCCCAAGCCAGGAAGAACCACAAATTTTGAAAAGCAATTTATCTTCTGCTGGTGGAAAAAAGCAGCAAAAGCCAAACTGTCCCAGCAGGAGGATCTCACACCCTGATGGGGCTGAAGGAGCCAGCAGCATCTCAAGCCCACAAAGCAGAAAAGGAAGAAAATTCAAAAGCTCTTTTTGGGCTCATCAGGAAGGAAAGGAAAAGAGATGGTCAAATCCAGGAAGTACAGGCAGAGAGGCAGTGAGTGCCCTGGGAATAGCAGGACCTCCAGACTATTTTCTGCACACACTCTTCATACTCTGTGCTCAAGTGCCTCACAAACAGGATTAGGATGCACAACTGTTTCTGAGATTATACTTAAATTCTAATTAATTTTTAAAAGGATGACAAGGACAGTTCAGCAGGAAAAGAACTGGCCTAAGAGAGAAAAGCACGCCTAAAGACTTCAGAGCCTGTGGGATATCTTTATATATGAAATGAAGCAAAGGTACACTTGAATAATGTGCAGATAAATAGAAATTTTAAAAAGAAAATAAAAAAGCAAACCTTGGTTTCCATGCACAGGGAAGACGATCATGACAAATAATTTGCCAGTATTGCCATAAGAGGAAAAAAAAAAGCACAACCCACCAGAATTCCAGTCTTATCACTGCCCTATGTTTGGGACACATGAGACAAAACCAGAGAAGCCATGGATGTCCCATCCCTAGAAGTGTTCAAGGCCAGGTTGGATAGGGTTTGGAGCAACCTGAGGTAGTGGAAGATGTCCCTGCCCATGGCAGGGGGTTGGAAGTAGGTCCCTTCCAACCAAACCATTCTAGGATCCTATGAAACGTGTTTCAGCTCTGAAGATGATCAATGGGAAAATATTTGTAGTGAGACTCCCAGTTTGTTTTTTTCAAATTCAAAGGTGTCTTGTTTTACACAAATATTGCAATCCCGTCTACACCACTTGCCAAGACATCTCTCCAAGGGGCCAGTTTGGGCACTTGGCTGGGACAGAATCCATCACAATTTTAGCAAAACAACTCATAGCTATGAAACCTCCCCGTGGTGCATGATCAGAACTTAGGAGAGCTTTGGAAAGCACATGGTTGTTCTCTAAAACAGAAGTGTCAAAAAGCTTTGGACAGCATTCCTCAGGCTTCCACACCCACATCTTGCCACCTAGTACCATCTTTGAGCACTTGCTGTTAGTGGAAGCTGAAGGTCCTTGACACTGAGAAACTTCTGACATGCAGTAGCTTCACCACAATTTAAGCACCACTATTTAAATGATTTGAGAGTTTCACCATATTTATTATTAGTAAAAGTAGATTTATTAAAATTACTTGATTTTTAATCACTGCTGCAGCTCTGGATAGATTTTAAAGCTATTTTAGAGCATGGGATGGTCTGTAAGAGGATGGGGAGCATCAGGAGGTTGGACAAACTTCCCTGATGAACAACTCTGAGTATTCACTCTGGCCTCATCCTGCCCACATCAACCCCATAGCACCTTTGGCAGAGAAAAGACTAAAATTTTCAATTTTTTAAAACAAAGGCCAAAAAACTAGAAGATAAAAGCAAACAAAACCACATCCAGTATTATTATATATATTTGAATTATATATATATATATATATATATATGGTCTTATGCACTATATAATAGAAATTAGTTGTAATTTAATAATATACATATATTTGTAAGCTTAATTTTTCATACTTTTTCACTGAGCATCCACAACCTGCAGCAGAATATTTGATGGGACTGACATTAGGGTCACCCCAATAGCATCAGGAACTTGGGTAAGGGAGCAGCTGGAGATTACCAGGCACACAACAGAAGACATCAATACATTTGGGGAAGGTAAATCACACCTCAAGCTATCTAACACTATGTCTAAACTTGTACAAATCAGGTATTTTAGAAATTAGGAGGGTCTCATGAGAGTCTAGAAAGCAAATAGTGTCACAAGGGATCACAAATCAATTGTTTTTGTGGAGAAAAATAGTGAAAAGCTGTGTTAAGGTTTAGCTCTTGATTCAGTTTGCACAAAGGAAAATCTCAAGACCTGCAGCTTCCAACAAGAATTTCTGTCACATACAGGGTTATATGAAACAAGGTGTTACCCAGTACTGCTCCTGCAGCCTCATCAACCTCCCCCCACCTCCAGATACACAGCATCATTTTTATCTCCAAAATTAGAAGAACTTGGAGCATGGTGAACATCTCCATGTTGGGACATGGGGTGCTGCAAAGCATTTGCTAATAATTCAGCTCAAAACTAATTGCAATTACCTACAGTGAGTTGCAAGCACTGCTCTCTCTGATCGTGAACACTTCCCATCCCTGGAGTGTCCACAGGCAGGTAGAATGGGGCTCTGAGCAGCCTGGGCTGGTGGAAGGTGTCCCTGTCCATGGCAGGGGGTTGGAATGAGATGATCCTGAAGGTCTCTTTCAACCCAAACCCTTCTATGATCCAATGAATCTAAAATTGAAGTGACTATTCCACAACTTGTAGACCCAATGAGACATCATCCAAATCTTCCCTAAACAGCCCAAGAGGGATTTTGTTCCTCTAAGACACCCCAAAACTGGGGCACACGAGCCGGGCAGGCAGCAGCATTGCATGAGGACATGGTCACAGTTATGAGATGTCCCGTGTCGGTAAATCATAAAATCACAGAATGGCTTGGGTTGGAAGGGACCTTAAAAATCATCTCATTCCAAACCCCTGCCATGGGCAGGGACACTCTCCACTAGACCAAGTTACTCAGCTCCTTCAGCTTAAAGACATTCCCCTTTGTTCTATCACAAAAAATAAAGGAATTGGAAAGTGAGGGAAGAGAGATGAAATAAAAATAGCATTCCTGGTTGTGTATGGGATTTTTAACAAAGCAACCATTAATAGCAAGTTTGGGAGTTCCCTTGTACCATATTTGAGTTTCTGGCATCTCACACAGCCAAGAAATGGGTTAATCCAAAAATCTGGGTCCTAACACCTCCAAATCTGCCTGGTTTTCCACATGATGAAAAATAAAGGAGGCACCTCCCTCCTCCATGCAGAAGCATCACAAGAAGATTCATTGTAAATGAAAAAAAAAGCAACAGGTTTCAGCATGATCAAAGTCTCTCGTGGAAAAAAGAAAATGTTTTATTTTACAGAAATAAGAACTATGGCAACAGCTCTGGAATAAAATCCTACAGCACGGCTGTCTCCTGCACTCCTTTACTCCATGCACCAGATGATGGAGGAGTCCTACAAGGGGAAAAAAAATACATGGCCAAGTTATTCAAGACTAGAATGACAATAAATGTACACAGAGAGGAGAAGGAGAACTAATAAAGTCCTCAATAACCTCCAAAAATCTTATTTTTGCAATGCCTGGCTTTGCAGCAGGGGGGACAGCAGAGCAAGAACAAAACAAACGCTACACAATGAAGAGCATCAAATATTTTGCAGTTGTTTTCTGCTTTTATTTAAAGAAGAGATGACAGAGAGAGTGAAGAAATCATCACCTAACTCAACATCAGTATTTACTTCAAAAAAAGGGATCTTACAAAAAAATCAAATAAAAACAGTAAATATAGGTACTGCAGCCAAGTTTGACTTCATTCAAGGAGAAGCTGGAAAATATTTTCCGGATTTTGTTGGCAAGCATCCCAGCAGATGAACTGCCAACACACCTAAATGACCCTTGGGAGAGTTTTTTCTCACATCATTTTTTCTGCATCCCAGAAAAAAAAATTCAAAAACACCTGCTGATACATCATTTCTTCTTATTTTCTTTGTACCAATCTTCAGGATATCTTTAAAAAGCAACTGATCATCAGTGCAATCTTTGCATTTCTAATGGACATACAAAAAGGAGATAAAAAGATAATCCATCCTGTCCCTCTTTTATTTTAGTTAAATGCTATTTTTTTCCATCACCAGAAACACTGCAGAGATGTGCCCATGCACTGCAACAAAGAGATGGCACCTGCCTACTGAATTTCCTGACTAGTGACACTTTGAAGAAAGAGTTTTAAATAGAAACCTCCCTGCAAGTGTTAAATCAGATTAATTTAACTCTTGCGTTATTTTAATCTTAGACGCCACCATTTGCAAGGCAAGCAGAAAAAAGAAAAAAAAAAAAAAAACAAGGAGTAGGATTTTTATCTTGACCATATTCTTTGAGAAATACAGTGTATTATTAAAAACCACAAATAGCCTTTCTGACAGCAAAATGCAGACACTTCTGGCTCTTTTGCAGTGAAGCCTTCTGAGCACTCAGCATGGAGTGAAGGGCAGAGCTTTCCTCCAGCCTTGTGGTGCCCAACGCCACTGCCAAAAACACCCGCGCCACATTGGGGCCACACTTTGGATTTGCACGTGGCAAAAAGTGTTCTGCAAAATACAATGCACCATGAAAGGTTGGTGATGCCGCTGAGGAAGTTTTGCAGCATTTGCCCTGCAAACACCACAGTGGATGTAGACTCTTATACTCCAGTTCTGAGTTAGACTCATGCTTAAATAGCTGGATTAAATTTAGACTGGATCATGTCACAGGAGAAACGCATATTCTGATGGTCAGGAATCCTGGAATGGATTGGGCTGGAAGGGACACTAAAGATCATCCAGTTCCAGTCCCCTTTCCATGGGCAGGGACACCTTCCACTATCCCAGGTTGCTCCAAACCCCATCTAACCTGGTCTTGAACATTTCCAAGGATGGGACAGCCACAGATTCTCTGGAAAACTTGTGACAGGGCCTCCCCACCTTCACAATAAGGAATTTCATTCTAATACTGAATCTAAACCTGCTCTGTGAGTGGGAAGCCATTCCTTCCTGCTGTATCACTCCAGGCCCTTGTCCAAAGTCCCTCTTCAGCTCTCCTGGAGCCCCTTGAGGTACTGGAAGGGGCTTTAAACCCTCCCAGGAGCCTTCTCTTCACCAGGCTGAACATCCCAGCTCTCCCAGCCTGGCTCCAGAGCAGAGCTCCATCCCTCTGATCACCTTGGTGCCTCCTGTGAACTTGCCCCAACAGCTCCTTCCTTCCTGTGCTGGGATCCAGAGCTGGAGGCAGCTCTGCAGGTGGGGTCTGAGGGGCAGAAAAGCCCTCTCAGCTGCTGCCCACCCTGCTCTGGATGAACACAGACACATTTGGATTTCTGGGCTCCAAGTGCACATGGCTGGGTCATGTCCAGCCTCTCATCCACCAGCATCCCCAAGTCCTTCTCCACAGGGCTACCTTCAATCTGTTCATCCCCAGCCCAGACACCAGAGGTCAAACTACATGGCCAACCATGCCCTGGGTGGAAAGATTCATCCATCCATCCATCCATCCATCCATCCATCCAATCCAATCCACCATCCATCCATCCACCCAAAATCCATCCATCCATCCATCCATCCATCCATCCATCCATCCATCCATCCAATCCAATCCACCATCCATCCATCCATCCATCCATCCATCCAATCCAATCCACCATCCATCCATCCACCCAAAATTCATCCATCCATCCATCCATCCATCCACCCAAAATCCATCCATCCATCCCTGGGATCACACCTGCACACACAATTCCTTTCCAATGCAAGCAGCCTTTGCCCTGACAGTGACGACTCCAACCCTAAATAAAACAGAGGCTGCTCCTGCCCACCTAAAACCCTCAGATGTCACCAATTGCCAGTCCTCTGAAGCACCAGCAACCCTTGGAAGGTCCATAAAAACCCAAGTGAGAGCCACCCAGTTCACTGCACAAATAGGTGAACTGCAAGAAGGAGGTTAATAAAGATGGGAAAATTAAATTAAAAGTTCTCAACAGTTCATTCCACTTTCATTGAGCAGAATGTGTTTATGGTACAAGCAGCGAATCAAAATTATTTTTATCTTGATATAATTTACCCTTTCACATTTGCTATTTAAATATTCCTGAAATCCCAGAAGAACCAACAATTCAAAATACCATTTGAAATATATATATATTTATAAGGAAAGGGAAGCACAGACTCATTCATTTTCAGCTTCCCTCTTTTTTCCTTTTTTTTTCCTTTTCAATTACATTTTAAGTGCAAATGTGCAAATTTATCAAGACACCAAATATTTGTTTCTCCTCTGCTCCCAGTAAAGATTCTCCTGACCCAGAGCAGGTAGAGACACCTCATCACACCAGAGGGTTGTGTGATGAGGAGCAAATGATATGAGGTTTAAAGTATTTTAAATAAATAATAAATAAACAAATAAATAAAGAGAGCTGTGAGAAAATGAAAGGGGTTGCTTGCACAAGAGAGGATGGGAATAAAATATTTTAATATTGAAATCTCTGTTCTACCAGTCTCTTTAGCCAATCTCAACAAAGTAACTTAGAGAATCACAAAACACTTAGGGTTGGAAAGGGCTTCAGGTTCATCCAATTCCAAACCCTTGCCATGGACAGGGACACCTTCCCGTATCCCAGGCTGCTCCAAGTCACATCCAATCTGGCCTTGAACCTTTTCAGGGATGGGGCTTCTCTGGGAAACCTGATCACTGTCTCACCACCCTGTAACTCTTGCTTTAGACACAGTAACAGGAGGAAACAGGGATGGAATTGGAATCAGAAGCCTGGATCAAGCACTGATCAGCCTCTCCCATGTCCATCAAAGCTGCATTAGTGATCAAGCTCAATTTTAGTTGCATTAATGAACAAAAGCAAACCAGGAAGGTGGGAGGCTTTGGAGAGTGCAAGAAGGGTGATTTGTTGTGTGGATGACCACTGAAAAGTGGGAATCAGCACATTTAGAACCCTAGAAGTCCAGAAACCAGCCTGAGGATGAGAGGGGAAAGGATGTTGCAGCTGGCAAAGATGGCAGAGCAGGAAGGCAACAAGAGATCAGACAGCAATGCCCTGATACAACAGGGATTTAAAAGACTGAATTTGCATCAACACAAAGAAGAGGGATTTTCCAGAAAGGCATGGGGGGATAGGACAAGGGGGAATGTCATTGAGCTAAATTAGGGTAGATTTAGATTGGATTTTAGAAAGAAATTCCTTACTGCCAGAGTGGTGAGGCCCTGGCACAGGTTGCCCAGAGAAGCTGTGGCTCCCTCATCCCTGGAAGTGTTCAAGGCAAGGTTAGATGGGGTCTGGAGCAACCTGGGACAGTGGAACATGTCCTTGTCCATGGCAGGGGGATGGAACTGGATGGTGTTTAAGGTTCCTTCCAACCCAACCCATTCTATAATTAACATTCCAGAAAACATCCAGAGTTCAACCTGGAGATGAGATGCAAAGGGGCATCACAGCTGGAGAAGACAGCAGAGCAAGAGAGCATCAAGGGGTCAGACAGCAGCTGGCCTGAGCCAGTAGTGATTTAAAGAGCAGAAACCCCTGCAGGGACACCTGGAGCACAGCAGAGCCCAGCAGGGCAGGACAGGGTGCTGTATGCTCGCACTGCAAAGGGAAAAACCAGCCTGGAAAAAGGGATAAATGCTTGATAAAGTATCAACCTTACTGCTAAACAAAAGAAAAAAAAGGGTAGGGGAAAACCCTCATATTTTAATCAATCCTTCCCACGCCACAGCACACAGCTAGTAAAAATTTAGGATTCAGTCTGCTGAATCCTAAATCCTTTGTGCAGAACGAAGCACAAAGCAAAACTTGAGGCCGCCACCCCACGCAATGATTTGTAGACAAACATCTACTTGTTCCTGCAGCAGTCCCAGACACAAGGATGCACCTCAAGATCCAAAATATGACAGAAAACTTCAAATGCTAACAAGCAGAGGGGTCTGCAGGGCGTATTCAGCGCGCTGGTGGCAGAATGAAACGTGCTTTTAGCTTTCCAAACCCTCTGCTTTTTGATATGCACACAAAGACAGCGAGCACTTCCATGGGAACACGAGGTTTCCCCAGCAAAGTCCACTCCAGCGCCAGATGCCGGAGGTTAATTGTACCCCACAGCTCGGGGGAGCTTTTATTAAAAGCTTCAAACCACAAACACTTTTCCAAGTACAAAAGCAACCAAAAAAAAAGTTTCTGCAGTCAGCCAAGGACCACTGCAGAAAGCGGTGCTTTGTGCGTTTTAAAGTGGATTTATTTCCTATCCTTCTACTTCCAAATCCATCCCACTACCTCAAGCTTCTGAATTAGCCTGGAAGGGGGAAAAATAATAAATAAACAAAGTGATGCCCTCTGTGAGGTTAAAATTGAGCCAAAACCTGGCAGGTAACAACCCAGGAGCATTTCCCAATGTTGTCATTGTGCTGGAAAGCAACAAATCAGGGTTTCTTTGTGGGACAGTGGCAAACTGGGTGCAGGGACATCCCATCCTCACCCAGTCACCGCTGACATGGGACACCAGTAACCTCAGAGGTGTCCCTCTCTGCTCACAAAGCCAGCCCTGTCCCCAAATCACTCATCACACACATAAAACGCTGTGCAACAGCAGCCATAGTCCCATTTTCACCCACAGTCCCTGTGCCAGCCCTGTCCCTATGTCACACACCCCCCCAGCTTGTGCCAACCCAGCTCTGTCCCCATGTTACACTGTCCCCTGTGCCAGCCCAGCTGTGTCCCCATGTTACACTGTCCCCATATGACACACTGCCCCCTGTGCCAGGCCAGTCCTGTCCCCGTGTCACACCCCCCCGTGCTAGCCCTGTCCCCATGTCACACACATTCCCTCTGTGCCAGGCCCTGTTCCCATGTCACCATGTCACACAGCCCTGTGCCCAAGCCACACACACAAACACCTGTCCCAGTGTCACACACAGCCAGGCCAGCCCTGTCCCCAAATCACACAGACACACTTGTCCCCATGTCACACACACGCACAGTGCCAGGCCAGCCCTGTCCCCATGTCGCACACCCATACACAGTGCCAGGCCATCCCCGTCCCCATGTCACACACACACACACCTGTCCCCGTGCCACACGAACCCTCAGTGCCACACAGCCCCAGTGCCGCCCCTGTCCCCACGTTCCCAGCCCGTGTCACCCCCCTGTCCCCACAGCGGGACCGGCGCGCGCCCCTCACCTGCCGCCGCGCGCCCGTCACCGCCGGCACCCAAACATCACGTGATCTCCGCCGCCCCGCCCACCGCGACCACGTGTCCGTCCCTTCCCCCCCATCGTTGTAGTCCTCACCCCGCAGGTGCCTCCGGCTGCTCCCCCCGTTTGGACTACAACTCCCAGAGTGCACCGCGAGGCGGCGTCCCGTCCCCTTCACCCGGCAACCAATCGGCGGAGGGGACGGCCCGAGAGGGCCACGCCCACCTCCCCTCAGCGCCTCCCTCCTCAGGGCGCGGCCCGGGGCCGCCCCTCAGGAGCCGCTCCAGGGGATGTTCCCTGTCCCACGCCCTCCTCATCATCGCTGCTCGCCTCACCTTCCACCTCCTCACATTCCCCCTCCTCAGGAGGGAACCGCAGGAACGGCTGAGGGAGCTGGGGGTGTTTATTCTGTAGAAAGGGGTCTCAGGGTCACATCACTCTACAAGTCCCTGACAGGAGGGTGTAGCCAGGTGAGGAGTTGGTCCCTTCTCCCCAATAACAAGAGATAAAGCAAAAGGAAACGACCTCAGGCTGTGCCAAGGGAGATGGAAGTTGGGTAATAGGAAAAATTCTTCACTGGAAGGCCGCTCGAGCATTGTGAAGGGCAATAGTGGGTTCACCTTTCCCTGGAAATGGCCAAATCAAGTGTAGATGTGGCACTTGGGGACAGGGTTTAGAGCTGGATTTGGCAGTACTGGGTGAATAGTTGTACCCAATGATCTTTAGGTCTTTTCCAGCCTTAATGACTCCATGATACTCTGACAGATCTGTGCCCTCCTTCGTGCCCAGGGCACTTTTCACAGAAATAAATGAATAAACCCCACCAACTTGCTGCTGCTCAAGCTACTTATTCTCTCCAAAACAGCACAAACTGCAGCCTGAGACTGGAGGTTCACCCAGCCAAAGTGCTTTGACAGAGCAGTCAGGAGTACAACTGTACCTGCGAGGAGTTTGCTTTTTATTTGCCAAATGACAGCAGCTTTACGTGGTGGCTGGCTTGCAAAAGGAGTTATAAAGAGGATTTTCTTGATAGAGCCTTTAACCAACAATTCATTTTAACAAGGGACTGACAAGCCAGCTGCCTGTTCAGAAATGGAGTTCTGCACCAGTAGCCCTGCTAAAAAAAGCTTTAAAAGGGTTGAGGGGCCACCTGAGCCTCCATAAACCTCAGGGTTTTACAGCACCGAACTGCTATCGGAGCAGTTTCCTCCATCTTTTGCTGCATTGATAATCATTTATTTCTGTGGATTCTGAGAAAATCCCTTGGGAGAAGGGACGTAAAAATATACTGATAACAAAATACAGCTGTCTGCTTGATGTCTGCAAAATCCTTTGACTACAGYTACATGTGCACTGCCCTGTGTCTTGCTGGGTGGTTTGGTTATTTTTTTKGGGGGGGAAGAGCGAGTTAATCCTGCAAGAAGCATAGATTACATTTCAAAAACCACTGTGAAAATTTTGCAGTAATTTTCAGTACAAATCATATTTACCTCCAGCATGAGCCTCATGAAAGTAAATAAGAAAAGAAATATATAAACACGTGCCAATATAAAACAGCCCAAGTATTCCAAGGGACAGCAATCATAAAAATTACAGTGGGATAAATCTCATATGACTGCTTTGGTTTGCAGGCTGCATCTTGCTGGTTTTGCATTTTGGAGCTGGAGAAATACTGCTTAATCAATAAGTGTGTTATTCATACAATAATAATGCTGCACACTCTCTTGGGACATTTTTCTTCTGAGGAATTTGTGCTGTTGCAAACCTTCTCACTGTGTGTAGCAGGGCTGGTCCTTGTTATTAACAGCTGCTTATTGATCTGTAACAGCTTTTAGAAAGACTGAGGGTGGGTTTTTGGCACGGTGTGGAAGTCAGGTCTTTTACATAAGCAAGGCAAGGCATTGTGCATCATTAAGATGTTGCTTTCTCTAAATTTAGGGGAAAAAACCCAAATAATTAACAGCTTTGTTCCATCCCACAGTGATAATATCCATAAATCTGAAAAATATACAGTCAACTGTATGGGAACTAAAAGCTCCAGGGGCCAAAATTTTATTAAAACAGCTTAATCTTCATGTTTCTCATCTCTGAGTGGGAGGAAGTTGCCTGTTTGCCAGATGCTGTGTGGCGTTTTTCAAGGTGGAAGCAGCGATTTCATTCCACAGGAACAAAACTCCTGGAGGCCAGACCCTTGTGCCTGGAGGGGTTTGGAAAATGTGACTTGGGGGTGAAGTTGTCAGTGGGTTTCTGCTCTGGAAAACTGCCCCAGTTCCTCTGTGATGATGAAATGGAGGATCTCCAATGGAATTTGGATAAACTCAGCTGTGATGGTTTCACCTCATCCCTGCTGGGATGATTACCCTCTTAGGCTGGCTGTGGCTTCAGGGAATGTCTTCCACTGCTTGGAAGGAGTTTCCTTTTGGCTCACAGGTTTCTTTTGTGAATCATCTTAAATCATAACCTCTTAATAGCTAGGCTATTGAAGTATTTATGGAAAGGTAATTCAATTGTCTTCTTGGTTACTTTTTCCCTGAGATGTGGGGGTTTGGCTTTGATGTAGCATTTTGTATAACATCCTATTACATCCTTACAAATAACTCAGTGGGGTTTCATTCCTATGCTACAGGACTTTTCCACAAAGCAGGGGAACCCAGACAAATAACTTGCATTAAATAAAGTGGGGGTTTTAGGGTGTAATTTGGATTATGTTCTTAACATCAGGTATATAATCTAAGGTGTTATTTACTTCTGTCCTGCTTTGGATTGACTGAAATGTCAATAAATCCAGGAAGAGTGAAGTAACTAAAAAATAGGTCACAAGAAAGTGTCAGTGAGTGCCTAATTTATCCCATCAGGACACAGATGTAAACATGGCAGAAAACCATCAGGGAAGAAAAAAAAGCAACTTATCATTGCAGCCATGTGAAGGAGAAAGCCTGGGTATTTGTCTACAGTATGTACAAATAAATTTCTCCAGATTTTCAAATGTTTTAGGAATTATTGGTTTAGGATAGTTTTACTTTTGTGCTTAAGGAGTCTCCACTTTAAAAAGAAACAAACAAACAAAAACCAACAAAATCTCCAAAACAGCAACAAAAAGCAACCAAACAAAAACTCAAACAAAACCCCACACAACTTATTTTCATAAGTTTTTTTTTCTTTGTTTGATCCAGGGTTTTTTTTCAGATTTAAATAAGAAATGATTCCCCTCTTTCCTTCCCAGATTCCAACCTTCTTTTACTATTTTTTCTTTGCTTTTTTTCAGTTATTAGGCTGGGCTTGTGGCTTTCCTGAAGACTGCTGGAAAAAATAAAGCTGTTTTTTAGCAGTACTCAACTTTTCAACACTGAATTAATTGGCCAATCAGACAGTTAGAAAAGCACTTTTTTTTTTCTTTGCTAAAAATGCTGTTTTCCACTCAAATGCCTTACACACCAAACCACTCAACTTCAAGGAGCTCAGCAACAAACACAAGTCGGCCTGAATGTTTCACCAAAGCAAGGCTGACTCTTATTTGCTATTTCCAAACATTCATCCAGGTGCCTAAGATTCCCTGCAAATAGCACAGCTCAGAGAGCTTATCACAGCACATCCGTATGTTGCTACCTGTGAGCAATTTAATAAAAAAGATATTATAGCAACAATAAAAGGAGTCTGGAAAAAGCCAGCTAATCCCTGAACAACCTTATTTCAGTCTATTTAAAGTCCAAGAGAGACTTGAATTCCAGGACTGAGCAAAATCTGGCATAAAACAGATGTTTTCATCAAGTACTGCAGTGGCAGCAATACATGTCCCATGTTAGTGACTACCTGGCAGGTCTGGTACGTCACAAGGAGGAATCACGAGCCATAAAGAAATGATTTTCAATACTTTGTGCATTCCTGCATCAGTTACATCTGGTTATGGCTGCAATAGCTGTGGATTTTAGTGGCATTTCGCCTGGATTTATCTGAGCATTGCTACATTTGACCCTTCCTTTTCTGGAGACATCTGACTGCATCTGAATTAGGAGAATAAAAGCCACGAGCCAATAAAAAGAACTTTGTCTCGGAGGCAGTGATAAGTCAATCACCTCATCAATAAAGCATGTCCAATACTCTCAGTAATCCTGGTGATCAGTTTTGCTTATGGAAGCTGCAGATATTAAATGGAGCTGGGAGCAGAGATGACAAGTGGACATTGAAAGTGATGTTGACAGAGCTAAAGGAGCCCACGCTGAGAGCAACAGATGTAACACAACAGTGAGGGAGCAGGGCTAAACCGGGCTGGTGGCGAGGAAAACTCAGAGGTCGCAACAAATCCCTCACTCCACTTAACTCCATGACAAAACATCGCTGATCTTCTGCTCGGTTCAGCACTGCTGCACCTGGACAGTCAGGAGGAAAAATTGGAGGGCGCAGAGGAGCCGTGGCCCAGGAGCTGCAGGTACGAAGGATGCAAGGAAAGTGCTGCAAAGAGTGAATGGAGGGAGATTTCAGCTCTGAAAATCTCAGTGCCTCCTCCTTCCTTATGATAATTCTTCCCCAAGGCTGGGTTGGATGTGGCTTTGAGCAACCTGTCTAGTGCAAGGTGGCCCTGCCCATGGCAGAGGGGGTGGAATGGGATAATCTTAAGGTCCTTTCCAACCCAAACCATTCTGGGTCATCTGAAGGCATCAAAGTATCCAGAGCATAACTGAAAACCTCCTTTTCATGTTGCACTTGTGAAATAATGAGCCTGGAAAAGGAATCCCTGAAATATAAGTGGGTGTATAGGAAAATAAGAAAATGAGGAAAAAATAGAAAAAAGAAAATAAGAAAAAACATCTGGATTTAAAACATCTAATTCTGGTTTAATTCATCACCTGGTTTTAATGCTGAATTCCCTCTACCAGAATCAAGTCTCTGTTTAGTTACTGTTTTTAAAGCTGCAGTCACTATCATTCATTAGTCAGGAATTGTTCTGCCCCTGCTCACATCCAGTTAATAGTTTTTTCCCCCCAAATTACACATTTTCAAAGATAAAAGGTTTTCTACACATTTTTATTACATAAAGTGGCACTTAAGGACATGGTTTTGTGATGGACTTGCCAATGCTGGCTCCATGCTTGGACTCGATGATCTTGGAGGTTTTTTCCAATCTTAATGATTCTGTGATTTTATGACTCTATACATCTTTCACAACAGATTATGACTGTGCAAACTGCAAATGCCACTGCAGAATCATTTTTAAATAGTAACACTGGTCTGAGACATGGGAGAAAATCTTCCATTTCCTAAAGAAAATTTTAAAAATGCCCAGAGACAAAAACAAAGTTTTGGAGATTCATTGCCAAAAGTAAAAGTGCTTTTTCTGGTGTTTATAAAAACTGAGCAGAGAGTATGTTGAAGTTTCTGTCCACTCTATAAGACAGTGAGAGAAAGTCAAAAACAACAAGAAGAAAGATTTAAGATCTAGACAATGTAATTTGTGAACAGAGATTGAAAGAGATGAGCCTGGTTAATCTAGAAAATTGAAGATCTGGGGAAATGGGAATAACTTCTCTGATACATGAAGCCTTACTGAAAAAAGAAACAGAAAAACTGTTTTCCATGCCCACTGAGGATAGGTCAAGAAGCCATTGGCTTAATTTGGCTTGGATTGCTGGGAGAAGATTTAATTTAGATATGAAAAGCCACTATCTGGTATTAAGGTTTTTAAAGCACTTGTACAAACTACCTGGGAAGGAGTACCTGGGAATTTTGGCTGCTGGAAGTTTTTAAAACCAGATTGAATCACAAATCATCAGTGGAAGTGGTGTTTTTTTTGTGATGGTTGAGATGATCTGGGGATGGACCAAACAGTCTCCTGAAGCCTCTGCATTGAGCAGGGCAATCTATTCTGTTGGACAATCAATTCCCTCTTCAGTGGGAAGGCTTGGGTAGATTGAACCCATAAGAAATTCAAACCCATTCTAGTTTAAAATAGACACTTTTTAAAAATCAGTGTTGTTTTAGACCCACATACATTTGACCCATCTTCTCCCTTCACCAAAAGTGGGTGCCAGAAGAGCACAGGGGAGATTCTCTGCCAGTCTCCAACTACTTTCAGTTCCAAGATTTCCTGGCCCTGTTGTGCTCTTTGCCAATTCCTTCCTCCAGCTCCCAAACAGATTTAAGCCCATAAAAATGTCAATTTATATTTTTCATGACTGACACCTGCTCCATGAAGAACCTTCTTTGTTTTATTCTAATTCTCATTACCTTCATTTCAAGACATGAGTGCTTGCACTAGCACTAGAAGAAACTAAATTGTTGCTCCCACCCTTTGCTTCCTGCCTTTAAAATATCATTTCTATCACTCAAGACCAGATAAGAGGATGATCTTATCCCAAGGCTGTTTTTTTCCTTTAAATACCTTCTGTTAAATATTTTTCTTTTTTGATCCAAAGTAATTTTATTTCCTGAGTTACTGACAGCCTGTTCACCCATTAAAACAACTCAAAAATTCTTTAAGCAGCAATTAATCAGAAGTGAAACCTTTTTACCTTTCTTCATCAAAGTTTCAGATAATTTGTCTGGTTCAGATGTCAGGTTTAAAGTTTGCAGTTCCCTGGATCTGTCCTGGATCCTCTCCAGTCTTCACATAGCAGGGACACTTTAAGTGAAACATTGCACATTGTTGTTAATAATTCAGATATTTAATTTTTTATTTGCTCTAAAACTCTTGGGTAAATATATCCAGCCCTGCTGTTTTGTCTGTGGTTATTCTGTCTTTTTAATTCAAACATTTTTTTTTTTTTTTTCCCGGCAGGCTCTGTCCTGAATCCTCTCAAAGCTGGTCTGGGATGCTTATCATCCTTGTTTCTTCCATATTTATTTCTAAATTCTAAAATCAGTTTTACCCTCCTACTCAACTACACTTACTCAATTTTTTTTTCTCCAGAGCAAACCAGCAGCACACCTGGGCTTGTTTCCTACTTAACATCCTGACAGTACTGTCAACACCTGTAAAGATTTAATTCCTTTAACTTCCTTTTTTAACTTTTAAGAGTTTTTTTCTACTCTGTCCTGCTGCTGGATTTGAACAGAGCTTTTGTGGACGGTCAGCTCCTTTTCTCCCATTGGGATGTTGATGCAAGGTACATCATGGAATTTGCTGTAGGATGCTGATTTCATGATGAAATTTTGAACTAGATTTTTATAGCAGCCCAGGGGTTGCATATCTTCTTCTGGGATCAGTCACCAGCTGCTGCTTCAGACACAGATGTGACCCTTGCTCAGTCTCCATGGGGGGAACTGAAATCACCCAGAATGCTGGTGGATGAGAAGCCGTGTCCTGGGCTGCAGCAGAAGTGTGGCTGGTGTGTCAACAGATGGGATTCTGCTCTGTTCCCCACTCTACCCTACCTGGACTTCTGTTTTTCCAGCTCTTGGGACCCTGAGATAAGAAGGATGAGGACCTGTTAGAATGAATCCAGAGGAGGAGATGAAGATGCCCAGAGAACTGGAGCACCTCTGATGTAGAGAGAGTTGGGGTTGCCCCACTGAGCAAAATAAAACCTCTGGTGAGACCTTAGAGCCCTTTCCAGTACCTAAAGGGAATTCACAGGCAAAATTTTTACCAGGGCCTATTGTGATAGAATCTTTTAAACTAAAAGATGAAACATTTAGACTGGATTTTTGGAAGAAATCCTTCCCATGAAGGTGGGGAGGCCCTGGCACAGGTCACCCAGAGAAGCTGTGGCTGCCCCATCCCTGGAAGTGTCCAAGGCCAGGTTGGATAGGGCTTGGAGCAACCTGGGATAGTAGAAGATAGTCCCTGCCCATGGGAAAGGGATTGTATAAGGTTATCTTTACTGTCACATGCAACCCAACCCATTCTATGATTTTATGATTCCACTTCCTGTCATTCCTACTTTTTCTGATTTTTTGACATCAGTCAGTATAACTGTACAGGTGTGTAGGAAGGTCTAGTGATCCAAAGGTTTCATCTTGGCCTGGAGAGATTTTTGTTGATATGTTTTCCTCTCTCCTGACAGCATCTGGCTTATTAGATACAGTGTCCCTTTGATTGTTTTCCCTCCACCAAGGTTTTGATCTGTGTATTTCCATCTCCTTGTTCAGGCTCAGAAAGGCCAGTTCCATCACCTGCATTTCTGAGGATTCCAGCATTTACGTAGTAAAACACCTACTGCCACGTCAGCTCCTGTCTTGACAACCTTTTCAAATGTCAAACTTTTTGTTTTCCATTTTCTGTTTGAGTATTTACTTCCCATGACCTATTCTTCATTGAGAGGTAACTACATTTGTGTCTTCATCTTCAGAAATGTCATCCCACACCATATGCTCTGGTTTGGCTTCCCTCACTCCCCACTCTAAAAGCTCCCTCCCAGCCTCCCTAATTTTAAGTGACCATTCCTCAGGTGAACTCTGCCTCTCCTGTACTGGATTTTGGCACTGTATATGTGTCATAGGAGCCTGAAAGTGTCTTACATTCATTTTCTGCCTTTCCACCAGTGTCTCTGGACCTGCAAGAGATAAGGATGCACTTCATAGAACATCACCTTCCTTTTGGTTTCTTGTTGGAGTCAGTGAGCCAGGTCTCTCTCTGAACTCTTCAGAGAGAAATCAGAATGCAGGAATTCAATTAAAACCTTTGGATGAATTGAAGTATTTTAAACCACTCACACATAAAGTAGACGTGTAAGTTTAAGTTTTGGGATGAGTAAGTGAGTCAATAAGTTTTAGAATGAGCTTCAGTGCTTTTTAGTAAGTGAAAGGTTCAGATGCTGGAGGAGAAGTGTGAGTTCTAGAGAAGGTTGAAAAACATAGTAATGTTTTCAGTGAGGGCTCCAGGAGTGCAGTTGTAGATAGTGTTTAGACATAATAGAGCACTAGTAAGAATATTGCTTACATTTTTCCAATAGAACAAGATAGGTCGTATGTGTAGTTTATTCGTATCCTAGTGTGTTAAGAAACTGGAATTCTAATAGGTTAAGAAGTGGTGGTCTGAGTTTGTGTCATATAGGATTTTTCCAACAAGCTAAGAGTATGTRTTGGGGAGAGTTGRTGCTTTTTGCCATCTGATTTTTGCCATGGCTTTTCCCATTTGCTTTTTGCCATCACTTTTCTATTTTGCTTTACTTTGCTCTCTCTCCACCATCATCAACACCCAAGAAGAAGACAGGAGCTGCCGCAGCAACATCAGCTTCCAGGGACATTGACAGAAGCATCTTCTGCTTCTGTTTGGGACTTCATACCAAACTTAGCATGGACCTTAACATCTGTGACTTTGCTTTTGAGACTGATGTGCCTTTGTAATAAACAGCCTTTTAGCAGCCATTAGCTGCTTTGTTCATTTAAGACAACCTGATGAAGTTTGGTGCCTAAGAGCACTGGAGGTTTAACCTCACAGTTTCTAATTTTTGCTTCCATGCACAGGGCCTCCCTTACCTGCATCATTGATGCTCATTTGGCCTGTGACCACAGGCTGCTCATCATGTGTCTCTTCCAATCTTCCATCTACCTCTGTGTCTTCTGATGATAAATGATAAATGGCATCATCTTATAGTTCTTAATATCTTTGATAAGTGATAACTGCTTTCCTGATTGATCCTCCAAGCATCTTGATTTTGCTGTCCTCTTGCAAATGGTCTTAATATCTTATTGCTAGGGGTTTCTGTATGATTTATTTGAAAGAAGTGAAGAAAAAAATATTGCATGGTAGGGAAACAAGAACCTTTCAATGTGATTTAAACTTTGTAACGACCTGGAAAGGAGACAAGGTAAGGGAGATTTGAGGATATCCCACTGCAAAGCCCAAGAACATATGCTTTAATTAAATTTAGCAGCCTAAATCAGCTCCTCCCCTCCCATCTGAATGGCTGGCAGATACTCTGTGATCAGGAAAATATGCTTTCTTTTGCCCTTATTTATGCTGCTAAAATTCCTCCTAAAATTTCTCAGTGTCGTGACTGCATATAGCAATAGTGGGAGCAAGAAATCAGACAACAAGATATCACCCAGACCCACACAAAGCACTTTGGCTAACAAGGTGATTGTAGTACAAATTGACAATACTGATTGGATCTCTAGTTGCTTTCCAGTGCTGGAAATGAGGTCCAAATTAAGAAATTTTAGCAATTAGGTACTGTTTAATGAAGAAGGTTGGGATAGTTACTCTGCAAAACTGTCTGAGAAAAGATTTCTTAGGTTTTTTTTAGGCACCTGTGTCCATAAATGCCAATGCTTTTCCTATTAGAATTGTATAATGTTTAATGTTGGAAGGAAGTGTGGTATCTCATCCTTAAAGGAAAGGTTTGGAGATGCTCCTGGGCAAAAGGAACAGCAATAGTCAGATAAAGTTTACAAAGTTTTATAGGTGAATTCCATACTTGGTGTGGAAATTGATATGTTACTCTCTGACCTCCTGTGTAAGCACTGACAGTGGGTTCTGGATATATAGGAAGGAAGGAAATAAAGAAATAAATCACTAGTCCTGGCTCTAGTGCTGATCCAGCTGGGGTGTCCAGAGTCCTGGGGTATATTTTTAATAGAAAAATTTTCCCCATGTGGGTGATAAATTTCTCATTTTCTATGCAAATTAGTTGTCATCCACAGCCTGTTCTCCTAGACGTGTCCAGAAATGCATCAGAGGCTTCTGGGATTTTGGATGGTCTTGCCTCCCCTTACACCAATTCTCAACCTCATTCCTGTGCTTGGGCTTTACTGAGTTGTGCTGAGCTCCAGGACCCAGAACAAGAATGTTTGTGCCCAAATGTGCTGCCCTACCTCCATATAGCCCCCTCTTCCAGCCACAACAATCCTTGGCTGGCTCCACTGTTAGGCAGCTATTGACGTTTGAGGGATAAACATCAGCCCCCTTTATTTTCTAGGCTTCTACAGACATCTTAAAGATCATCTCATTTCCATGGGCAGGACACTTGCCACTAGACCAGATTACTCAGAGCCCCCATCCAGCCTGATCTTAAACAGCCCCAGGGATGGGAAGTACTAAACATTAGACATCTAAAATTTTCTCCAGTGCATATCCAGAGGCACCAGTCTCTCTGCAGAGCTGAGCAGTTCCTCCCCAGCACTTCACAAGATTCAGGACTCTGGTTCTCTTCTCCAACACCCCAGGAAAGCTCATCTCAAAGCGTGTTCTGAGTGCATGCAATGATCACCAGTGACACAGTCCTGACTGTCTGGTAATGCAAAATCTGTCCTTTTTGCAGCATAATAGAGATTATCTTCCTTGTGTAGGAAGTGGGTGGTTTGGACTCAAGTCTCACAGGTTGGGAAGTTTCCAATCCACCATTCCCATGTCCTAGAAAAATGTGCTAATCATGCAGCTGGGTTAAAGCTGCTTTCTATCCTGCTAAGCAAAGCTGTGCTTTTGTGTGGAAAAAGGGCCCTAAAGCTCCATAAAGCCAATGAAGGAACAGCCAAAAAAGCAACATGACATTGCAGCTCATGAAAGAGGGGATCCTAGGCAACCTCTTGGGGTAGAGCATTGAAAGGGTGTAAAAATATACTGCAGAGGACCTTTAAGGTTAAACAAAACACTCATGTCTGACGTGATAAAGAAGACGGAATTTGCTTGAATTTCCCTAATCCTCATATGGAAGAGCTTTTTCCTAGAGGGTGTCCAGTGAAATAATAGAGGTTACCTCCCTCAGTGGATGGCCTTTGTGATGTTGTTGAGCATCATCCCTGCTCTCGAATAGATTACCCAGGGACTGGAAAATTACTTTGCCTTTCTTCTTAAAAACGAGCTTTTACTAACTATTGTAGTGAGCTACAGCTGTATGTTTCAGAGTGGTTTTATCACTGATTCTTTTCAGCCTGAGTATCCTTTTTTCTAAAAGCAAATAAATGCTAAGTGCAAATAAACCCTGCTGTCATTAGGACAACTTTGTTCTTTGGTTATGTGAGTAGGAGAGATGAGCACAGATCTGTGAAGTGCTTCTGACTGGAGAGGACACAGCAGCACTGAGAGTGGCACGTCACACCTGGGTCTGTGCTGCGATCTCTGGGCATCTTTAGTGCCTCATCCCCACCTTCAGTAAATTTATTTCCTTAAAATATCCTGGTTATTCAGCCATTTCAAAGCTGTCATTGATGGCAGAGCTCCAAGGAAGAGGCTGGATGGTGCAAAAGAGGCAACAACAAGGTAAAGCTTTCTCTGCTTCAAAGCTGAACAGATGTTCCAGTTTGTGGCCAGAAGGATGCTGCATTATAGGGAATCCCTGGATCCCAAATTAGTTAAATTCCCTCTGTCTAAAGCAGTGTGGCCAGCTGGTTGAGGGAGGTGATTCTCCCTCTCTGCTCTCTGATCCCACCTGGAGCACTCTGTGGTGGTGGCTTGACCCTGGATGGACACCAGGTGCCCACCAAAGTCCCTCTGTCCCTCCCCTTCTTTAGCTGGACTGGGGAGAGATAATACAATGACTCATGCTTTGAGAAAAGGTCAGGGAAAAAACACTCAGCAATCACCATCATGGGCAACACAGACTCAAATGGCAAAATTTATTATCAATGAAATCAGAGTACAATAATGAGGAAAAAAGCCCCAAATCTTAAAGCCATGTTTCCCCCACCCCTCCAGTCTCTGGGGTGACTTTAGAGCACCCTTCAGTTAAAGGGGCTCCAAAAAGGCTGGAGAAGCATTTTAAATAAGGGCATGGAGAGCAAGAACAAGGGGAAATGGCTTCCCACTGTCAGAGGGCAGGGTTAGATGGGATATTTGGAAGAAATTCTTCCCTGTGAGGGTGGTGAGGCCTGACACAGGATGCCCAGAGAAGCTGTGGCTGCCCCATCCCTGGAAGTGTTCAAGGCCAGGCTGGACAGGGATTTAGTAACCAGGTCTGGTGGAAGGTATCCCTGGCAGGGGGCTGGAATTAGGGGATATTTAAGTCCCTTCCAACCCAAACCATTCCATAATCACTTGCAGGCAGTAGAACAGATGAGGATAGTTAAGAAAGGACATTGTAGTCTTAGTCTTAGGCTGAGGAGTTTTATTCTGCCTGCTTAAATTTCACCAAGAATTCAAATCATGACATAGCTCATTAAGACAACACATCCCAAAACTTTACACAGCAATTTTGTTATGCTGTTGGATAGTACCTCCACCCTGGATCAGAATTGGTTCACCTCAGTCCTGGATCAGCTGCATTCTAATCCTGGTCCAGAGTTAATGTGAAGTCAGTGGAAGAACTTCTGAGTCAATAATCCCTGGATCAATTTCCTGTGTCAGTTCACAAAGTGCTTCTGAATAATGTATCCTGAAGGCTTTATATAAAATCGAAATTAGTGTTTTCATTCACTTGCATATCATCAGAATAAAACTTTTTTTGGAAATTGTTTTACTTAGTTATTTATTTGTTTAGAGATTGGAGCTGAAGTCTATTGATCAGCCTGATTAAAGAATGTGAAATCAGAGTAAAGCTGGCACTCTAATTTTAATGAGTTAGTGTATTCTTTTTATTTTTCTCAGACATATTTGATAAAATGAGATACAAATCTACACACCTGCAGGCCATTGAGATAATACAGTGCTGTGCTAGAGAAATGGAGAGAGGATACCTGCATTCATCAGCATGATAAATGCAAAAAGAGAGAATGATTAACTTTGGAAAATGTTTTTCATAGTCCACTAGCTTAAGATATTAATGAATTGGTGCTTGAATGAGCCAGACCTCTTAATCTTAAAGTGATATAATTTCAAGCACAACAGAATTAAATATGGGCCACTTAATCCATTTATTGGGAGTATAGAATATCATAGAATCATAGAATATTCTGAGTTGAAAGGGACCCTGAGTTGAAAGGAGCATTGAGTCCAGCTCCTGGCCCTGCACAGGACACCACGACTCCCATCTTGTGCCTGGGAGTTTTACACATCCCTGACCTGGTGTTCTGGTCTGTGTTACACCCTGATCTCAGTGGGGGTTGTCACCAGAAGTGTGGCTTGTCCTGCTCTTTTCATTTCCATTTCCCAGCTGGCCCTGGCTGCACATTCCTGTGCCTGCCCACGTTTGGCTGAGCAATTCTGTAGGTGGGGGCAGCAGAAAGAACAGGAATCACTTCCAGCAGCAGCCTGGAGCTGGACCAAGTAAAGTGACCTGAAATCTGAGCTCTGAATGTCCCCATAGCCCCATGTGTTTATGGGAACTTCAGTAATTAGGAAATCCTATGTGGTGCAGTGGTAACTTGTTTCAGAAAAGATAAAAAATTATATGTTCATAAGTAAAAACAGTGATTGCTTTCTTTTTGTCTCCAGAGTGTTTCCTGCAAGTGAAATAATTAATTGGCAATGAAGATGGTGAAGGGTCTGGAGGTGAAGCCATATGAAGAGTGGCTGAGTTCATTTGGGTTGTTCAGGGGAGGTTTAGGTTGGATATCAGGATAAAGTTCTTCATCCAGCTGTTGGTTGGGCACTGGAACAGGGTCCCCAGAGAAGTGGTCAGAGCCCCAAGCCTGATAGAGCTCAAGGAAACCTTTGGACAAAGCTCTCAGGCATGGGGTGTGATTCTTGGGGTGTCCTGTGCAGGGCCAGGAGCTGGGCTGGATGATCCTTGTGGGTCCTTGCCAAATTAGGATATTCTATGATTCTATTTTAAACATTTGAATAAGACTTTAGTGATATCTAAGGGATAATATAATGGGAGAGGATGGTGGTGTGTCCTTTAGGCAACGATTTCAAGGTTCAGCAAAATCTGTCACGTGGCAGGTAAAAAAAAAAAAATTAAAAAAAAAAAACCCAACAGTGTTTTGCAACCTGTGTTTTGCAAAAATGAGATTTAATAGGCTTTTCAAAAGGGGAACTGCTTCTACTGAAGTCACCTTAATGGAGAATTGGGATTAAGCAGAGACTTTACAAAGAGCAAAATGCTCAGAAGAGGAAACTGCATTTTAGAGCTCAGAAATGCAGGGATAGCACAGTTATTCCTAAAAGTTAATTCAGATTAATCCTCACAAGGAAAATTAAAACATGGAGCAAGGATTCTTCAGCACTTAAGCATGAAACCAGAAAGAAATAATAAGAATAAGAATACAGGGCAGACATTGAAGATAATGGAAATATGACCCTGCAGTTTAAGGTCTACTTCAGCTCTGTTTTCTGTAAGGACTCTGCTGTGGCACCTGCTAAGAAAAGACAAGATGATTAATGGGAAGAAGACTGTGGACATGGAAATTTCTATTACCAAAGTGGAAACAAAACTCTCTAAACTAGTTTCATTTAGCCAGGGAGAAGGGAGGAGATACAGAGCTGGGTAATCAGCATCCTTGATATTTGAAAGAGCTGGCTCAGGCAATCAGTGCTCCATCTCTAAGCTGTTTAATAAATGTATGAATTTGGGGGTGGCTCCATCTGTGTGTCAAATATTAAATATAGCGTCCATATATGAGTGCAGAAAAGCAACCACCCAGACCTAGAAATGTGCAAGCTTTAGAATAAATCTTCTCAAAAAACAAAAATGTATGAATAATTAAAGAAAAGGAACGACCAAAGGAGGTGAAAATAAATCAAGATGGGAGGAAACACAGATTTATCAGAGGCTGTTTGTGTCTGATAGCTTTCCTTAAAAAGGATAACCAATTCTTATGGATGAGAAAAATGCTTTAGACATAATCCACTTAGACTTCAATGAATATCAATATTGTGCCACATGGGATATTATTAACTGGAGAAAATGTGGATCATTTCCAAAATACTAATGTGGTAAGTAACTACAAAAGAGAAATGACCTGGGATTCTGAAGAGAGGAGAACTTGTAGTTTGCAGGGCAGTTTTTAGTGGAGTTTCACAATGCTCTGTCTTCAGACTAATCTTATTTAATGTTGCCATTGGTGACCCTGCCTTAAAAAATAGAGCTTTACTAATGACTTTTGTAGACAGCACAAAGCTGGGAGGTACAGGCAATTCAGGAGAGGATTGGTGTATTAGTGAGGTGAATTGGATGGAGAACTGAAAAATATAATGGGACAAAGAGTAAGGTCGTGTGTGTGGGGATTAATAACAAGAGAATCAGCTCTAAAGCTGGAGCAGTGGAAAATGAGGGAGTAAAAAGGGCACGTTGTGTTTGCTGATCACAGAATGATACAGCCCTGGAAAAGCAAACATCCCAGGGCTGCCTCAGCTGAGGGGTTCTCAGGAGAGGTCTTTGGAGAGACTGAAATGAGGCCTCTTACAGGGTAAAAAGTCCTTGGGTCCCACAAATAGCAAATGTCACTTCAAGACAGTCCTGAAGGACCAAGCACCATGGAGAGGTTACCAGGCAGGAAAACCTCGGAGTGTTTGTGTTTTATACAGCCTGGGTAGGGGCAGCTCAGATGGAATGTGATTATTCTGTAATATAAGTGAACTCCAGGAACAAAAAAGGATTACAGAGCCATATAATCATAGAAAGGCTTGGGTTGGAAGTGATGTTAAAATTCCAAACCCCATCCATGGGCAGGGATACCACCCACAGATCAGGATGCTCAGAGTCCTTATGTAAGAGTGGTGCAAGAGTGATGCAAGAATAAATTGTTATGTATTGGACATGGATTCATTTAGTCTGGAAAGTCTTGAGAATTAAGATGGAAGGGTCTGGGACAGTGTCCTAATGTCAATAATGGAAACAAAAGACCTTTCTTACAGGTAGATTTAAGAGGCAGAAACTAGACGATATCACCAGTTTTTGTACTGAATGGGCTTTGCTTGCCCAGAAAAAAGCCTGGATACTCTGAGCTCAGCTGTATCACCTTCAGTCCCAAACTGGGATGATGCTGCGCTGACAATTGTGTGTCTCTGATAGAGCCACAGAATCAAAGAATGTCCTAAGTGGGAAAGGACCCACAAGGATCATCTCGTCCAGCTCCTGTCCTGGCGCAGGACACCCCATAAATCATACCTTGTTCCTGAGAGCTTTGTGCAAATGTTTCCTGGACTCTGGCAGACTTGGTCTCTTTGCTGTTCTCTGTTGCATGGAACACTGTCTTAGATGAGTCTTGAGTGAGACTTTGAGGTCTGCTGCTGGTCCCTGCCATGAAGGGTTTTCTTCCCACCTTTAGGTAAAGGAGATAATCCTGAGGTTAAATGAGCTGAGCCACACTCTCAAGGTGAATCTTTTTTTTGTATGGAGAAACTTGGGAGCCCAGCGTGCTTCCTGTTTTAGTTTAAACACCACTGTCAGGCCAAAAATGAGCAAGGGTGAATCAAAGCCACTTGGGAAGAAAACAACTTGGTTGATGAGAATCTCAACATGACTGTCAATTGTGTACCTGGAGCCCAGAAAGCCAACCCTGTCCTGGGCTGCTTCCAAGGCACTGTGGGCAGCAGGTGAAGGGAGAATTCTGTCCCTGTGCTATTCTCTCCTGAGACCATACCTGGAGCACAGCCTGGGGTCCACAGTAAGCTAGATATAGATTTAAAGAATAAATTCTTCCCTGGGAGGGTGGTGAGGGCCTGGCAGAAGTTGCCCAGAGAATCTGGGGCTACCCCTTCCCTGGAAATGTCCAAGGCCAGGTTGGATGGGGCTTGGAGCAGCCTGGGACAGTGGAAGGTGTTCCTGTCCATGGCAGGGGGTCAGGGCTGGACTGAGACAACCTTTGTGTCCCTCCCCACCCAAACCATTCCATGATTTTATCATTAATGACCAGGCTAGGCCTATGTAAGGAAGGACAAAAAAATCTCTTATTTGTACTGTGTATTTTTACCTGCTGGATTGAGACTAGGCATTACAGGACTGCAGTTGCAACTGGAGGACGTTTCTGTGTCCAGAGGGAAGGATGTCCTTATCGAGCTGTCCTTTCACAGCTCCTCTGAGTAAATGTTTCAGCAGAACACAAAGTTTCTCAGTACAAGGCCAACCTGCTGTATTTGCACAAAACCATTTACATGCTCACTCACTGCATGTATCCAGAGGAAATTCAGAACCAGGCAGGACACCTTACTCAGCAGTGACATTGCTCTCTGGTTCTTGTAAAGGATAATTTACACAGTTTACTGAGTGAGTGAAATACAATAGAAGGTTAAATGTCTCACCTAGAACCAAATACAACCTCCTCATTGCCCTCCCGAAATTACAAAAAAACCCTGCAATGATAAGGGGAAAATCCATTCCTTTAAGGCTTTGAGAGTTTGCTCAACAATAAAATGTAACAATAAGAGAGAATTTTATAAAAGAAACTTCTTTTTCTCTTTTAGATCATTTGAATATATGTCTCCACACACTGCAGTGTCTTACCCACATCAAAGCTGTATTCCACAGGTTAGTTAAGAGCAATGTGCTGTTCCTTGCTCTGAACACAGTTCATCCCAGTCAAGGAGCCCTCCTTGTGTGGGTTCAGCTGTGAGAGAACAAGGAGGAGGTTTTCCCCCATTGCAGAGATTAAAGTGTCGCTTTTTGACTCATTTTAACAAAGACTCCACCGTGTTGCCAGAGACTTCTT
Source organism: Turdus rufiventris (assembly GCA_013186435.1). NCBI lineage: Eukaryota > Metazoa > Chordata > Aves > Passeriformes > Turdidae > Turdus > Turdus rufiventris. The sequence goes on from PYHW01010143.1 coordinate 947,191, forward strand.
GAGGGGAATTATCCCTCTTGTAACTCTGCAGGCTGGGTGCTGCCAGGTCACTGTGACCTGACAGACACAGCCACGGGGGAGTGAAGTGGGAGAGTGACAGCACAGTTATCCTGGGAAGATCTGAGCAGGCTTTATGGAGCAGTCACTAAATCAGGGTGTATTTTTAACACCGACTGTGAAAAAGGAAAAATGCTAAAAGGAAAAATAATAAACTTAACTTCTTATTTAGAAATCATCTTTTTTTTTTTTTTTTCTTTTTTTTTCAGAAGCCCACACTCAAGTGACAGTTGGTGATATTAAACTCTGCCTGTATTGGGGACATGTCATATGGGAAGAAGTGATCCACTGAGCAGTCAGGATGGAAACAATGAGGAATATCAGCCCTTGTTTGGAGAAAAAGGTTTATGGAGGAGAAAACCATCACAACTCCCTTGTATTCCCATAGTGACGGGAGAGGCCAGCCCTTGCTGGTATCCATGGTGTGTGTAAGCAAGGAACGCTCGTGATGCAGAAAAGGCTGAGAGCTACCATCAGAGAGTTTTAGTAATTTAAAGGGAATGATCGAAATTCAAAAGTGATTCAAAAACTGTCTGCACATCTCTATTTATTCTCGTTTTGGTGACTCAAGCAGAGGGATGCTCTGTGGTGGGAGGACTTGAAGAGCTCAACTCTCTTTTCCCCTGGTTCATCTCCAAGGTGGCAAGCAAAGAATTCCCTGCAGAAGAGGAGAAGCAAGAGCAGAGGGTAAAAAGGGGATTGAAACCAACAGAGGACTGAGATTTAGTGAAGAAAAAGAGGGATGTGGTGAAGAAAGATTTTTCCATTTGTAGCATCAAGTATAATTCAAACATGATGCTGCAGCAGAATTGAGACTAACACAAAACATGCCTGTGCCCTTGGTAACTTTGAGCTGATCATTGGAAGGCAGTGATGGATTCTTAAATTTATATCATTAAAATAAAGCCAAATCAAAGCAGCTTCTGAGAATCCATTCAGAGAAAACTCTCGTACTGTGCCAAGAGTAGCCTGCATGCCAGAGCTCTAAATAAACAGTCTAAATATACAGGTTCATAAATCTTGTGTGAGAAATTAAAACAAGGGAAAGGACATTGATTTATTATATGTTTGCTGGAAAGCTTAAGACTTCATCTTTCATTATAATAACAGTGTTCTCCGTGCTCCGTAAGGGGGCAGAAGTGCTTGACTTCAATTGTGAGTTTTTTGGGGTTTTTTTTTGTAATTATAAGGTGAGTAGAAAGTTTTCCCAGAACAGCAATCTTACCAGTTCCACTTTTAGGTTGTTTCTAGATTCCCATTAAAAGTTCACAACTCAGTCCAAGTTCCCTAAAAAGAAACCAACCTCTTGAAATTGCAATACAGCTCTTGTTCCCGGGAAAGAATTTTTTGGGAATTGCCATAAAAATCAGAAGTATTTGAGAACTTGGTGATTGATGGACATCACATAAGTGTTGTTTCTTATTAAGAGTTAATCATAGAATGATAAAATGTTTGTGGTTGGAAAGGACCTTAAAGACCATCCAGTTCCAATCCCCTGCCATGAGTTTCTGCTGGACCAGGCTGCTCCAAGCCTCATCCAACCTGTCCTAGGACCCCTCCAGGGATGGGGCAGCCACAGCTTCGCTGGGCACCCTGTGCCAGGGCCTCACCACCCTCACAGGGAAGCATTTCTTCCTAATATCTGATCTAAACTTACCCTCTTTAAGTTTAAAGCCATTACTGAAACCATTAATGAATGAACAGGAATTTTAACTCCTAAAAATGTGGTGGTTTTTTTCTTTTCTTTTTTTTCTTTTTTTTTTTTGTCCCTCAGTTGCAACACCTCCGTAACTTCTAGACCTGAGTAGCCCCACTGCCATGTGCTGTGTGGAGAGAAAGGGGTTAAATCCCTGCATCTCTGTGAATCACAGCCTTGCTGTCCACTGCAGTGAACTTGTCATCTCTGAATTTGGGATGTACACTCATTTTCCAACTCTGTCACTTTTCGTGATCTTTATCTCCCTAAAACTTTCATGATCCAGATGTTCCCTGCTGGCTTAGGTGGCTGTGCTGGAAACCATCCCCACTTAGTGCTGCCTGATGCCTGTGACACAAATCTGTGTACAGCAATCAGAGGAAGCAAATGGTATCTGCAGAGCATAGCTGGATTTAATTAGAAAAACAATAAATATCTCAGACTTTGGCACAGGGCATCTCCATCATGGTTCACTGCCTGTACCAGCAGCTCCATGAACAGCTATTCCTCCTTTCCATACCTCAAGGCTGACTTTACCTGGATAATAAGACTCACTTCTGAGGCACTTAATAAGAAGAAATATTGTGTCAGGCTGGAGGAAATCAAAGAAAAATTATCTGGGGAAGGAATTTTATTAATGTTGCTCAGTGTCAGCATCTGAGAGAAGTTTTAGGAAGACTGTCTTCAGTGCTGTAAATAGCATCATGCTAGATTGATGCCTCCAAACACCTGGCACACCTGAATTTTTTTTTTTGTTTGTTTTTGTTTTTGTTTTTGTTTTTTTTTTTCCAGATGGCCAAAGAAAATCTTCATGCCACTCATGGTCAGGTTTTATTTTTTTTTAATGTCAAGTTGTTTTTCCTTTTTTTTTTTTTTTTTCTTTTTGTGATTTTCACTCAAGGTAGGGATGGGATTTGTAAATCTTCCTTCTAAAACTGACCTCCTCTTACATGAACTTTTATTACAACAATTGTTAAAAATTATTGTTAGTTATTGTAATAGTTTAAAAAGACACTGAATACAAGGAGTAGGCTTGAGCCAGCAACCAGCAAAAGGTGTTCAGGGCTTTAACTGGAGGGTTATATCCTCCTCCATTATATCTCAAAGGCAGTACCTAATAGGATGTTCTAGAAAAGATGCCTGTCTTGGAAAAAAAAAAATTATTTCCTATTTTTATCCTCAACATTTTCTTTTTATTCCCCTAAGGATTTCTTCTAAACCTGGATTTCCAATAAAAAAATCCTCATTTTCTTGCATTCCAGCTTGCCTGGATGCACTGTCAGATCAGGCTGCTGTGAGCACAGGGCAATGAACACAGGTATGGTTGGGTTTGGCTCTGCAGGATGAGGTTGTAGCTGGCTTTTCCCCTTTAAAGTCCCTCAAATGGGCAAAGCAGCAAGTTTTTATCCCATGGATTGTAGGCTGAGTCTTTGGTCTAGAAGCAGAAGTGGATCTGGGCTGGAGTGCCAAGTAATTCTACTTTCCACGCAAATTTTGCTGCTGCCAAGAAGGGAACCTTAAAATTTGGCCAGATGCCACAGAGACTGATATCCCCTCCTCAGTGCAGCTATGGACCTGATCATCAAAATGCAGAATAATTCCTTGCATTAACTGACCTGATGATTTCATGTGATTTCACACAAGACCCATCAAAGACCACAGGCTTAGTAAATCCTGTGAGTCCCTCAGAAAAGAAGATCTTTCTCAAGGCAAAAAAAGTCTCTACACAGAGACCTTGAAGGAGGAGGGTCAGAATTTCCATCCCACTCCTCTGTCCACATCCCAGCTCTGCTTTCCTTCCTTGCTGGAGAGGGGCAAAGAGTTTCCCCAAGACTCTTGAGCTAAGCAGATGGGACAACTTGATTTCTAGGGAGTTTAGGGGTTCTTTTCTCCACAGTCTTAGCCTAATTTCCCTGTTCCCCAGGAGAGTGATCATGGCATTAAGTCTGCCAGAGTTCAAGAAGTGTTTGGACAACACTCTCAGGCCCTTGGTGGGTTCTTGGGGCTGTCCTGTGCAGGGCCAGGAGCTGGACTCGATTACCCTGGTGTGTCCCTTCCAGCTCAGTGAGATGGAATTGTCTTCTCTTTCCTTAGAGGTGGTCTCTAGGAGTTGAGCTTCAGAATTCCCTGGAGGTCAGTATGCCTTTTTTTGCTCCTTTCACTGGATAATGGAAAAGCCAGAGACTTCAGTAAGCAGATGAATTTCAGCAGTGGATGAAAAGGCACAGTACAAATGCAGAGTCCACAGGTACTGAAAATCCTCTGGAGAATAGCAGTGAAAATGAGAAGAGGATGTGAAAACAACATGTGAAGAGAAAGTGAAACAGTTGGATTTGTTTAGCCTAGAAAAGAGAAACCTGAAGGAAGCCAGGTGTGTGTTCTTCCAACAAAGGAGACGGCGGCCTTGGAGATCAATAGTTCTGTGCCCTTGGTGACTAAAACAACACAAAATCTGTTCCACTTCCAGCAAAGAAAAGAAATTAAATGCCATAACAGAAAATGAAGGGGGAATGTTGTCTGGATAGGCTGTGAAAACTCCTTGGATGTTTACCAGGAGACCTGAGGCAAACAAGCTGTGGAGTGGTGTAGGTGTTCTTGATTCTGCCTTGGTGAAGAGGAGGGGGTTAGGACAGAGGTTCACGATTTGGGGACAAAGAATGTACCTGAAAAGGTGGGAAGCCCAAAAAAATTACTTTCAGCCTTGTGTTTTGCTGCTTCTATGCCCTAAGTCTCTATTTCTGAAGCTATGGGAAAAAAACCAAACACACGCCACCTCCATCCTCCTTTCTTTTAACCAATGCAAACAGCCAGACGAGAACAAAATAATTTTCAAGGGAATTTGGGAAGAAGAGTGAAGCAGAGAGGTTACTCATCTGTTCTAGAAAATAAGGATAACTCAGTATTAAAAAGTCCAAAAGCTTCGGGAGTTGACGACCTTTAGGTCCATTGTATCCCTTGGAAATCCATTTCTAAATAAGTATTGCTGGCTGACACATGCTCTAATAAAAAAGGCATATTGCAGTCATTTGCTGGTTGGTTCAGAGCCTTGTCAGCTCATTCACAGCACATTTACTGCCAAATCATTCCTTTAATCACAGAACAAGAAATGTTACACACGCTGAGCAAATCTCCCTCATTAGTTTGGGCGGGTTACCACTGCAGCCTGGGAGACCTCAGCTTCTATTTCCAGAGGAGGTCCTGTAACCCACTGTGTGTGTGAGTCACAGCTGTCATGTCCAGGGCTCTACCAGGGTGCAAACCACAGCCCTGGACTTTCATAAAGCTGATTTTCTACCTCTGAAGATGTTTCAATATCTCTGTCCTGCATCAGACATACCTGGGCTTTATTTTATCCACTGAATGGTGCTTTTTATTCCTAGAAGTTGTGTGGAAATAATTAAAGTCCTGCTCAACCTCAGTACAGTTGTTGGGATTTGGCCCTTTGTAATTATGATATACCAGGGAAATTAATTAAGTAAAATTAGTAAAGTAAGTAAAGCAAGTAAAATAAATAAATAAGTAAAATGAGCGTTATGGGCTGCCCCTTGTGCCCACCATCCTCAGCCTTCTGAAGGACATGGAGCTGTTGGAGCAACTCCAGAAGAGGTCACCAAGATGATTAAAGGGATGGAGAAGTTCTGTGAGAAAAGCTGAAAAAAATGTTTGTTTTGGTTTTTTTCAACCTGGGAAAGAGAAGGCGTTGGAGTACTTAATTGTGTCTTGCCAGTACCTCAAGGAAGCCTGCAAGAAAGATGGAGAAGGACAATTTACAAGTGACAGGACAAGTGGGAATGACTTCAAACTGAAAGTAATTTAGGTTGACTATTAGGAAAAATTCTTCCCTGTGAGGGTGGTTGGGCGGCACAGGATGTCCAGAGAAACTGTACATTCCTCATTGCTGGAAGTGTTTAAATCCAGATTGGAGAAGGCTTGGAATGACCTGGTCTGGTAGAAATTGTCCCTGCCCATGGCTGGGGGTTTGTAAAAAGATGGCTTTCAAGCTCCCTTCCAACCCAAATCACTCCATGATTCTGTGATTTTCACACCTCAAGTTTTACTGTCAGCTCTTGCAGGGGAAAAAATAATTCAAGTTGCTGTGATATATAGGGAAAAGTTAGGTAATGCCTGAGGGCTTTAACCTGTACGAGCTCTGGGCTGGGGTTTAACACTGCATGTAAACAGAGGCTTTCCTGAATTGGGGCCCCTTGCAGATATTTGCAACCAGCAGAGCAAGAGCAGAAAGGCAGAAGCTGCAGATGCAATGTGCTCTTTTTCCTGGGAGACTCTGTCTGTGCTCGAAAATTAAATAGACTTGGAAAATTTCCTGTGCAATGAGGGCAACTGGCACCTCCCGAGCTGCCTCTGTTCTAGGAACTTGTTGAGATGCAAAGTGAACCCTGGGATGCCCTGATGGTGGAATGGGGCTTGGCAGGGATTTGGAGAGCCCCAAAGGCACTCCAAGGGCCTCTCCAAACTTCTTCTGAGATAGATGGATCATGTTCTGCTGTCTGAGGACGTTACCAGACAGTTCAGTATAGTGTTACAGAGCCATCCAAAAATGCTGTCCCAAACTCATCTTCATCTTTGCATCTCCAGCAGAGAGAATTTCATGCACATGCCATTTCCTGACAATTCAATCACTGTCATCCCCATTTTGGTGGGTATTTTTTAACACCCTCTCTGTCATCTGAGGTCACCAAATAAAAACCCAGTCACTTATTTTACAGACTCACATAATCCTTGAATGGTTTATGTTGGAAGGTGCCTTAAAGATCATTTATTTCCAGTCCCCCTGCCACACCAATTTCATCTTTGTACTGTTCAGGCAAACTCAAATCAAGAAAAAAAGGTATTTTGACACTGCAGTGGTCAAATGCAATAAAAAGCAAAGATCTCTTTAATTTAAGGTTATCCCATTGTGCCACTGGCCTTGGCTCATATTAATAAGTGTTACCACACCATTCAGTCACTTTTGACTCTGCAGTTCAGGTTCCATTTTCCATGTGAGTTAATTAGTTGTCCGGAAATCCAAAGGAAACTGATCTTATGCTTGAAATTCCTTTTTCTCATTCTTTTTTTTTTTTTTTTTTTTTCCCAATATGGTAATCTCTTAGGGATTTCTAGAAATTTTTCATTTCAGAGAACACAGATAGGCATTGATGTATATCACAATGACTTATTCAGTGGCAAGGATGATATCAGTTAAGAAAAAAAAACAACCTGTGAAACACATATTTTCATCTTTCTAACTCACATTTTCTCTCTGCTCGTGCAGTATTTGCTGATCCTAAATGTTATCATCAATTTGATTTCCTCCCGTAAAAACATGGCTTTTTTAGAACCTGACAATATTTTTCTTTGTCCTCGTGATTATTTCCCAGATGGATATCAGCTTTATGTGGGGCGTGATTGCACATTTCTGCCAGGCTCAATGCCTTACATATTCAATTTTCCATTGCCCTGCTTGGATTCACTCATGGTCATGTCACTTGGCTGTGGAAATCCTGACCCAGGAAAGACCTGTGCAAATCCAGGTGCTGCAACCACAACACCAACCTGTTGCATCTCTTTTATTCAAAATAAGGAATTTCCACCCAAATTCGAGCTCCAGGAGGGTTCAGGATGGCACACTCAGTCCCCAGCTACCAGGAGCATTAAAATGAAAATGTTTAGGTTATTTAAATGATCTTTTGTACATGAGAGATGTTAAATACCTCAGATTAAAGGCTACATGTTCAGAACAGAATAGTTTGTGGTACCAATGTATTTGCTTCTATTTTAGTTTGTTAAAGGGAATCATAGTTGGCATATGAGCTGGTTTGTTGACAGAAGGAGGAAAAAAACATGAAGCTAAGCCAAACCATTCCACCTACAATAATAATTAGCTCCAGTATGAAGAAGTCATTCAGATTTTATAGTGTTTTTCAAAAATATATTTATATACTGATTAGAAGAACAAGGACCAAACTACTGTTTATCAGCTCATTTGAGCCAGTTATATTATTAAATACTAAAAGTTTAGAGGTCCTGTAATTTAAGTGTTCACATCCTCCATCCTGTTTGTGAATCAGATCCAAACCCCATTGAGCACAGGGGCTTTTATTATAGAAACATTGCCAATTGTCGAGATAAAATCCTGCCTCTTGTGAGATTCAAAACCAAATTATTACACATGAGCCTCAGCCTCTCTTGAATAAAATACGAACAAAACCAGTAATTTTAATTTTGGGGGAAAGAGGCTCTGAGGTGGGACCTGAAATAATCTAAAATTTGAAAAAANGATAAATTTAAGAAGGTTTATTTTTGTTGTTGGTTTTTTTGGGTTTGTTTTTTTTTTGTTTGTTTGTTTTTTTTTTTTTTAATCAGAGGTTTTTGGTTCTGTTGGATGAAAATCACAAATGTTTCTGGTCATCCCAGAGTTCCTCTACAGATCAGTGACTGGAGGAACTTGGCAGTGGGTGCAGGGGGTCTGCAGGGCACTCTGGAATATGGCAAAGCACACGCTGATGATCTCACCCACACCAGTGGAGCCAGGGAGCAGGAACTGCTGAGACAGACACAATCAGGGCTGCATCTGGGAGTCAGTGCCTGGCTGAGAGGCTCCTTGGCTTTCCTGATGCTTTCAGGGATTGTGAGAAGCTGCTGATGAAGGGGAGTTCTTGAGGGGATTCCACATCTCAGAGCCCTCCCAAAGAAGCAGTTAAATGTGATGGTCAGGGCCACAAATATGATTAAAGGGAACACCTCTCCTATGAGGGAATGCTGAGGGGATTGGGATTATTCAAATTGGAGATGAGAAGGCTCCAGAGAGACCTCATTTCTACCTTTTAGCACCTAAAGGGGCTCCAAGAAAGCTGGAGAGGAACTTCTTCTAACAAGGCACGATAGGACAAAGGGAAATGGCTTTAAGCTGAAAGGGAGCAGGTTTAGATTGGATATTAGGCAGAAATTCTTCCCTGTGAGGGTGGTGAGGCCATCAAAATTATTAAAGGGATGGGGAAGTTCTCCTATGAGGAAAGGCTGAGAGAAATGTTTGGGTTTTTTTTTTTAACCTGGGAAAGAGAAAGTGTTGGAGTACTTAATTGTGTCCTGCCAGTACCTCAAGGAAGCCTGCAAGAAAGATGGAGAAGGACAATTTACAGGTGACAGGTCAAGTGGGAATGGCTTCAGGCTGAAAGGGAGTAGGTTTAGATTGGATATTATGAAGAGATTCTTCTCCGTGAGGGTAGTGAGGTCCTGGCACAGGTTTTCCAGAGAAGCTGTGGCTGCTCCATCCCTGGAATGTCCAAGGCCGGGTTGGATGGAGCTCTGAGCAACGTGGGGTAGTGGAAGGTGTCCCTGCCCATGGAAAGGGGATGGAACAAGGATGGAACAAGGTGCCCTTCAAGCTCCCTTGCAACCCAAGCCATTCCATGATTCTCTGGTTCTAAATTTTCAATTATGGAATGCCCCCTGAGGTGGGACTCTTGTGAGAAACATGTGGGTAAAAAACATCACACAGGCCATGAGCCTTCTGCTAGTGCTCCAAGACAGATGACATTTGAGAATAACAGACTTTGTTACAGGTTTAGGGAGACATTGTAGGGAAAAGACATGAACTTGACTAACTAGCCTGTTTTTAAGTGCTCATCCCTTATTTCTGAAAAATCTAAAGATGGCAAGTTTTTTCTGTGTTGGAATAATCATGGAGTCATAGTCATAGAATGGTTTGGGTTGGAATAAAACTTAAAGATCATCTGGTTCCATAGGCAGGGACATCTATTTCACCCATTTCTTCTAGGTAAGTCAAAGATCAGCTTAATCATCAGCCACATTTTTACAGGACAGAATTGAAGCAGAGTGGCTGTTTATGTCACTTTTCAGTGCAAAACCTGCCTTGAGAAATCTTTTAACAAAAGTGAGCCCAAGCCTGGACAAATTAGTTTTAAGAAAAACCCATTCATGTTGCCCTCAGCAGTCCTGAAATGGCACTTGAAATAAAAATAATGGACTTTGCCTGTCAAAATGTGCTATTACCACATAAAACTCTGCCTTTTCACTTTTTACTCAGGTAGAGAAATTGCATGCAGGGAAGCAGATCCATGAAAGGCCCATTAGCAGCTCGGCAGGCAGCAGATGCTCACCAGAGGGGCAGATCAGTCTCTGTGCAAGGCTACAGTGAGGTTATCTGGGGGTTAAAGCTTCAGAGGTGATGGCAGGTGAGATCTTCCTCATGAGTCCTGTCTCTGGGATCACCCTTCCCCAGCCCAGAAGCTGCTGGGTCTTCACTCCAGTGTGGATGCAACGTGAGATGTGTCTGACTCCAGCCTGGAGCAGCAGGAACATCTCTGAACTACACCAAAAAGTGATCTTGGTTCAAATACCAGAGAAGGTCTGGATAGAAGCTCTGGGATGAGCAGTTGGAGAAGGGCAGCAAAGCTGGGGAAGGCTCTGGAGCACAGGTCTGGAGAGGAGGAGCTGAAGAAGTTGGGTGTGGGGCTCAGCCTGGAGAAAAAGAGTCTCAGGGTGGTTTGATTGCTCCCTACAGCTCCCTGACTGGAGGGTGTAGCCAGGTTGGTCTCTTCTCCCAGGGAACAAGTGGCAGGATGAGAGGAAATGGTCTCAAGTTGCTCCAGAAAAGGTTTCGATAAAATGATATGATTTTTGGTTGTTTTCTGTAAGAAAAGGTTGTAAAGTGTTGGAACAGGCTGTCCAGAGAAGTGGTGGAGTCATCATCCCTCAATGTGTTAAAAAAAAAAAAAAAGTGTGGATGTGGCCTTTGAGGACACAATTCAGTGGTGAACATGGTGATGGTGCTGGGTTGATGTCTGTATTTTATGATCTTCAAATTCTTTCCAACCTTAATGGTTCCGTGATTCTACGACTCAGAAAATTCTCCTTACTTGACCATCATAAATAAGGCAACATAAAAACAAAGGAACTGATAAACAATTTTTGTACAGGACTTAAACACTTGAAATGTTTTCCCTAATGAAGTTGTGAAGAAAATTACACTCTCTCACTTTGACAGGAGCAACTCATGTGCCACAATTGTATCTATGATCATTCCTATGGGTCATTAGATTGAAAGAACAAATTAAATCTAGTTCTTCTGAAAAATTCACCCATTGTTAAATAATATATCTTGGCAGAATAAAAGCATTGCATGTTCCGAGTGATATGCTAGCTCCATTTTCAATCAAAAGAATCATTAAAGGCTTGGTTGAAAAGGGTGTGTTTTCCTCTGTGGCCACTGGTGCTTTAAACCATGGAAATGTTAAAATGCTCCTGGCAGATGCTCATTCCTATACAGTAGAAAAAGAAGTGATCTATTGTCTGCTTAATTATTTTTCATAACAGAGTAAAAATTCATTAGAAATGCTTGAAATTGCAAGAAGTGTATTAGAGTCAATTGACTCACACTGACTTCCACAGGACAATGCTGCTGTTGGTCCTTGGTCATAGGGAAATTTGAAGTAAACAAAATCAGGATAAAATCTCTTCCTAGGCAAGCTGATATTTTTGTGCTCCTCAGTGCAAGAAAGAGTTTGAGTATCTGCTGCATGTCCAGAGAAGGGAATGGAGCTGGGGAAGGCTCTGGAGAACCAGGAGAGGCTGAGGGATCTGGGGGAGCTCAGCCTGGAGAAAAGAAAGCTCAGGGAGAACTTCTGGCTCTGCACAACTCCCTGATGAAAGGGTGGAGCCAGGTGGGGATTAGGATCTGCTCCCAGGGAACAGGGACAGGATGAGAGGAAACAGCCTCAAGGTACTCCAGGGAAATTTAGACTGGATATTAGGAAGAATATTTCACTGGAAGAGTTGTAAAAAGATTGGAATAGGCTACCCAGGGAAGTGGTGGAGTGTTCAAACCTGCACTTCAGGCCTTGATGTTGGAACCCTGAAGCCTGGGAGTTTGGAACTTTCTGTGCTTTCTGGCACTGACCCCCAGTAGAACACTGCTTTTAACCTGAGGCCCTGGAGAAGGCTCCAAATTTGAGTGATGGAGTTGGAATCACAGGTGTGTAGTTGGAATAGAAGTGTGTGAGTTCACATAGTGAAGGGTTTTGAATTTGGGGGTTTTAGAATATAGTAATAGGTATGGCACAAGATCGAGGTTCTTGGGTGTTGTCTCCTTCCTTTTTCTTTCTTCTTCCTTCTTCTTCTTGATTTTAGGTAGTAGGTTTTGGTTGGATAGAAAATCCCACAGTGCAGGTCACAGGTGTTTGGTTATTGGGTCAAAAGTAAAAATAATATAGATGTTAACTCTTAATTTGATAGTTATGCTTTAAAAGACCTTGTAACTAGCTAAATTCATCTCTGTTTTGCTGGCTTTTAGCTGGTAGCTAGAAGTGTTGCAGAACTCTCTGTACTTTAGATAAGATTTAATAAACAACCAAGTCCGAACAAGAAATTTGTCTCCTTCGTGTTTTAACCCTGACTCTGAGTGAAGGCAGAAGAAAATGAATACAAGTCACTAATTAGGTGGTGCAGCTAAGCCATTACACCACGGTTTAGTGCTGAATATGGTGCTGCTGGGTTGACAGTTGGAATTGATGATTTTAAAGGTTTTTTTTTTTCCAACCTCAATGATTCTGTGACTCTGTGGCATAACTGGGGAAAAAGAAAAATAAAGAAACAAAAAAACCCATTGTGCACAAAGTCTCCTTCAAATACAGAGTAGAATCAACAGCGTGCCAAGCTCAGTAGAAGGGGACAATCATTATTCAAAGCTAAATTGATTTATTTTTAAGCAATTTTTGGATGAAAAGCTTGGAATTGTTAGTGGATCCAGAGTGATATGGGAAGCAGGACAGATCATAAAGGGGTTGGCGTCTCCTGGAGATAGGGAGAGGGTGTTCATAATTCATGGAAAGTGCTGAAGTGAACAGTGAAACTTTTAAAGATAAGCGACAGCAGATAGTATGTCAGGTAAATATTCAAGAGCATTACCAACCACACTTGTGAAATTTATCCCTAGGTTAGTTTTTTGGGAAAATGTTGGTTTTCAAGGCTCTCACCTTCCTTTTAGTCTTGGATTGCCAGAGAATTTCACAGAAATGTTGCTTGGAGGACACTCATGGAAGGCATTTAGTGCAGCCTCTGCCTGAAACAGGGCTGTTGCCAACATCAGATCAAATCACCAATGACTTCTCCCAGTCAAGTCTTGACACTTCTGTGACCTCTCTAAGAGCAGGTTCGGTGCCTTTTTAATGCTGGAGTTGTTTGGGGTTTATTGAGGGGCTGTCCAAAGATAGGACAGTGGGGAAGAGTTTAAAGCTGAAGCAGATTTGGTCTGGGTTGGATATTGGGAAGGAATTCTTCCCTGTGAGGGTTGTGAGGCCATGGCACAGGTTTCCCAGAGAAGCTGTGGCTGCCCCATCCCTGGTTGAATGTGGTTTGGATCAACCAGGAATAGTGGAAGGAAGTTAGAACTGGAGGATCTTTAAGGTCCCTTCCAACCAAAACCATTTGATGCTTTTCTTAGTTTAATTTCATCCCTAAATCTGCTGAGGCCGCTGGGGACACTGAGGAAGGGGAAGGATGATGTCAGCCCTGGCTGCTCCTGTTATGAGCTCCCTGACACACATTCAGCCCTTCATCCCTGTCCTTTGAGCAAGGTGATCCAGCCAATTTTCAGCCTACCTGACAGCCTGTTCTTCCACCGCTTCCTCCAAATGAGAGTGCAGTGGGAGGTGATATCTGAAGTCACATTAAGCACAAGACATGACATTCACCAATCTTCTTTCACCCACCTTCCATCCAATTCTGTCACAGGAGGCAATTAGGGCCCTCAATCACACTTTTTCCTTCCTGTTCAACTCCTTGATTTTTCCAGACAGAAGAATGACTTGGAGTGATTTATACTTTCTAATATTTTCTTCATTACAGTATTTATTTTGGTGATTTCTTAGAGGATTTCTTAGGTTTCTACAGTTATCAGGGATTCCCCATATCACTTAATTTTCAATCACATCAACCAGGCCTTGAATGCTGAACAGGATTTCTTAATTTCTTCTTCAAAAAGAGTTTAAAATTTACAGGATATATTTCATCATGTGGTTCTTGAAACCAGGAAAACTATTACACACATCCACAAAATGTGTTTTTTTCATGATTTGTGATAAATTTCAATGCCTTTGCCTGGCATAAACCCCTTCTTTTGCATGTTAGGGTAAAGTTGCCTAATTTAATTTTCTAAGTTCTTTAAAGAAGATAAAAGTGAGGACAGACTTGCTCACAGTCACTCTTAAGGTGTCTTTTGAAATGTGTTAAAAGCTTGAGTTTTATGGTTTAACATTGAAGCTTAGAATTGCACTGAAGTTTAGACAGAACATGGAAGCTAAAAGAAAACTTTTGAATTATTCTGAAAAATTAGTCATATATTTGTATCTTACCTGCAATGACTGTGATAGCCAAACAGGAAATAAATAAAGTCTTGTTCAGCAACAGAAACTACTTCAGAAATACCCACTGTTTGTTTTTCATGGAACACTGTGTTCTTAACCTAATTTATTGATGTTCTTAAAAAAAAAAAAAAAAAAAGTTTGCTGTTTCAGGATGTCATAAACGTTATGAAATAAGTGGGATCACCAAGAGGATGGAATGAAGTGAAAGATCAAGTGGAGTGTATTTACATGCCTCAAGAAACATCCACTCAGAAATGATCACATGTTTTTTTGTTCAAAGAACCTTTCTTCCCATTTTTTTTTAAATATCGTGGAATTTTATTTATTCACATCTTATTTATTCAGCATCTATGAAAAGCATCTTTTCTTTGTGCAAGCAAACAAGTTCCTGAAACTGATAAATACATATTCTATTAAATCCATCATCTATGTTAAAAAATAGATTCTGAAATTAATATTTTATGAAATATCTGAGAGACCTTTTGTTATTTAGAAAAGTGAAGCTTGTAATAATTCAGTGGTCTATTTGAGGGCAATATAAGGTTCAACTTAGAGGAAAACATCTGATACTTTAACAGAACCAGTTTTCCCTAAAATACCTCTTGTAACAAAGCATTGCATTTATTCTGCATGCTTTGCCTGGAGCATTGATTAGAACATGTAATTACAGACAAATTACAGTTTTGCTGAAATCATAATTCAAAACAGGCTCCACAGAAATTGGGACCAATAGTTCATACACAAATATGTGAATGAGGAAGGGAGGGAGGAACCTGAGGAGCAGCTCAGTGAAATCACCCAGGTGGGTGCTGTGGGGTTTGAGATAGGACAGGAGGAAATCACCTCACATTGCTCCAGAAGAGGGTTAGATTGGATCTTAGGAAAGATTGGATTTTAAAGGGTTGTCAGATGTTAGAACGTGTTGCCCAAGCCAGTTGTGGTGTCACCATCCCAGAGGGATTTAAAATACACATGGATGTGGAGCCATGGGTTAGCAGTGCCCTGGCAGTGCTGGGTGAATGGATGGACTTGGTGATTTCAAAGGACTTCTCCAATCTAAATGATTCCCTGATCCCATTTTAGCACCTTGGCTGCCAAATCAGGAGCACTGGGGCAGTTCCCTACCCAGGCTCAGCTGGGATGATCCTCTGGTGCTGAACTGGGCAGGTGCTCTTCGTTCACTGAGTTTGTGCACGTCAGGTTTGTGAACTGCTGAGTGGAAGGAAAACCCAGGTTTCTTATGGGAAAACTCTCCTGGGACAAAAAAACCTGTAGAGGTAAGAGGAGATGATGCAGCACTTCAGACACTTCAGCTTTCTCTCCAAGTACCTGATCCTCCAGAATATAAAAATAAAACAAGGAGGAACACAAAGTGATAAACAAGTTTGGAGTGGGAATGAGTTGGTCAGAAATCCTGGAGGGGATCCTGAGGGAAGGGGTTGTTGTGTAATAGGACAGACTCATGAGAAGCTGCCAACACATGAAAATAAAATACTTTTTGTTGCAGATTGACTTCTGAAGAGTCTTCTGTGTCCTAGGAAGTATTAATGGATTGTGCTACCATGCTCCCCATTTCTTCTGCCTGTGTATCTCGTCTTTTGTCCTGAACAAACTCCCTGCTGCCTCTCCTGCCTCTAACTTTGACTTAGACCAGCTTGTCCAAAGGATTTTCAATCATTTCAAAAATGCTGATTTTTTTTTTTTGAGCAGCTCACTTTTTTGGTGACCAATGTGAAATATCCTAAATTGATGCTGGTTTAGGTACATGGGACCTCAAAAGTGATTTACAAACTGGGCAATACAATTCCAATTCTTTTATTCCAATTCAATTATATCTAATTTTTTTTTCATTGTTGGCTTATCTTAGTCAGTAGAAATAAATCCCTTAGGTCATGGAAAATAACAGCTCTTGAGCATGTTTTGTTTTTTGTTTTTTTGGTTTTTTTTACTGATTAATGTTTCCAGACATTTTTCTGGAAACCAGGTATGTAAGGGATGTCATTAAAAAGCAGTGGCATGCTCAGAAAATAGAAGAACCATCCTGATCCTCAGGAATCTCTCATCTGGATGCATGAGGACAGACTGTACAGACAATTGTACAATCAAATAGTCCAGTCCAGCAAGGCAGCAGTGACTGGCAATGACAATATTGGATGGTTAAATGGTGCTCATACTTAGAAACATAGAATGGGTTGGAAAAGGGACCTTAAAGATCATCCCTGACATGGACAGGGACACTTTTCATTATCCCAGATTGCTCCAAGCCCTGTCAAATCTGACCTTGGACACTTCCAGGGATGGGGCAGCCACAGCTTCTCTGGTCACCCTGTGCCAGGACCTCAGCACACCCATATTAGGAATTTCTTCCCAATATCTCATCTAAACCTGCATTTCCCTTTGTCCTGTCACTCCAGGTTCTCGCAAAAAGTTCCTCTCCATTTTTTCCGCCAGCTCCCTTCAGGTATGTGAAGGTTGCCACCAGGTCATCTTGAAGCCTTCTCTTTTCCAGGGTGAACATTCCCAATTCTCTCCCAGCAGAGCTGCTCCATCCCTCTGATCATCTTGGTGCCTCCTCTGGACACCTCCAACAGCTCCATGACCTCCCTGTGCTGATACCCCAAAATTGGAGGCAACTTTTCAGGTGGAATCTCACCAGAACAGAGCAGAGGGGCAGAATCCTCTCCCTTCACCTCCTGCTCACCCTGCTTTGGATGCAGTTCAGGATAGCAGAGCTGAAGTTAAGAAAATTATTAAAAATTATAGTTTCCAAGACATCTGCAGTATCATAGTGTCCCTCATTTCCTCCTCCAAGCCATGTTCTTTTCCTCTGGAGTCAATGTCATCTTCTCATTTCTCCTTCCCTACCCTCCCTCACCTTCCCAAATGCTGAGACTTGTTTCTGCCAGTATTTTCTGAGGTTTGTTTGTTTGGTTTTTTTAACAATGAAATAAAAGCCTCTGTAATCCCATTTTTTTCTACAGTTGTCGTAACCGCCTTCATTAATGATACTTCTCTTTGTTAGAGGAGCTGATTTATTTAATTGTATTTGCCAGGAATGTATCTGAAAGAAAAATAAACTGTGAGAAATAGACCTTATCATGCCTTGCACGCCTGAATTTCAAACTGATTTTACTGGAAGTTACATTATGGGGACAAAGCTGAGGCACTGTCGTTCTTCTGCGCCTCAAAGACACAGCAAACCTTGACAATCCTCCAGGAGAAACTCTGGAGCTTAGCAGCATGTCCATTGAAATTCAAGGAAATGCCTTTCCTTTCCTTTCCTTTCTGGCTTCAAACTCTGGCGTTCACAGGAGTGTTAGGCAAGCCTTTTGCTTTGAAATGATCTCCCCCTCACAAAGCTGGGAGTCACCTTGGGTAGCCAGACTCAGGCATTCAGCTTCAGCACAGGATATTTGTGTGCTCTAGGAGAGGATCTGAGCAGACTAAAGGCATTAAAGATGGTCCCATGTCCATTTCTACTCATCAGAAACTGAAAATCCCACTGGAAAACATCTCTCTCTGCTTTAACTTTTAAAAAATGCAATAATAAAGAGTTGCTGGTTAAGAATGTAAAGCTGTTTGGAGGAATCCCAGCAATTTTGTATTTTATATAAAATTGAGCACAATGTGCAATAATACATTTTGTCTTTTACACAAAATAAGGCAGAAGCACTGACAGCAATCTCTCCAGGGTGAATTTCATCTGGAGTCAACAGGATGATCTCCAGAATGAGAGTGGAGTTCAAACATTCCAAATAGTCTCTGGCCAATAGGGAATGCTGGTGATGGTGCTGCTGGGTCTGAGCCACTGAGGGATTCCCATTTCTGTAATTAACTTTGGAATAACTGGGAATTGGGAAAGGCAATCTGCCAACAAATCTGAGAGTGTCATTTGCCAGCCGTGTCCTGGGCTGCATCTAAAACAGAGTGGCCAGCAGCTCAAAGGAGGGAATTCTGCCCTTCTACCCTGGTGGAACCCCAGATGTGTCCAGCTCTTGGGGCCCCAGAGAAAGAGAGACCAGTCCAGAGAGGTCATTAGGGTGACAGAGGGATGGAGCACCTCTGTTCTAGAGAGAGTTGAGAGATTTGGGATTGGTCAGCCTGGAGAAGAGAAGGTTCTGGGGAGACCATAGAGCCCCTTCCATTACTTGAGAAGAGCTGGAAAGGAATTTTTTTATTTAATTTTTTTTTCAATGGCTTGCTGTGACAGAACAAGAGGGAATGACTTTAATCTGAAAGAGGGAAGATTTAGATGGAATATTAGGAAGAAATTACTGTGAGGGTGGTGAGGCCCTGGCACAGGGTGCCCAGAGAAACTGTGGCTGCCCCATCCTTGGAAGTGTCCAAGGCCAGGCTGGATGGGATTGGAGCAACCTGGGATAGTGGAAGGTGTCCCTGCCCATGGCAGGGAGTGGAACTGGATGATCTTTAAGGTCCCTTTTCCAAACCAAACCATTCTATGATTGAAGTCTCCAAAAACACAATCCAAGGTCTTTGGTTTCCCACTTCCCTTCCTCCAGCCTTCTCTTTGCACAAACATCCACCTTGGGTGAGCTGCCTCTTCTAGAAAGGAATTTCTGCACTTTTATGTGCAGAGGATTTGTGCTTAGAAATGGGTTGTGTTTTCATCATTACACTGTTTTTAATTCTCATAGGATTTTCTGCATGGGAAAACTGCATGGGAGTCTCCTCCAGAGTGGTGGATAATACATTCCACATTTAGGAACTGATCTAGAACCATGCTAAATTTTGACCAGTGACTGAGAAATATTTGTTCCTGGTTGTACAAACAGGTCTTCAATAGGAATTTTAAGTCCAAAGTTCAGAATCCCCAAAAGGAGAAAGCAAGCTGGATTTGAAATTATGATTTGAACCTTTTAAGGACAACTTCCTATAATTCAATCCTGGTTTCTAAAACATGTCCTGCCAACTTCCTATTATTAAAATTAACATTAATTAACGTTGCATTTACCATGTTCTTTGTATTGCCATGACTTTCAGCCATGACTTTTATCACTGATATGTTTCAAAATTATCATTCTAAACCTTTAAATACCAAAATTAGTCAGTAAGAAGCTGTACCAGCGCCACGCACAAAGTGATTCACCTGTTTCACCATGACTCAAAGACAAATAGTTCGTAATTTTTTAATGGAAAAATAATTTCCAATAACAGTGTTATATGGGAGAAGGATTCTTGACTAACCCCAGGTGTGGTGTGTCAGTGGTGCAGCAATGACTAAATCAGTTATTATTTAAATTTGAATCTTACAGATTCAATATTTGTTTTATTTTCTTTCTAACTGACCATCATGCAGGCTTTGTGTTTCTTCCTGGGCCATGTATACATCACCCAGCTCAAGAGTTAAAGAAGTTCTACTGAAATAAATATCCCCATGACCAGACCCCAGGGACCTCCCCTTCCCAGCAAGCTGCTGAGCACAAGATTGGCAGTTCCATTATCTTCCAATTTACTTATTTATATTACTTAAATCTATCTGGAACCTTGACCAAGATTTATAAAGCTTGTCAGTGTGACCACAAGTGAGATGGGTAATGTGTAGTGCGGATGAAGAATAAGCAAAAAGCCAATCAGTAGGTAAAAAAACCTAAAATCAAATTAAATTAAAATAAAAATTGGCTAGTCCCACTTATGGTGTGTGCAGTGTCCTGCACACCAACACCTCTGTCTAAGTTTGAACCTCCAGAGATATTAATATTGTGCTAATAATAACCAGTTCTGTATGTCTTTGTATTCCACATATACATAAAATGTTCATTGCTAATTTGTCTGCAGGAAGATCTGAAATCCTCTCTGAAGATTTAAGTGTCTTACAAGTTTTATTTTTACATCGAAGTTGCCGAAGGTGAGCCCAGTTTCACCACCCACGCATGCACTGAAAGAAAAAAAAAGCTTCTAATTTGCTTGGAGAAGGTCCTCCAATCCCCACCCACAGCAGGATGGTATTTTAAATTTTCTCAGAAGAGTTGATCATGGCGAGACCCTTAAATTACCACCTACGTCCACACACCCACGGGTAGATGCACTTGGGTTCTTGTAACGTGGAGCCCTGGAAAATTGACTTTGTGAGAGATGTGGATGGAGGTTTCTTCGTGTTTGTTGACAGAGAAAAGGTGAGAAATACAAATCCGTTTGCAAGCTCTGCACAGGGAAATTTTCACCACCAGAAAATGGTGTGTTAACACAAACTGGAACTCATCTTCAGGTTTACACACTTATAACTGTTTTTTTCTTTGGATTCAACCTGGAAATTAAGTAAATTTTCCACGCTGCTGCTGTCTTATATCACGGTGATGTTTCAGTCTGTGTAGAGAATAGAACTTGTCTATTTGAAAAAGAAATCACTCAGATTCATGTTGAGGCTATTGACAGGACATTTTATCAGGAGGAAGGTGATCAAGCAGAGATCCTTGGAAGACCTGAAGACCTGCACCATCCCTTTTTGCCAGGCAGGGATGCAGAGGCACAGGAGGGATGAATGCCATGGCTGATTAATGCTCACTGCCTCTTGCCAGGAAAGAGTTAGAAGAGATGTTAAATCTCCCCATTAGCAGTTTCCTGTCTCAAGTACTCAAGTACTTCTGCATATTTTATCCCCTCCTGGCTCTCTGGGACACTCCAGTCACTCTCTCTCCACTGAGCTCTGATCTGCTCCCAGAATCTGATCCTGTGATGTCCCCACAATCTTTCCCATCCAGGGATTTTGTTTGGGACCTAGGTCACCTGTTAGGATCCCACACCACAATAAAAGAAGGCTATAAAGCTGTTATAAAGCATCCAAAGAAAATTATGAAGATGCTGAAGGGTCTGCAGGGGAAGGCATAGGAGAAGTGGCTGAGGTCACTTGGTTTGTTGAGCCTGGAGAAGGGGAGACTGAGTGAAGACCTCACTGCATCTTCAGCATCCTCACAGGGAGAAGCAGAGGGGCAGGAACAGAGCTGTGCCTGGAGATGTTTAGGTTGGATATTAGGAAAAGGTTCCTCCTCCAGAGGGTTGTCCCTTCTCTCCAGGGATGTGGTCAGAGCACCAAGTCCGAAC
This sequence comes from Turdus rufiventris, assembly GCA_013186435.1. NCBI lineage: Eukaryota > Metazoa > Chordata > Aves > Passeriformes > Turdidae > Turdus > Turdus rufiventris. Next base: position 968,389 of record PYHW01010143.1, read on the forward strand.
TCAAGAAGTGTTTGTACAACACTGTCCGACTCTCCGTGGGATTCTTGGGATTGTCCTGTGCAAGGACAGCATTTGGATTTTGATGATCCTCATGGGTCCCTTCCAACTCTCTGATCCTAGGAATCACACAGCTCTGTGTTCCTAAACAATACAATTATTTCCCTGGACCTCCTTGCTGCATGTCTGCGGAGTTGCAGGGATTCTGGCTAGAAAGGCCCAATTTCCAAAAGCAAATGAGGCAATTAACATCCCAGCTGAGAGTCTCAATATACGAAAAGACAGGGCAGTGAGGGGTGTTCAGCAGCCTTTTAACACTAGCACATTTTGTTTTGGCATTTTAGAATCCAAGGGTGGATCTTATGCTCAGAAATGGAAATAACATGATGATTTTTGTTTGAAAAAATTCAAACATAGCATCATAGAATATCCTGCTTTGGAAAGGACCCACAAGGATCATCAAAATTCAACTCCTGGTCCTGCATCTGAAGAGTTGCACCAGTGCCTGAGGGCATTGTCCAAATGCTTTTTGGGATGTGGATGCAATTGGACAGGAGACACCTTGGCTGTATCAGGACTCACTGCTTTGCTGTACATGTATTACACACCTTTTTTCCCCCCATCTGTTTGCAATTAGAAGCAAAAAACTGATTGAAAAAGTATAGATAAGACTATAAAAAAAGCAATGGCAACGTGTCCCCAGGTTCTATGTGTGAGATTTGAACTCATGGTATGGCTGTCAACAATCAGAGCATTAGAAATTTCAGACACCAAGTGTTTTCCCAATGGTGGGTGTGCAAAAATGTCCAGAGAACATCCACAGATGGAGATCAACTTCTCCACTCCAAGGAGGTCCAAAAGGGCAATCAGAGATGGATGGAGAAAGGAACTTCTTCCATGGTTGGCAGCAGCTGTGGAGAGGAACCGGCGATTGCTTTAAGACAGCAATATGAAATAGCATGAGCTTTAAAACTAGAATGTGGCTGGAAGGGACATTTCATGTTTTTCAGAACATGCCAGCTCTGAGAGCTTGGGAAGGGGACCTGAATTTCTTCGACAGCCATCTCACCCCAGAGCATCCAGAAGAGCCTTGGGGATCACGGTTCCATGGCTTGGTTGAGGTTCTCTCAGTCCATCTCAATGTATCTCTTGCTCTTGGTGGCACTCAAGAGCTTGGCCAGGTGAGGGACATCATGTCACAGCATTAGTGACAAGGTGTCTGTGAGAACAGACATCCCCATGAGTGGGTGATGGGCTTCTTGCTCTGGGGCTGATGAATGAACCTCCAGGAAGAAGCAAATCTTATGCTCCAAGACTGGGTGAGCCTAGAAAAAAAAAACTCAGTGAAGTTTGAAGCTAAAAAGGTAATACCTTATGAATGCTAAACAAGGAAGTATCCATCTGATCTTGAACTTCTCACGGGAGGGGGAAATTCAGAGGAAAAAGTGGGATGGTGAAATTGTCTAGGAGTTGCTGTTCTGAGTTGTCAGGCTGGGTCTGAGCGACTGCTGGGTAAATGTGACCTTTCCTTTGCTCCCTGCTCCTCCACATCACTCCTACCTCCTCAGAGGTGACAGAATAATATCTAACAGCCAGTTTCTCACCTCTGCAGGCTATGACTGACACTGTAAGGAACTGAGGGAATACGTCTTGAGGCTTTTTTCCTCTTTTGGTTCGAGACAGGAACAGCAGATCCCCCCCAGCCGCGTGATTCGGAGTCATGGAAATTTTGCTGTGCTTGTTCCTGCTGTGTTCCCCGCTCGTATGAAATGGCCCCTGGACTAGAAAATGCACAGGATGGTGGGATTTCTCCCATCTCTGGGGGAAAGTGGCAATAGAAGTTGCACCTCTCAGTAAAATCAGCCAAATTGATCAGATTTTGACTTGAAGTGGCACGGGCTGTGGACAGATGCACCTTCTCTTATCTCTGGGTTTTTCTTTCCATTAATGACAGAAAAAAGGATGCACAAAAGCACCCAGCATATGTCTACCTTTCAGCTGCTCAATCTGAGCCCACATAAAAAAATAGTAAGCTCCAGCTGGGGCATGAGACCTTTTTTGGGGGAGGACCCAGGATGTTTGGTGACTCAGAGTATTACTACAACCTCTCTGAGCCTGAGCTAATGCCAAGGAGCAGCCAGAAGGGAAATGAAAAGGTGATAACTGCATCCACAATAACCTTCTCTAAATTAGCACTGACCCCTCAGGAAAGAGATCTCAGAGTCACTGCAGATAATGCTTTTATGTGTCATCTCAGTGGTCAGCACAAGCAAAATATGTGAATAAAATCCTAGAATTTACTAGGAAACAGATGGAAAACAGAACTTCTGTTTAAAAGTGTATGTGTACATAAATCCCTGGTGAACCTAAATCTGGGGCACTGGATGGTCTTCCATTCATGCCATGTGGTAGAGTTAGAAAAGGTAAAAAGAAGGATGATCAGAGATGTGGAGTAGTTTTAATAGGAGGAATGGCAAAATAGTAATTCTCACTGCAGCTGAGAGTCATTCTGTGCACCAGCAGCCGTCTACAAAGTGATGACGAGTACAAAAAGGCTGACTAAGGAAAGGTTATTCATTATTTCTCATACCATGACAACCCAGGGAAACTAATGAAGTGATCAGATAGCAGGTTTAAAGCAAACAAAAAGAACTTCCTTTACACACATCCTGGAACTTGTCATGGGAGTTAGAAATAAAATGTTTTTCAGAAAGGGTTTAGAAAAATCAGGAGTGAAAAGTCTCAGGGATAGCAACTGAAGACCAAACTGTGCTGGTTTTGGCTGAGATACACTTAATTTCCTTCACAGTAGCACGTATAGGCTTATGGTTTGGGTTTGTGATGCAAACAGTGAGAGATAATACAGAGATTTTTAGATATTGCTGAGCAATTCTTGCACAGCCTTTTCTGCTCCTCACCACATGAGTGAGTGGGCTGGGGGTCCACAAGTGCTGGGGAGGGGACACAGCCAGGACAGCTGACCCCAAATGACCCAAGGGAGATCCCAGACCGTGTGACATCATGCACAGCACATAAAGGGGTGAAAAGCAGGGAAAGTGAGGGGCATTCTGAGTGCTGGAGTTTGCCTTCCCAAGTCCCTGCTACCTGTTCTGGAGACCAAATTTCCTGGGGATGGCTGAACATCTGCCTGCCCATGGAGGACAGGAAATTACAGTAATTTCACAACTATAAGACGCACCCTTTTGACTAAAATTTTGATAGAAACCTGGAAGTGCACCTTATAATCCGGTGCGCCTTACATATATAGACAAAGTTGGGAAATCTGCCAACCTGGAAGTGTGAGCCGCAAGCTGAGCCGTGAGGGCGGGCAGGAGTGCTGGGGCCCGCGGCACAGGGAAGGTACCTGGGGCTGCATTTAAAGGCTACGCCAATCTGTGAAAAATGTTTGCAAATTGGGCACCTGCCAGGAAACCCGATGATCGCACGATTCCCTTACTAATTGGTTACTTTGTTGGACGTGGATCCTCGCTGCAATAAAAAGTGCGCCTTATAGTCTGATGCACCTTATATATGGACAAAGTTCGGAAATTTGCTGACACCTGGAAGTGTGCCTTATAATCCAGCGTACCTTATAGTTGTGAAATTACTGTAATTCCTTGTTTTCCTTTCCTCACATGCATTTCCCTATTAAAATGTCTTTTTTTCACAACCCTCTCTTTTTCTCACTTTTACCCTTCTGACGCCTTCTCCCAGCAGGGTAGAGTGAGTGAGTGGCACACAAGGTGGGGGTAGAAGGGTTCAAGACCACATCAGGCTTGGCTGGGAGGTGCTGGACTGAATTTATGGCTGTAATTACTGTTCAGTTGTTAACTGGCAGCCCCTGCGTTTGCCTGAGTGTCTGTTTGAGCCCAGTGCTTGTTGGTGGCTGCTCTTTTTTCCCTCTGCTCACTGTGGTGCTGCTCTGAATGGCTGGGGATGTTCTGATAATAGCAGCAGGGATGTGCCTGCCCTGGCAGATGGCCAGGGAGTCACTGCTGCTCCTGGGCTGCTTCCCTGGACAGGCTGGACTTCCAGGGTGAATTCAAGTCAAAGGAAACATGCCCTGTTGATGAGACCATGAGAGAAAAGGGCACTCTGGAACATCTGTGCCACACCAGAGCAGGTTCTTCTTGAAAGGTCCAAGACAGGGGTTCTGTCTGTGACACACCTCTGAAAGGATTGAGGCCAAAAAAATAACTCCAGGCAGGAGAAGACACATCTCAAAGCACCAGTGGTTGTGCACAGGGTCACACTGGAGCACCCCAAAGCTTGTGGCCATGGATGAGCCCACAATGGAGCATTGGATGGACCTCAGCCTGTGCTGGAACTGATTTTTGTCTAAAAGGGCTGTGGATAAATCCATACCCTGGAGAGATTAGAGCTCATTGCTAAGGTTCCAGCCGGAGCACACATATACCTAAAGACTGCAGTCTGGGGATAAATCCAAGCAGGGCTAAGAGCAAAGGCAGGAGTTCATTGCAATACTAAACCCTGTGACTTGCTTAAGAGGACCAGGGGTGGGGATTGTAATGGAAATATCTTAAAATTGTTGTAACCTGTGTTTTGGGCTGCATATTTTTAGGAATTATTCTGGCAGGAACCACCCAAATCAGTGGAGGACAAGCTTTAGAAGCAGCAAGTGGAGCAGTGAACTGGGTTTGGAGCCCAAAAACTCCACACCACACACCACCTTTCCTTTCCTGAGTGACCACTATCACAGCTGGAGCCCAAAGTCATGGACTAAGTGAACTCAATGGACATTTGTGGATATTTGTGGACATTTTATGGACATTTTATGAACATTTTACAGGAATGATCCCTAGATTAGAGGAATGATATCCATGTATTATATGAAATGATGGAAGGAGTGTGGAGGGTAACACAATGTGTTGAATAATGTTGGACCTAAGCAGGTTGTAAATGCTGTGGAATAATGCGTGGAGAAGGTGTTGCTTTAGGTTGCCAATTTAATTTCCTTCATAGTAGCTGATGTGGGGCTGTAGTTTGGATTTGTGCAGAGCTCTGCTCTCCTGGACATGGGAAGTGAGGAATGAATTCCTTCTCTTGCTCTGCTTGCATGTGTGTGACTTTTGCTTTAACTTCTAAACTCTCTTTATCCCAACCCACAAGTTTTCTCACTTTTGCCTTTCCAATTTTCTACCCCTTCCCACTGGAGAGGAATAAATGAGCAGCTCTGTGGGGTTTCATTGCTGACTGGGGTTAAACAATGTCACTAATTGAGAATAATCTGGAAAAACCACTGAGAAAAGATGAAATTCCCTTTATACCCTCTTTCTTACTTTCCCCCAATGTCCTATTATCAGTAGATCTGTGACTGGGCAAGGAAGATTCAGGTTTTGACCATGATGGTAAATTTATAACAAGGAGACAAATTTCCTACACTCACCTATAGCCTGCTTTTATTCCAGCAAAGCCTTAGTCAGGAATTTTAACTTCAGTAATTTCCTAATTAACTTCAGGGCTGGGAACAACTGATCAGACATCAGCTCTCAGAAAAAAAAAAAAAAAAAAAAAAAAAAAAAAAAAAAAAAAAAAAAAAAAAAAAAAAAAAAAAAAAAAAAAAAAAAAAAAAAAAAA
>PYHW01010143.1:979992-991767 GCA_013186435.1 Turdus rufiventris
GCCCCCACCCTCAACAGATGGTGATGGAATAGATACCTTTTATCACATCCTGCATTGTAATCCAAGAGAGCAAGGCATAAGTTGCATGTGGAGGCAATACCTTTGTTACACCAAGAAATACACTGAAAATGGAAGAAAGTTGTGTTCTCACACACACACACTTTTTGTCAGCCAGATCTGCTCTGCCCTCCTGAGAAGGCTGGGAGCTAGAAAGGGGTGGGTTCACTACAAACATTCTTGAATTAAGGGTGGGATTTCTGCCAAGGATTTAGCTGAGAGGAGCAGCCCATCTATTTCTGTGGACTCCTGTATGAAGTCAGAGTCTTAAGGGATTCTCTATACTGGCTATAAAGATTCACAGTTTGTTTCTGATCACAGAATAAACTGAATCTATCTATAGATTTGTCTCAAAACTGGAAGTCCTTGGGAATTCCACTGAAAAATCCCCTCAGTTTTCTTTTTAGAGATAATTATTCTGAGATAGAATGAAACTCTAATCTCCTGTGGAATGGGAACTCTCACACCCAGTTTAGAAGAAGTTGTGAAGGGATTACCTTTAAATCTTTTTCAAGCATGTCTGAGGCTCTCTGAGGAGCCTGAAGCCCAATCTGCCGGTTCTGGAAAAGATGGGAACCCAAGCAGTCCTGAAAATCCTGAATAAAAGCCAAATAAGATGTTGCACAAAACTGGGGAGAAATTGATTTTTTTTTTTCCCAGAGTAAAATAGTTGATATTCTATAAAATTAACTTTCTCAGATAAAAAAAATCTTGTGAAAATATCATTTGCATACATATATATATATTTATATATTCTAAACCAGTGCACATTAAATGGAAATGATGCTGCTATTTCATGTATAGAATCATAGATTGGTTTGGATTGCAAGGAACTTTCAAGATCATCCAGTTCCAACCCCCTTCCATGGGCAGGGACACCTTCCACTAGACCAGGTTGTTCTAAGCCCCTTCGAATCGAATTGGACACTTCCATGGATGGGGGAGTCCACAATATAAATATATAGAAAGATTATTCAATCCCACTCAGGAGGGCATCCAGCTTTCCAAAAGAAACTATTAAAAATTCTTAGCCTTGACATTCATGGTTGCATCTAATGGACAGAGGAAGCAGAAGAAAACTCACTTTTTATGTACATGTATGTGTTGAATGAGACACTCATCTGATTCCTTCCATGGTTCTGCCAACCCATCCCTGAAACAGATGCACAACCTGGCAATAGGTCTTGCAGAACACATTCAGCTGCCTAAAAAGAACAATTCCTTCATCTCATCCAAAAGAGGAGTGCAGGTTTGCCTGCAGCTCCCAAACACAGATGATCAAATCCCTCTTTCCTTCCAATCGCTTTGATCCCTCCAGATCTTTTTGAGGTTGTGCCTGTGAAGACCTTCTCAGTCTGAGCCCATTCCTGTTTCTCAGCTTCTGCAGCAAGGAACAGAAAGAACAGACATGGTGCTTTAGAGCTGGGTGAAATAACAATAACAACAATAATAATAATAATAATAATAATAATAATAATAAATAATTGTCTCCACTCAGGTTTTCCCTGGCCAGAGATCCAAGAATGCATTTCTCATTTTAGCAGGACTCTGCTTGCCTGGCTGAATGCGTTTTGCAAGGTTCAATCCCCTTCCCTGCTTATTGTTGTCATTGTTTGTTAAAATCTGACCTCGCAATGAGACAAATCTAAACACATTGTACCGGGATAAACCCAGCTTGTCTGGTTATTCCCCAGCTTCAGCCTCAGCTGCGAGGTGCAGGAGCAATCCCCTATTTTTCTTGTGTTTATGACTGATCAAAAAAGATCAATTCTCAGCTCTAGCAGCAAGAGAGAGTCTTAAAATGCCATTACACCCTGGGCCTGTGCTGTGCTTGAGTCTATCAGTGGATCAGTTATGGTGTATCTGAGTAGCAGCTGAAATCCCTGTTTTAAAAATATTTGCTGTGCAGCCTCAACAGAAACTCAGGTACCAGGAATTCTTTTCTCCATTCTCTCAAAGCTGCCCAATTCTCATTCACTGTGGTTTTGCCTCTTTAATCACTCATTATCATAGAATCATAGAATGGTTTGTGTTGAAGGGAGTTTAAAAATCATCTAATTCCAGCCCCCCTGCCAGGGCAGGGACATCCTCCACTAGATTTTAATGGGAGTTGATTTTTTTCATTCACATCGATTTTAATGTTCATGTCAACAAGTTACACACGCTTTTGATTCAACACCTAAAAAACAATATATCCTAATCTGCTTATTTTATTGGTGCCATTTGTCTTAATTCTAGCAGGGGCAATATTGTTTACAAGGATTTTGAAATACAATAAACTAATTTTATTTACTGTACACCTGGTAGGTCTGAAATATAACCACACTCTCTTTTTTTTCATCTTATTACAAGAATGACACATCTGGATAACTAGAACTTATTAAGTCATCTCTTCATTTTAATATCTGCCACTCATGCTGTATATGCAGGATAATTTAAATAGCAGTAATTACCTAGAAAACATCTTTATGTTGGAATAATTTGCAATTTGCAGCACTGTTTGGCTGCCTCTCCTGAATGAAGAATTGTGGAGGTTTTTGGGCATTAAGTAACTCCATAGGAGCAGAAACTTCAGATAATTGCCAGACATGCCCATTACTCAGTAGGGTTGTGCCTTGCTTTGCTTCATCTCCAGTTTTAAACACTGAAAATTGGCATAATTTCTTTGCTGGAGTGAGATCAGAAGTTGAGCTGTGCTCATGAGCACCAGACAGAAGGTTCAGAAAGAGGTAAGGCATGAAACATGACCAAGGAATATTGACCAAGCCCTGGTTCACATCCAGATTTGGGGTCTATTCCCAGCTGTGCTCAGACTCATCACCAGACTGCACAGATGAGGAAAATTTTGGAAGCCACTCATTTAAAAATATGTTTATTTAACGCTCTGTATCCACTTCTTCTGGACCTATTCAGGTAACAAAAGTTACTCCAGAGTTTACTAGCTCAGGCTTTGGTGTTGCTTCAGGGTTTTTTTTTCATCACTCTTGAGTAGGAACGTCCTTCAAAGCCTGCAAATATTTTGGGAATCTGTCCATCCAACCTTTCTTCTACATCACTGCAGGGGTGGATGAAGCACTCCAGGTATGTGCTTTACTTCTTTTTGATCCCTTTTGAAGCTGGATGGTGAAAGACCCTCCATGCCTGCTGTTGTTAGCACTGGGGTCTTTCCACTGCAGTGTTTGCATTACTCTGCATCACCCAGCTGCTGCTGCTTCCACGTGGATGACTCAAGAAGCTGTAAAATAACTGGATATCTACCCTGAGATTCTCTCCTTTCTGCACTTTCACAGTACAGCCTCACTTTAGCTGCTTCTTCCATGCCAAATCATGTGGATTTTAGATGCATTGGCTGCTCTGGATAATTTAAATGTGCCCCAAAAGTAGAGGGGTCAGAGGAAACACTTCCAAATAGATAAGGGAGGTATCAGGTGTACTGAGAGTGGGTATTCTGTTCTGAGCATGGAAAAGATGATGCTAAGGGTTGGCAAGATTGATTTTGGGACTGGAGGACACTGAGGGGTGGGATATTAAATCAAAGCTGTGCTTGTTACTGGCCTAATTACCATGAGCACAGCTCTTTAGCCTTGAAAAGAGGCAACTGAGAGGGGACCTCAACTCTGTCCCTGTCTGCAGGGAGGGCTCAGAGCAGGGACCAGGCTCTGCTGCTGGTGCCCAGCACTGGGACAACAGGAACAGGCAGGAATTGATCCCAGGGAGTTGTACAAGGATATGAGAAAGAACTTTCCTGTGCCTCCAAGGCCAGCTGAAGGCCGTGAAGGTCCCATGGTCTCAGACCAGAGATCACAGAGACACAGAATGACTGATGTTGGAAATAACCTTAAATAACCTAACCTTAAAGATCATCTCACTCCAGCCCCCTGCCATGGGCAGGGACACCTTGCCCTAGCCTGGATTACTCCATATCACATCCAACCTTTCCTTGGACACTTCCAGGAATGGGGCAACCATAGCTTCTCTGGGTAACCTGTGCCAGGGCCTCACCACCCATCAGAGAAGAATTTTATCCCAATATCTATGCTCCCACTTCAAAGTGTTTACATTTCATTGAGGCAACTCCACGATTACCCATTTCTGGACTTGTTTAAATTTTTCTGTTAACCAAAACTGTCAACAACCTTGTGGGGCTCAAGCCTGACACCTGAAATCTTTCATATTTTATAATGATCTGGCCTGGGGCAACAGAGGCAGACGAGGCAAGGTTGCTCCATCCGCCTTTTCCTCTGATCCTCCCAAGGATCAGCTCACGTCAGGAGTGTTTCCATGGTTGCAGTGTCTTGAACAGACTGTGTGTGCTTCCATCCCATGCATTACTCATGACAGACACTGATGATGGGGTGATTCAGGTGGGCTTTGGGAACTGGGACTGATTATCTAGAATGAATTTTTTGTCCTGTTCCAATGTGCATTTTGAAGCAGAGGGTCACTGGGAGGAGATAAAGCGTGAAGGAAACAAAAACGTCATTCACAAGAGCAGGATGAAAATGATGGGAAAGTTCTGAAGAACTCTGGAATTTCAGGGGGCAGGTTGGGGTCAAATACTCCAAGGTAGGAAACTGGCTGAAACAAATAGCCAAGGTACAATGATGTATCCAGGATGTTCTCCTCATCCTTCATATGTGCAATGGAATAAATGAAGGACATGGAATTGCAGGACTTACATAAATTTCTAAGATCTGCTGGAAATTGAAAGATTATTTTCCCAATATAGTGCTCAAAATTATCCCCTGAACATGATTTATTTCCTCCAAGTAAGCAATTCTACAGATTTTTTTTGGCCTTCTAGGTATTGCCTATTTTTGTTTGGTTTGAGGTTTTTTTGGGGAGGTTTTGGTCTGTAGGTCAAGGGAAATTGTTGTATTTTTCCACACAGCATTAAGAATATTTCAGTGACAGGTCTTTACAGGACTTTGTGCATTCCAGACCATGAACTTCTTCCTTCTTTAGAATCAGTTCAGAAAAGATCTTTGGAAACATAATTTTGAGAGAAATCTTTTGTAGCTACGGTTCCATTTTTCCCCAGGAAAAAAAACCAAAAACAAACAAACAAAAAAAAAAGAAAACAAACACCAATGAGACAAAAATGCTTATCTCAAATCCTACTACCTGCTTAAGAGTTTTTCAACAAAGGGCCATCACTTTTTGAACAGTTCAATTTTTAGTTGTTGTAATAGCAACAAGTGGTTTCTTGTTGTCATGGAGAATGAATTCACTTGCCTAGACTTGGATCCTCTGACATAAAAAGACCCCAAAAATATTTTTCTCCAGGATACCAAGGGCCCATTGGCAACTTGAATTGTAGCTGGCTCCAAGGCAGGGAGAAAATTCTGTTGTTCTCTGGGTTCCCCTCTTGGATAGGTCCAGTTTTTTATAAACATAAACCAAAGGAGGGCAAGAGATGTCCAAGGACAAATTCCATCTTTTGTATTGGTCTGGGGTTTAAAAATAACCTGCACAAAGCAAAAATAGTCAGAATTTGCAGTAATTTTCTAAGTTAACCCCTTACTGTGATGGTTGGTTTGTTGGCACCTCTGAGGCTCACTTGAAGCTCAGATGAAAATATCTGGAAACATGGAATAGTTTGGGTTGGAAGGACCTTAAGGATCATCTCATTCCAAAATCCTACCATGGGCAGGGACACCTTCCACCAGACTAAAGTGTTTCAAGACCCATCCAGCCTGGCTCCTCTGGGCAACCTGAGCCAGGCCCTCACCACCCTCACAGGGAAGAATTTCATCCTAATATCTAATTTTAAATAATATTATAATTAAATAATATTATATAAACATGTAATAATGTTATATAAAATATGTAATCAATAATAAAGTAACACAAATGAATTATATAATAATAAAATAATCGTAATAGCTAATCTAAAATACCTTCATAAGAGATGTCTAATATGCATTTTGAGGATTCTCCTTGTTGGCATTACAGTTGGATGTGGCCTTGTTGATGTTGGGAATGGAAGATGCCAGCTTGAGAAACAGCTGCAGGTTTTACTCCAAGTATTGAGATCAAAATATTTGGCTCCCAGCAATCCAATATTTATTTTGTGTTGTCTGAAAACACTCCTGTCTCTCACCTTCTACTTAGAAGGGGTAGAAACTTTTTTTCTGGTTGGGGCTGGAGTTTTGTGTCCTGTTTTTGGTACCACACACAAAGCACTGGGGGTTTCATGTGTTTCCTCCCAGGCTGGATATGACTGAACGCTTGACTTCAATAAAGTATAGGCAAGAGGGAAAGAGAGTTTGTTTCTTTCTGCATCTCCCAATCTGAGTGGCGCCATGTGATCTTAAATAACCATATGCTGATTATTTTTCTCCTGAAGATTGATGGATGTGATTCATGGCCCTTTCAAAACAGAGCTGCTCCCTGAAAAAAAGAAAAGAAAAAAAAGAAAAAAAAAAGAAGGAAAAAAAAAAAAAAAAAAGCAGATAGATCCAGACTTTCTGTATATTTTACAGAGGAACTTTGGGCAGTCTCGACAAGATGACTGGTATCTTACTGGGGTTTTCTGGGGGATTTTCCTGTATTTCCTTGAGCTATTCATCTGAAAAAAGAGATGCGCTCAGTTATTGCAGCACTGCATTTCAGGACTTCTTTAGGATCCTGTGAGAAGGATAGATTTAGATTAGTTAACAGGAAGGAATTCTTCCCTGTGGGGGTAGTGATGCCCTGGACAGGGTGCCCAGAGAAACTGTGGCTCCCCCATCCCTGGAAATGCTCCAGGCCAGGTTGGATGGGGCTTGGAGCAGCCTGGAACAGTGGAAGGTGTCCCAGCCCATGGCAGAGGGTTGGAGTGAGATGAGCTTTAAAATCTTTTCCAACACAAACAATTGTATGATTCTAAAGGAAAAGAAAGTCAGATTTCCCAAAGCAATCCCAGAAGATTCCTACGCCTGAGATCTCAGTAAGGTGTGAAAAAAAAAAAATCCCCTCTTGCTGGAACCTGGTCAGAGCCCATCATTTTAGTCATATTGAGTGCTCTGAGCTGGAACTTCCAAGCAGCAGCTTCTGAGTTGAAGAAGAGTTGAAATCTCTTTATGCAAGAGATTATTTCAACTACCCTTTGCCAGCATTTCTCATATTTCTAGAATAGATATAATGCTTTCTGAAATCATTGAAATATTACAAAGGCGAAATTGCAAAAGAAAATTGAAAAAGGAAATTGAAAGGTAAAATGAACAGGTAAAACTGAAAGATTTTCTTTTCTTAAAAATAAACAAGCAACCAACAAACCACAGAACAAACAAATAAACAAACACACAGAATGAGGAAAAACCCACACAAGTTAATTTCTGCTGAAAGTAACTTTTTTTGCAGCTGAAGCACAGATCTCCCTTTACTCCCAGAATGGGTGGAGGATAAACAGCAGTCAGATAATCTGGAAATTAAAGAAAGAAATGTCAACAAGTTGAAATGATGTATTGTAGCCATTAGTAACAGTACTGCAATAATCCAGCCTTCAGCACATTTCCAAACGCCCATCACCTTGTGCACTTTCTTATGATAAGAATAATTTCTCTACCTGTTCTCCCAAATCCCCTAAAACAGTATTTTAATAGCACTTTAAACGGTGCTGGGGCAATGTTGTTCTACTTCCCCTGGGGTGAACTTTGTGTTATTACTAAAGCAGGAACAATACGAGGTTTTTATAGAAGCAAATCTCACTGGCACTTTTTCCTCATGGTGGAAGCTCTGACCATTATTTGTGCCTCTGTTTGCCAAATCTTTTCCATGTCCTGCTGTGTGGAGCTGGCCTGGAATCCCTGATTCCAGGCTGGATCCCCTAGATTCCAAGGATGAGAGGGGTCCTGTTAACACAGAATCACAGAATGGGTCAGGCTGGAAGGGACCACAGTGGGGTCATCGTCCAACATCCCTGCTCAAACAGGGCAATCCCAGAGCAAATGGCACAGGATTGAATCCAGGCACTTCATGAATATCCCCAGTGAGGGAGACTCCACAATCTCTCTGGGCAACCCCAGGGAAGTCTTGGTTGTGCCTCGTTTTTGGCATCCCTACCTACTCCACCTTCCAGTTTTTCAGACGGGTTTTCCACCAAGGCTTTATTTCAACTTGTGGCTGTGTCATCAAGAAGAAGACTTCATGCACAGCCCTTCCTTCAAGGATTCCTGGAATCCAACCTGGAAAAGACCTAATAGAACCTGTCTCAAGCAGCTAAATTTGTAGGGAGTAAATTTGTGCATAACTTTGGCTGGCAACATGGGAGGAATTTCTACTTGTCTTGGTTAAAGAGTTGGGAACATTCAGTTTTTTTCTATAACACTCAGAGATACTTTAGGAGAAACACTCTGGGATCTGGTGCATCACACACATTGAAAGGAGCTGCAAACTTATGATGCCAAATTATTGCTGTCAGCTGGGCAGGCTGTAAACTGCTCGATTAGGCTGCAAGGCTCAAACACCCACCTTTAAATAAGGCTGCACTAGCAAAGAAAATAAGAAGGAATGGTTGCACCAGAAAGAATCTTACCCCAGCTCTTTCCCCAAGGGGGAAGTGAATTCTGTTCAGAAAGTCTCAGATACAGGGAAAGGGTCTCAATTTGCTCCAGGGAATGTTTAAATTGAATAATGGCAAAAATTTCTTCACTGAAGGAATGGTCAAGCATTGGGTCAGGCTGCCCTGAGAAGTGGAGGAATTCCATCTCTGGAAGTGCTCAAGATATGTGTGAACGTGTTGCTTAGGGACATGGTTTAGTGATGGACCATGGTTTAGTGATTGGTTAATGGTCTTGGAGGCCTTTTCCAACCTCAGTAATTCTATGATCCTACAAAATTCCTTCACCCTGCTGGGGAAGTCTCTGCCTGCCTTGCTGTTGCCCTTGTGTTTCCTTCCACCTTCCTTTGTGGATCAGCCCAGACTTGGAGCTTCCTGACACCGCCCATGAAGAATTTTTCATTGCTGGGTAATAAAATATTGGGTGGAATTCACCGGCATTAAATCCAAGCATTGCACACAAGGAAAACAACAATTCCAACTCTGTGCCTGGTGATGGGCTCTGAGCTGATTATTGCTGCCCAGGAATGGCATTTGGGTCTTATAATGAACAGTTGAATGAAATTATGAGCTCGTTGTTCTGTAGCAATCAAAAGAGGAAATTGAATGTTAAGGATTATTAAGGAGGGAATAGAAAACCAAACAGAAATCATCATAATGCCACTGAAGAAATGCATTTTGGACCTGCAGCTTGAATATTGTGTCTGGTGCTTGTCCTCCCCTCTCAAAAGGTTTTAGTGGCTCTGGAAAAGGCTCTGAGAAGATGCCAGAAGGATGATAAGGAACAGCTGCAGCAGCACAGAAAAGGATTAAAGAGATGTGCACACTTCTGTCTTGGAAAAGATATTTTAGGGAGCTTTACTTTCAGGCTAAACTCATGATGCCTGTGGAGCAGGGATGGGGAAAGGAGCAAGTTCTCCACAGGCAGTGTGGCATTCCTTGCTATGGGATGGGGCTGTTTCTAGGGAAAAAAATAATGGAAAAAAAATCTGTTGAAGTTTATTAATACACTGTTTAGTGTCATAGTCTGGCTGCATTTCTTTTGCACTTTGTAACCACTCTCAGTCAAAACACGGGATGAAACTGTTTTTTGATCAGACACAGTATTTTTATTTTAATGTACTCTTATTTGAGGTTTTTCTGCTGAATTCTTACAGATTTACACAGCCACAGCTGACTTTATTAGGTGGGAAAGGAGAGGAAAGTCTCATTGAAATCACAAAAAATATTTATTTGGTAAACAGCAGGAAACAGAAATCCCACAGAAAAGTCCCAGCATGAGGACAGAAGTGCGTGGATGGCTTCTAAAACTGCAGTTATTGCAGTGAGAGGACATCATCCAATCTGTGGGTGATAAATAGGGGAGAGAAGAGTCGATGAGAATGTCAGAGCAAGCTTCTCCCATGAAAAGCTCCAAGGAATTGGTAATGCCTGTAATATGAACTGGTGCCAGGCCTCTGCAGCACAGCCAGCTGCAGGCAGAATAACCTATTTAAATAAAAAATCCTCTCTTTTCTCATTTTGCACTCTGTTAATAATAACAATAATCATTCAGGTTGACTTGGACAGGCTTAGAACCACTGAAGCAAAGATTTAATAGGGTTCAAACAAGTCTAGATTTTTCTTTAAAAGTGTTTTTTCTGCAGTATGCTCAAGACTGTACAGCAGGTTCACATTTTTACTAACATCTTACATGTATGGAAAGGTGAGGGAAGAGGAATTTCCTGAATCACCATGTCAGCATCTCACCTGAACCATCACACCTTAAAAACCAGGCAGAGTAACTCATTTTCACTGGCTTCCTGTTCGCGATTTTCTCTTCTGCTTCCATTTGGATGCATCTCTCTGAAATGGGAGTTGGCAGGGCTCAAGGGCTGGGTGTTTCCTTGTGAAAGGGCATCAACACCTCTTTCCCTCACCTGAAATAAAGGGCAGTGAGTCACAGTTTGTCCAAGG
Source organism: Turdus rufiventris (assembly GCA_013186435.1). Taxonomy (NCBI): domain Eukaryota; kingdom Metazoa; phylum Chordata; class Aves; order Passeriformes; family Turdidae; genus Turdus; species Turdus rufiventris. Next base: position 990,548 of record PYHW01010143.1, read on the forward strand.
GACACAAACATGCACCAGGTTAGTGGGACTCTGTTTCCATGTGCATGCACACAGATAACCTGAAAGAGCTGAGTGGTTTCTTGCTAAATTATCCCCCCTTTGATTAGATGATGCTTTTCATCTTGATTTGCAGTTGCAGATCTGAATTGCAAACAATAAGCATCAAGTGTCAGACAGCAAATTAATCTTCTGCTGAAATATATTGCTAAGTGGAAAATGCTTATATTTCCTTTTTTTTTTCCACTATTTTATGTCTCTTGCTATTTGCAGATGGCAGCTCTCGTTGCTTTCCTTGCTCGTGGCTCTAAAACCAAAGAGTTAAAATTATAATATTCTTTAATTTCATAAGTAAATCAACCTGCAGATAAAGTAAAATATAAAAAAAATAGAGAGGAAAACAAGATATGCTTCTGGCGACAGAGTTGTGCTGTGCTGGATTTGAGTGAGATGGGAAAGTCTGCTGGCTTCCTTTGAGCAATGACTTTGCAAACCCTCCACTTGGGGGAAATAATATTTTTTTGTGCTTTTATGGAGCTTTTCATCCATCAGTTTATGAAGGAATAAGTACAAAGTATTGTTAATGAGGATGGCTGGGACTCATTTGTAGACTAGACATTTAACAGAAAAATTAGAGAACGAGTTCTGTGCTGGGAAGAATTTACAATGTCAGAAGGCAACAAAGATGAGGGATGGGAGGTGACAGAATCCAGCAGTAGGAAACAAACAGTGGTGGCATAAATCCTCCATCCACACAGCAATAATCACATTCACTTTGTTCATTTATTGACATGCCCTCAAGGACTACAGCGCTTTCCAGTAGGGCCTTAAAAATGAAGGAGCTGGGAGTGTGAGGTTTAGGGAGGAGGTCTGCAGTAAGACACAGAGGGGGCAAGCAAAACCATTTCAACACTGCAGTCACCACCAGGTGCAGCCCAAGGTGATGTCCCCACAGCAAATGTACCACCTGCCCTTCCAGAAAATAAACTCCTGCATTTTGATGCATTTGCCTGAGTTAGATAAGGCTTGTTGAGCTGAGTTTGTGCTTGCTGGGTCCACAGATGAGGATTGTTGTCTTGGGTTACAATACAGGATGTGATTGTTGATGGTGGGGGCAGTGATCCTTATCTCTACAGGAGATATTCTGCTAATGGGCCATCCAGTGAAACCAGGCAGGGCATTGTTCTTTATCTTTTCACAACCCATCCTTCCTCCAGCCAGTC
>PYHW01010143.1:1013706-1028816 GCA_013186435.1 Turdus rufiventris
CCCCTCGTCTCTCCCTCGGGCTGTGGCAGAGGAGGGAAGGAGGGACCTCCCCCGCCCCCTGTGCTGCCTGCAGGGAGCCAGCTCCACCTGTGGCACAACAGAGTAACAATTTGTAACGATCGCGAAATCCCGGCTTTTACTGGGAGGTTGCTCCACTTGGCACCTCGGTTTCCACTTCAGGGGTTGGAAATGTCAGAAAATTATTCACATATTAGCCGCCCCTGAATGTAAGCTGCATTTCCGGTGTGGGAGCAAAATTTTAGTTAAAATGGTGCAGCTTATATTCGTGAAACTACTGTATTTAGGCTGGAAAAGACCTTTAAGGTCATCAAACCATTTCTAGGGACTATCCATTTACAACAGGTTCCAAGTTTTATTCCAATTTGGTAATAAGATCTTTTTTAGGAATCCCTCCCTATCTTTCATCTACGTGTGAGACTTCAGAGTACAGTAATTTCACGACTATAAAGCGCACCCTTTCGACTAAAAATTTCCCTCAAACCCAGAAGTGCGCCTTATAGTCTGGTGCGCCTTATCTGATCTATGAAGTTTGGAAAATTGTGAACTCGGAAGTGCGGTCTGCAAACTGAGCCAGGACCCGTGGGAGCTGCGTCTGTGCGGGGGAAAGTCGGGAACCGCAGGAGCCATGGCCGCTGGGCGGGGAAACCGGGAACCGGCACGGCTGTCGGGCAGGGAGAAGTGGGGGGAAGTGGCGCGGCCACGGGGAAGCACCAAGAAGTGCTGTGGAAAAGTGGCAAAAAAGCGCTGCAAAACAGCGGCAAAAAATCACCACGAAAAGTGGCCAACAAGCGGCAAAAAAACGCCACGAAAAAGCGTAGAAAAATCGCGGTGAAAAGCCACCAAAAAATGGTGAAAAATCGCGGCAAAAAAGCGTCGAAAAATCGCGGCGAAAAGCCGCCGAAAAGCAGTGAAAAATCGTCACAAAAAGCAGCGAGAAAACAGCGAAAAACTTCGCAAATTGAGAACCTGCCAGTAATTTGCTACTTTGTTGCGTGCCGCGCAGCTCCTCGCTGCAAAAAAAATAGTGTGCCTTATAGTCCAGTGCGCCTTATCTGAGCTACAAAGTTGCGACTCTTGGGGGTGCGCCTTATAGTCCGGTGCGCCTTATGGTCGTGAAATTACTGTATTCAATGCACATCCAAGGGGGGCTTAAACTCCTCTGGCTGTTCTCTTGGTGGCTGACACCTCTTCCCATTGTGTAGAAGCTTCCAGATCTTCAAATGACATCAGCCCTTGGCCAGAAACATCCAAATGTTGGTGTCTGGAGGGTGTTCAGTGGTCAGGCACATTCATATCCCATCTCAAAACCTCCCTGTACAACTGACAGCAGTGAAGGAGCTCCCCTTTCCAGAAGCCTTGGTGGAAAATTCAGGATGAGAATATGAGGGAATCTAAGGGGACAAAAGATCCCTCCCCAAAGTGTTAATTTCTCTTTACAACAACCCTGAAGGTTACTTCAGCCTTCCTTTATTTCTGCTGATGCAAGAAGGGAGGAAGATGCTAAAGCTGAGGGGCAGGATCAGGGTTCAGGTACCCAAATTATGACAATTTAGTGTCTCTTACTTCCTTACCAGCACAAATTCCACTTCCCCCCCTCCCTGCTTCCATTCTTCCTTTGCCTTCCCAGTAGTAGATGCCAGAGCTGACTTCCCAGCTGAAAAAAGCCCCCATTAGATGTTCCCAACCATTTTCCTGAGGTGTCCCAAAGCTGTCATTCCTGGTGGCAGTGCACCCTGGAGTGTCTGAGAACACAAGGTGTGAAGCAGGGTCTGGGCAGTGCCAGAGTCACAGCAGGAGCTGGAATGATGCAGCTGCACCAGTACCTGATCCCTTTAGGAACTCAGGTGGGTTTTAGCACTCACTGGGGGCTGCTCCAAAAGTCTTTTCCTGGACATTTGAGTGCCCAATTGCACAGAGATTCACACACAGCTGCTGAGTGTGTGCAAAGCTGTGTGTACCCAGCTTTGCCCTAAACCTGTACAATTCCATGTCAGTGCATGATCCAGTGAGACGAGCAGGAATTTATTTTGGAAGTTGCAGCATTTCTGTTTGCCAGGAAGTGCCAAAGGAGCCCAGTACTTCAGCAGATATCCTTCTTTTCTCTCTACCCTCTGCTCCCCAGGACTCCCCCCAAGCTGTTTTATTGTGAACTGTGCACCATTACCAGCAGGTAATAGGAGTAGCCACCATTAAACAAGGTAGATGTAAAACTAAACTCAGGGAGCCACTTCAGCTCACAATAATAGTGCCCATAATTTTTTAGGGCTGCATAAACGGTGCCGCGTATTTTTGGAACAACAGTTCTCACCGTGTTATCTCTGTGCATTTTATTTATGCATTTTACTTTCTCTTTCCATTTTATGTTGTTTCACCTTGCTGAACACACCTTTAGCACAAAGGAGTGAAAGTATCTGAATTCTTTGGCTCCCTCCTGTGAAAATGACCCCTGGGGTGTGTAGTGGATTTGGGAGCAGTGTCAGTTCCAGAGGGTCCCTTTCCCTGCTGCGATGAATCCATGTGGAAATGCAGCTTTAAAGGCAAATATTTGCCCCTGTTGTTTCAAGGATGGAGCAAGGACAGAACCATTTGTACCCATTTGGAAGGGGAGGTGATTATTGGTAGACTCCCCTCTCTTATTCAAAACATTGGAATGTTTTGAGAGAGGGACACATCCAGGTCTCTTGCAGGATTCAGGAGTATTTGGGGTTTGGTAAATCACCTTCAGATAAACACAGAGGGTCTCAAGTATTCCTGATGGGGTTGTTGGGGTTACAGCTGTGCAATCCCAGAATCTCTAGAGGGATTATTCCCAGTGATGATCTCAGGAGTGTTTCTACTCTGTTCAGGGAGAGAGCCATAGCAGAAATAATTTTTGGAACTTTTTTTCCCTGTGATGTTGTGCACAGGTGTCCATCCACAGGGAGGCAGCAGGGAAAGGCTGCACTCAGGGTTTGCACTGCCCCCTCTCTATCCCAAGAAACTCTTGTTCCTGAAAAACAAAATCCTGACTTCATTCATCTTTAATCAATTCAACTTTTCCCAGTACAGGGAGCACCTTTATCTCTTTTATTCACCTCCACACTGCTTCTCCATCAGAGGAGTTTGTAACCCAAAATTTGGGAGAAGGACACTTTTCTTCTCATCTCAGTTTGGGACCAAAAATATTCACAAAAAGCATCACAGCTACTGGAGGAGAACACATTAAGGAATGCCTCGGAAAGGTGGCAGCCAGCACATGGCTGGAGTTAAATTTCAGAAGGAGACCTACAGTGAGGTCAGGAGGTATGGGTGACCCAAAGGGTCAGAGGGAACAGCAATGGGCAGTGGGTTAAATAGTGTCCAAAACTTCACATTTTAGCTCCATTCCCCCTCTTTTTCTCCTCCAGAACATCCACAAGATGTTCTTGGTTTGGAGACACATCAATTACACTTGGAATGGCCTTGACCATCCCTGACTGGGTGTCTGTGGGGTGGGACAAATCACAACAAGGCAGGGCAGAGCTCTGGCTGGCCACAGCTGGCATGGCCAGCATTGTATCCATCCAGAGAGGGTGCAAATGCACACTTGGCAAGCTCCTGAAACACCTCCAAGGTCAGCTCAAGCAGCAGGAGGACCATTATCATGGAGAATATTTGATGGTACAGACTTGGTAATAGCCAGGTTTGGAGGATATTGCACAGCTCTCAACTGTGTCCGTGCCCAACCATGGACATGGGGAGCACTGCAGTTCTCTAAGAGATGATTCCAAGGGGTTTAATGGTGGCTGGAACCCCAAATTTATGGGCCAGGGCACTGGGGAGCAAACACAGAGATCACCACTAGACATGGGCCTGTAACATCTCACAGAACCTTTTCCATCAGTTCAGGAAATTTCTGAGTTGCAATGGTCAATGTGAGAGCTGGGGACAAGGGGTGGCTGATCTAGGCTGGCATGGGTGACATGAAACAGCATTCACATTAAAAAAAAAAAAAAAACAAAAAAAAAAAAAAAAAAAGGAAAAAAAAGGAAAAAAAAGGAAAAAAAACCCAAAAAAAAACAGAAAAAGAGATTTTTTTCCCCTCTGAGTATTTTCTGCAGGGCAGTGTGACCTCAGTGCTCCACTTTACAGGCTGCAATAATGGACACATTTTATGGAGTCTGTGGGCAGCCTGCCATCAGTCTGGTCTGGAGGCCTGAAGTCAAAGGGCAGAGATGGCAAGTATCCCTTATTTTGTTTACTTCCAGGGACACATCTTTGCACTACAGGGACACTATTTATTTCCTTGTGCTCACAGGGAGCTGAACTAGAACTTGGATTTTTTTAAATAGCTTTCTCTAAATAAACTTTGCAAAGCCCTAGCCCAGAAAAGGCTATTATGTCCACGTATTTTGACGAGACTCTTACTAATTCCACAGAGCCCTTAAGGAGGGAAACCTATTTAAAAACATTCGTTAGGAGAGCTGTGACTAATCTGAGCTGACCCAATTAACCCAAAACGTCCTGTGTGGAAATTGTTGTGGATGCTGAATAAAAAGCCCTGGCTGAATGCACATGAATTTTCTGTCTGCACTTTCATTCCCAAAGAAGCAGTCAGTTCTTTAAGTGTTATTTCTGGATTGGTATTCAGAGCCTACACCTTGCCAGTGACTTCTTCCTGCAAGGAAGGTAAATGATTTCACCTCACTGTGGAAAAAAAAAATGAAAAAAAAACTAAAAAGAAAAGTGGTGCACTTGACAGCAGCAAATTCTTTTTGCACTTAGTAATATAAGCAGGTTTCACCTACCTGTGGTGTCTTCACAGGAAACACCTGCCCTCAGCTAATTGGGAGAGATCCAGTCAATTCAGGCAGTGGAGCATTGTACAGCTGTGCACAATGCCTTTTGTCATTAGGAACAGTCATCCCAAAATAAAGTGGGTCAGCGGGACCCTGGAGTATCTTCTTTTTCTTTTCCCACTGACTGTACAGGGAACCTCCAGGCAAGGAGCTGTGCTATAGATGTTTCTATGATGGCTTAGCAGGATTGGTGAGATGAATCCTGCCCTGGATCAGCTGGGCTCTCAAGATGATGCTCACTCCAGAGAAGGGCACAGGTTACTGGGTAGGGAGGAATCTCATCCACCAGGAAGGTTTTGCACCTTGACAGCAGAAGATCAGAGGGGTGAGAAGCAAGACAGTGTTTAACAAACTGCACAGTACCTCAATGCACACTGGGAACTGCTGGAATCAACAGAGATGTGTAAAAATAGCCTGAGGAAGTGACTTTCCCAATATTAGATGTGAGGGATGCAGAGAAAAATGCCCAGGGGAGGTGTAAAAGACCTTGGCCCACTGGTTTGGCAGAGGGGTCAGAAAGCAGAGGATGTAGAGTTATTTGCCAGGGTGAACCTGCAAAACCAAGGCACAATTTGGATGGGTGGATAAGAGACAAATCCAGTCTGGAGCTGACGGACGTTCAAAGGAATGGTGTTTGTGACAGGCAGGAGCCAAAAAAAATGCTCTGTTGGCTTGCTGGTTTTTAAGCTGGACCATTCAGGGAAGCAAAAAATCGTAAAAACAGAGAAAAGTTTTGGTGGAAGGGACCCTAAAATCATTTGGTTTCAGCCCCTGAGAAGGGGACAATCTGTAGCATGGATTTGAGCAGACAACAGGACATTTATGGGTCAGAGTCAAGGAGAAAGGATGAGATTTCCATTTGGAATGTAGTTGGCAAAGACAAGTATTTTTATGGGACCTTTGCATAACAGTGGTGGATATATGTGGGTCTGTGCATTAATTTTCCTGGAGAAAAGTAATGAGAAGGGGTCTGGAGACCCACCATCAGAAAAAAACAACAAAAAAACCCCAGGAGTTAAGATCAGATTCTAAAAACTGAGAAGAAACAAAATCTTAAAACCAAGAAAATATCTTAATCTTGCAATTATAAACAGTGCAAAGAAAGGAGACAGATGCTTAAGAACAACAAATTGGCTGTCCCTATCCATTCCTAAAAGTATGGGACACTCCAAGTTTAGAATAAGCACATGAACTTGAAACAGCACTTCTTTTTTTAGGGAAAAATTATTGATCAGGATAAATTGACACCACTGCTTTTGGGCTCTCTGGCAGAAAGTGCAGTCTGAAATTACTATTTTTTTAAAAAGAAATTACATCCCTGTTATTCTGATCCCTGACTGGAGGCATTTGCAGTGCTGGGTGATGCCTCCCTGGTGTAGGACAACATAATGAATGATGCTTGTTTGGGCAGGAAACAGAGGAGGAGACACTCTGCCAGGATTGATGCATCACTGGTGTAGCCCTGCAGCTGCAGGTCCTGAATATTCTGGGACAGATACTCTTGAATCACAAAGTTATCTCACTCCTCCAGGGCGATGCCTTTACAGGGGCATCACCCACAGATAAGAGGACTTTATTCCACAGCCAAACTGTCCTATTTATAGATGAGGCTTGATCCCAGCCTGCAGACACCACATCTGAGCTGGGCATGTGTGAGTCAGGCTCCCTTGAGCTAATTTTCCCTTCAGGGAGAAAATCGCAGAGGATTCCTGAAGAGAAATCCCATTCCTCACTATGGAGTGACAGGGATGAGAAAGAGAACTGTGGGTAAACTCTGCTCTCTTGAATTTACATGAGTTCAATTTTCACCCCTCCAAAGCTGACTGGGTAAAACACACCTGTCAGAGGAGGCAGAAGGATGAGATTCTGGGTTAAAAAGTGTCACACACCACCGAGTACAGCACTCCCAGGTGTCCTGTGTGAGGCAGGAGGAGTTCAGAGAGAAATCTGAGCATGATACGAGGATCACAAGGGAAGCACCACTTTTTCAGAAGGTACCAACCACTCCATCTTTCTCCTGCTTCAGTGTGGAAGCAGCATCTGGATGGGCTGGAGGGATCCAGGGAGAGCAGGGCACTCCCATGTCGTGGACCAAAGCAGGGACAGAGACAGGCTTCCTCTTTTTTATATCTTTATGGTTTTTGTTTGATAATAGCCCTTTTAATCTGCCCTCAGGACAGAATAATAATAATAATGCTCAATTTAATAATATTAACACAATTATTTCCTAGTAATAATCATGAAACAACAGCAATAACAACAGCAACAGGTTTCTTCAATGTTTGTGAGAAAATGGGAGATCCTAAGACATAATCTCCATTTACAAGCAAATATAAAGCAAATATATTTTTTTTTTTATTCCTAGAGAGCCTGCTATCAGAAAGTCCAGTCCATTTTGCTGTTTTGAGAAGATGCAATGGTCGTATGATTGTCTCACACTTGTCCAGTGCTCACCATTTCCTTCTGGGTGCAAACTGTTACCTTTGCAGAGAGACCATCACATAACTGGTGGCATTTCTATATTGAAAATACTTTTTTTTTCTCTTTAAAAGGATTGATAAAGGCACAGAAATGGAGCTGTGCCTAACCTCTGTTTCATCTCTCTGCTCCTTGCTGGCCAGGGACTTCAGCCTGTCAAAAAGCCTAAACACATCCCAGCATGAGGAGCTGAATATTGTAACTGCAGCTCCCAAAAATGCTGTCAGGAAGCCTGGAAATGCCTTTCTTGTTTCCTTGTTTGCAGCAACATCTCAGCATCCAGATTTTTCCAGGTAAAAGCTGCGGAAAAAGAAAATAAGTGTTTATCAAAGGCAGGATAAACTGGCAAGGTTTTTTATGCAATCAGATGGCTTTTTCCCTTTTACCTCATCTCTCCTTTTCCTTTCCTCTTTTCCCTCTTTTTTTTCTCTTCCCTGCTCTTCTCCAACGCTTGTGTGGGTGAAGTTGGCTGCTCACTGAGGTCAGTCACCCACTGGCAAGAACCAAAAGAACAAAACCTTACACTGGTAGCAATTTGGGGCAGGAAATGTTTATTCAGTGTCTCCCATCCAGGATGTCACACAGCGAGGCCCTGACCTGGTTGAGACTGTCATGAGTAATATATAAATCAGTATTAATCATCAGGAGCAGCAGCCACCTTGGGATGAGAAAATGATTCATTACTCCAATCTGCTGAATTATTCACTCTTCTGGTGCAAAAATGGCATGAAATATGAGCTCTGAGGATGTGGAAGCTTTTATCATGATAGGGGTTTCATTCTGGTACCAGAGGTAAACTACAGCTGGCATAAAATAAAAAAAAAAATCTATCTGAAATTTGTGATGAAAAATGTGGGAGTGTTTTTATCGGATAACACATTTTATTAAAAAATATCACTTCTTTTGTCTACACTTCTTTTTTTGTTGTTTTTTGCATTCTAACACAGAAACAGCTTGTTTAAGTCTTCGCCATCCAAAATTATACTCATCACCATACAACATCAAAAGAATTAAAAATATTTAAAAGTTGAAATTTCAGTTTCATAAAGAATGAGTTGTTTGAGGTTTTGGGGTTTTTTTCCAGAAAGAGAAGTAAATATTTACTGAAAATAAGAGTTTCTCCTAAAAATGTGGCATTGTATGAGCTTCTGGGAATAAGGATTTATTTAAAGTTATTGACAAATTATGTGAATAGGAAAATTTGGGAGAAATTCAATAAGGTGAATGTCAGGGAGCACGTGAGTTAAAGTTAAAATCTCCTGCACTGATCTCCACACAAGAATTCTGCAGAAAACTGTCATTTGCTCAGAAAATTAAACTGCACCCAAAGTTATGATCTGGCCAGTGAGAACATGAAGCACAGAGATATATATTGAGAGATTACTTTTTGAATATAAGTTTTCACCTAAATTTCCTTTTCAGTTTGCCACCGTGGATCTCCTGGAGCATTGTGGCAGCACCTTAATTTCTGGAATGATTCTTTCTCCTGATCCTTTTCTTCTGGTTGTTGGTGGTGGTGATTGTTGCCTTCATGTGTCCTGCAGAGCAAAAAAAAAAAAAAAGAGAAGAGAGTTCCACAGAGTGAGAGGTGTAATTTAATGCAAATCAAAGAGACAGTCTCGTTCTGAGAGATCAAAACAAACTCTGTGAATACCTTTTCTCTGCCAGTCCCTTTTCAATAGCTGGAGCAGTGGCAGAGATGACAGCTACCAGTGCTATCAGCTTTGCTATCTCATACTGAGAGGTTACCTGAGCTCTGAAGACAGATTTATTTTGAGTAAATTATTGCATTTCCATCATCTGATTCTTGGATCATAATAGCCATCATAATAATTCTGGCCATTTGATATCTATTTCTAATTCCAATATCATTTTTCTTGAGGGCACTTTCAGCTAAACAATATTGGTTTTACTGCCTGTGTAGGAAATAAAACCACAGTCCACAAAGAGCGACGTAAATTAAATAAACCGAACCAATAAAGTGCTTTAAAACCTTTTGCTTTATTGGAAGTATTTAGGGATGTGAATGAATTAGGATATTGGTTTTCCTTTTCCATCCCAGTCTTTCCAAAGACTGCCAGCAGGGGATACACCTTCAAGAATGTTAATGAATACCAGCCTAATGAGATCCCATTAATATTATTAAATTACCCAGAAAACACTATTCATCACTGTAAACTCATTTAGCAGGGAAGAAACTCACCTGAATTACTGTAGGGTCCTTGGCAGTTCCCCAAACCCTGTGATGAGCAAGGCAAGTTCCTGATGGTTTTCTGACACTGCTGCTGTTTTCTGGAGCTCCCAGCACCCCATCCTCACACCGGACTTTGGAGGGATCTTTTTGTGCTGAGGAAAAGTTGTGTGGAGAGAGGAGATCCACTTCCAGGATGATGGAGAGGAATGGGCATCCCATTGCCCTCCTCCCCTTTTCCCAGCAGGTCCAGCCCTAGCCAGCAGCCAGTTCCTGCAGATTGCTGGGGGCTGTGGGGTGTGGGGTGAGGAGGACAGCCACCCATCCATCCATCCCCTGGAGCCCAGATGATGGATGAGCCCAGCCCTGGCAGAATGATTAGCATATAACTCATAAAACCCAGTGAACTCACAGAGCAGGGCAGGGAGAGGAACCCACAAGGGAGAAAGAGAAACGTTAAATTAAAATCAGGCTGTGTAAGCATGAAGACAAAGTTCACCTTCCAGCCTGGGTGAGCACCCCAGCATCAATCAGCCTGCTGCTCAAGCAGAAATTATGGCATGGGAGAGAGGGAAGGATGGGGTTTTTATATGTTCTTGTGCTCTATACTGTTGGCTTTTCAGAAATTGAGTTCCCTACTGCCCTTCTCAAATGAACTTCCCAGGTAGTTTTTGCTTAAATTTATTCCCCTCTGAGGTAAACCTCATCTAAAGACTCCTGTGGCTGGAAAGCTTCCTGGTGGCGAAGGATCTGGAGGTGATGGTTTGGTTGAACATGAGCCCAGGTGGGCAAGAAGGCCAAGGGCACCTGGCTTGGATCAGCACCAGTGTGGCCAGCAGGACCAGGGCAGTGATTGCCCCTCTCTGCTGGGCACTGGGGAGGCCACACCTCAAGTCCTGGGGTCAATTTTGGACCATCAAAACAAGAAAGGCATTGAGGTGATGGAGTATGGCCAGGGAAGGGAGCAGAGCTGGGAAAGGGGCTGGAGCACAAGGCTGATGAGAGAGCTCAGCCTGGAGAAAAGGAGCTCAGGGAGATCTCAGTCTCTACAGCTCCCAGCCACAAGGGTGAAGCTGGTGGGGCTTGAATCTTCTCCCAGGGAACAATGGACAAGAGGAAATGACCTTCAGTTGTGCTAGGGGAGGTTTAGGTTGGACATTAAGAATTTTTTTTTTTCATGGAAAGTGTTGGCAAGCATTGGAATAGGCTGCCCAGGGAAATGGTACAGTCCCCATCTCCAGAGAGGTTTAAAAGCTGTGTCTGGCACTTGAGGACATGCTTTAGGGGCAGCTTTGGAATGGTTGGACTCAATGATCTTAGATGATTTTTCCAACCTAAACAATTCTATGAACTTTTTTTTTGAAAAGAGAATACATGAAGAAGCTGACAAAAGCTCTCAGCTTCTGTGACTATCCATCTGTATTCTTAAATTGTAGGATACTTCTCTGAACTCAAGAGTGAAGGGGTAAAACTTTATCTGAAGTGAATTACAGGACAAATCGAGAAAAAAAAAAAAAAAAAAAGCAGAAATTTACTGTGATGGAAAGCTGAAATTATGCACAAAAGTCAAGATACCCTCCAAGCAATGCAAGGGATGATGTGAATCCATATCTGTATTTAGCACAGGGGCAAACCTGTTCCGCTCTTCCTCATGTGACTTGGCATCGATGACATTGTGGTGGCCAGCAATTACTGGAGCAATTGCAGTGGTCACTTTTATGCTCACACACAACAGTTCCTCTTTCCAATGAATCTTTGCTGCAACACTGGGACATAGCAGTGGAAAATACAGGTGCTCATTATCAGCACTGGAGTTTATTAGGCAGAATTTGATATCTGGGCATAATTTGATTTTAGCTTGGCAAGGGTTTAAAAGCCAGCAAGCTGAAAATGCCTGTCCAAGCTCTCCTCATCTCCAACTTGATAACTAATCATTGCAGACTGGTGATTTTACACTGAAACACATCTGGTGACATATAGAAATGGTGTGTATAATTCATAACAAACCATTTGGTCCGTTTATCTGCTTAGAAGTGGCTCACAAAGAGATCACAGTTTTCTGAAGAGCAGCACATTTGCCATACGCTGCCTGCCAATAACTCTTGGTGAGCAGACAGTTCATGAGCAGTTGGCTGTGAGCATTGAATGTTTTGGCCTATGCCCATTTTGGAACAACTGTACTGCTTTCATCTCTTCTTGGAAATGAAACCATTCAAAGTCTGGCAGTATTTAGGTGGGAGACTGCTTGGGAATTCTGGATGCTTTACTAACAAGCCAAAGAAGAGCAGGTAAACAGCAGAAACCAGATCAGAAGAAGAGGACCCAAGCCGTGATGGTGAATGGGAATAGAATAAATCAGAATCCTGTTGCTCCTAATTAATGTTCCAAACCCCAGAATCATTCTGTTCCCAACCTGATAGACTTTGCATTAAATATTGTTAGGGGCATTGTTCTGGGTGAAGATTAGCTAGTTAAGGAAAGAAAATGGCTCAAAATGCTAATTTTGGCATTATTTAATAATGTCATAATAATAACAGTGATGCTATAATTTTGGGCTGTATAATTCTCTCTGAGATCATGTTAACATAAACCAACTCCTGCACAGACATTATGTGACAGCCCTTAATATTCGTGCTGTTTCCAAATACCAATCCATGACTCTCTTCCTTTAGTCATATGGATATCCACTCCCTTTGGGTGGCCATATGGGACATCTCCTAAGTGATGTTTTTAAGCAGTGTTGAACACTCAGACTGAAAAGGAACTCAGGCACTGCATTCAGCCTCTGCAACAAGCAGCAGGCTGGGGAGATCATACATTTTGAGACAATATCAATTTTTTTGAAAAGTTTGCAAGAAAAATGAAAGGTGTGGAAACACAGAGTGTCCCAGACCAATGATGTCCAGGCCAGAACAAACTCTGTGAGACAAAATGAGAATAAAGATCAATGGGGCAGAGAAAAAGGATATTTTCACTTCTTCCATCATCAATTGATTGTAAATTTTTGTCTGGAAGACTTTTGTGTTTGTTTGGAGGTGTTTTATGCAAATGATCTTGGTTCTGATGTAACCAGGGTGTTCTCATTATCTCTGTAATGACTAAATATTGCTAATTAGATGCAATTCATAGACTCATAAAAACTTTAGAGGAAGAGATAAGAGAATAAGGATAATTAAGTCATATTTTTTAACTCTTTCTTAAATCCTATTGGTTCTTTCTGTATCAAGATCAATGACATATGTTTACTGAAAGCATCCTGCCTGAGAGAGCAAATACATTTGCTCTGAAAACATCAGGAGATGAGATTCTGTCTCCTCCCTGGATAGTTTGTTTCAGTGATTAATCACCGTTAATAATGTGTGTCTTTCCTCTAATTTGGATTTTTCTGTCTTCGGTTTTCTGCTTGTGGTATTTGTTTTGCTTTTCTCTGCTAGATTGGAAAGCTTGAGCAGCCACAGTTTCCTCTGGTGCAGGTAGGTCTGTGCCACAACCTAGGCACTGCTCTTCCTTTTTTTAATATTTTTTCAATAAACAGCATGACCTCCTTATGTCTCATTTAATAAGGAAAATTTCTCTTCATCTTAACTTCTAGTGCAGTATTTTCCAGAACCTCCAGTGACCTTTTGAAAAAGATCAGCCACAAAGTGACGCAAATTCAGCAACACCAGCTTGACCAACTCTCCCTGTAAATAGAGAATTGCTTTTCACTCCCCCTCACTTGTCCCTTGGTCAGCCAGCCAAAGGCTGCTCTTGCCACAAAGTTGTGTTGGGAGGTCATGGAAACGTCTCTGGGATCCCCAGGTGTGTGGAAACTTAACCTTGCCAAGCATGAAAATCTCAGCAAGTTTTGAGATGTCCTAAGACAGAATAAAAAAAAAATTGTTCAAGGCTTCAGGAGCAGCTGAGTTGAACAACTTGGGTTATTCATCCTGAAGAGGACAAGACTGAGGGGAGACCTCATTGTGGTCTTAAACATCCTCTTGAGGGGAGACACTGATCTCTTCTCTGGTGACCAGTGACTCAAGGGAATGGCCTGAAGTTGTGTCAGGGGAGATTTAGTTTGATTTTGGAAAAGGTTTCACACCCAGAGGGTGGTCAGGCACTGGAATGGGCTCTCCAGGACAGCTCCAAATCTGACAGAGTTCAAGGATAACGTTGGCTCATGGTGGGACTGTTGGGGGTGTCCTGTGCAGGGTCAGGAGTTGGACTTTCATGATCCCTGTGGGTCATTTCCAGCTCAGGATATTCCATAATGTCATTGCTTGGAGACAGTAAATTTTTGGCCTTTCAGAGTCTTGACTTCATTCTTATCTCAATCTCAGTTTGAGATTTTCCCACCTTACTTATTCTTTCTTGAAACTTTGTCCTTTTCTGTTTGCCCTCCCATCTGGGATTTCTAAAAAATGCCAAGTAAAGTAAATAATGGAAAAGAAGTGCTTAAACAGTCAAGTGCAAGGTGCTGTACATGTGTTAGAGCCATTCTGGTTATCAATAAAGACTGGGGGGTGAATGGATTGAGAGCAGCCCTGAGGAGATGGATGTGGGGATGCAGGTGGATGAAAATTTGGATAATGCAATCTGGTGAGACATGGAGATGCTCCATCAGAGCCAGGTTTGATAAGGCTTTGAGCAAACTGATAACAGAGTCCCAGGTAACAAGTGATAGGACAAGGGAAAACGGTCTCAAGTTGCACCAAGGGAGGTTCAGGTTGGATATTTGGAAACATTTCTTCACTAGAAGAGGGGTCAAGCATTGGACGAGGCTGCCAGAGGAAGTGGTGGAATCATCATCTCGGGAAGTGTTCAAAAAACTTGTGGATGTGGCACGTGGGAACAGTTTAGTGGTGGAGATGACAGTGTTAGATTAATAGTTGGACTTGATGATCTTAGAGCTCTTTTTTCAACCCAAACCATTCTCTGATTCTATGAAAAAAAATATATTAAATGCCTTTTTCTTTTTTATCTGCATGAAAAAGAAAAAGTACAGTATATACAGAAGAAGTAAGGAAGCAAATATCCATAATAAATGCCCACAGACACAAAGATAACCTATATATAGATACTCCTACTTGAGGTTTCAGCTTTATCAGGAAATTCTAATGGCTTTTTTGTCAAAGTTATCATGTCTTGATTGTGGATGCTTGGCTTTGGGCCATCTAATAAATTATTCCTAAAAGACTCTCAATTTTCATTCACAATTTCCTGTCTACACTTATGTCAATTTCTCTCAAAATTTTTCTCAGCTTTGAGGAATGAGCCCTTTTAGCACACAAAGCACATTTTTCGTGTTTGAGACTGTCCTTTCCATGCCCATAATAAATGTGATCACCTCAGGGAAATGATAGGGAGATGAAAATGATAAGTCCACAGCGTGAATTTTTTTCAACTTTGGATGAAATTTTCAAGTTTCTAAATCACCTAGAAGAAATTGTCGGAGCTCCATTTCAGGGAGATGTACAGTACCATTAAAATACCTAAAGCTGTGTGGGCAAGGTTGGTTTCATGCTTTGCGTATAACTCATTAATGATAAAATTAAATTCAAATTCAAGTGGATTTTCAGGAAAGCACAGCTGAAATGAATTTGCCATGTCTTACAGTCAGG
>PYHW01010143.1:1028848-1046592 GCA_013186435.1 Turdus rufiventris
TTTTTTTTTTTTTGTGATGTTTAAGGAATGCTGAAGCATGCAAGAAATCATCAGGAGAGGAAAAGTGAAAATAGAGTGAAATTAAACTCTGAACAGTATGAAATATTTTTTAAATGCCCAAGTCCCATTGCCTCTTGTTGTGATATGGCATTCAAAAAATTTTACCAAGAAGTCAAACTTCTCACCAATATTTTCAGATATCATCTGGGGGTTTGATGTAAGAGATACCCTCAGATAACTTTTTCTGTTTCTCTGTTTGCTGACAAAGAGCTCTGGACAAACTCTTCTGTTTGAATTCACAACATATTCAGCAGTGTATGCAAATGACCCATTATCATATTATTAATATTTTCCTCAAGGTCATTTGAATGGAATTTATTCATGCAGAGTATAAGCAAATTGCGGTGAAGATGAGTCTCCAAAGTCATCTGTGTCTTCCCTTATTCCCCAAAATTTGATATCCACATAACACACACCAGCAACCCCTGGAAAAACAAGCATTGGCTTTCACAGGGAAAAACTTGATTTTTTTTTCTTTCCTGAAGCTCTAAACGATTTTCTGTCAATATTAAGAGATTTGATAATTCGTGACAGCGAGCTTCCAGCTGGATTTGGATAAAGTTGTGCTGTTCCTGCAGGGATGAGGCTCGGTTTGGATTGGAGGCTGCTCCTGACACCTGGAATACTGCTGTGATGGAGAAATCCCCATCTCATAAACCCAGAAAACTCATTCCCCAGAGGGAGAGAAGCCACAGCAGGGACCAAGTCATGCTCTAAGCTGGATTTATACTTCAAGCTGACTGAAAATTGAACCATTTGTTAAGACAATCTAATAGATTTCCTCAATATCTATTAGGGCTTGAGTGATGCCTCCATAGGGTGATTCATCCCACCATAACCTGGGAGGGGGATCAGGTGTGGGGAGGGAGGAAGATGAGTCACCTCTCTGGGTACTGATCTTGTTCTGTTGAGGGAGGGAGGAGCCAGGACCAGCAGGTTTAGTGGGTGCCCATTGCCTAGGTAGGTGTGATGGAGCCAAGCCTAATCACAGGTTGTCTGCACAGGCAGCTGACACCTCTGTTATTAAAGTGATCCCAGTTCTGGGCATAATTGGTTGTGGACAACATGAAAGATTCAGTGTGTTATTGTTAGAGCAGACCACTGGTTACTCCCTTAAAATGGGAAAGGCAATTTTAACACCCACAAAAATTCCCATGATTTTCTTACCCCATGTCCTCCCAGCTGTGTGTCTTCTTCAAATTTGTCTCTTTTCAGTCCTTCCACTGCACTTCAGACTACTTACACACATATTTCTGGTTTGGTTTTTTTTTTTTTTTACCAAATACGAGCTCTGTCTTAGTGCATCCTCCTTGGCCTGGCAACCTCTGCAGCTTTGGGTGTCATAACTCACCACTGGTCATAACCAGCTGGCACTGCACATTTAAGCCTGTCTGTTGTTCCTTTCTCATGACTTTTGGGTCTAGTGCCCAATATAAGTGAAATCTGACAGAAGGAAAGTATTAAATTCTCACAAGCTTGGGTGAAAATGGCTGGATTCCCAGGTAAAGAGAGGGAGAATTACTGGTTCCACTGGGAGAATGGTCCTGACTATGCAGACACCAAAGCGTGATTTCCCTCCTGCTCCCTTCTGCTGGGCATTAGGAAAATCTCTTTCTGTCTGACATCCAATAGGATTGAATTCAAATTTTAGCACAATCCTCTACAGACAGTGTGAGGTGCAGTTTCCCAAGAAACCAGGCTTTAATACTTCCCACATCCATGGGACCACTGATTTTCTCCTCATACAACATTTTGAGCTCACTCATTTGTGAAATACACTTTTTTTTTTTTTTTTTTTTTCCCCAGGGAAAGGAATGTTTTGCATTGAAAGGGACCTTAAAGATCATCTACTTCCAACCCCCTGGAACTCTTCCCTGTGGATCACAGACCATGAGGATCTACAGATAAAGCATTGTCCAGTTCTCTCATGCTACTGACAGCCTAATCCAACATTCCTCAGCTTTGTGTTTGAGCTCTTGCTGTTGTGCTAAAAAATTAACATTGTGGTGGCCAACATGAAGTCCTGGTGGCCAATGATTTATTTACATACTTCATTCATAGTGGACAACTCACTTCCCCATTTTTCTTACATGTTTTACAGTTTTCTGCTCAATTTCTCACTGTCCTAATCAACAGAGAGACAAGCAGCATTTATTTTCATTGTGGTGTTTAACATTTGGGTTTCATCAGAATTTACTTTGATTTTATCGTCCTTAATTGATTCTCTCAATTCTTTCCACTGGAAGTTGATCAGTCTGGGCTGTAGGAGGACCAGCCAGTTTTAAAACTCTGTTTTGCCTCTTGAAGTCTTTTAAGGAAAATCTGCTGTAAGTTACATTCATCTTTTAAGAACTTTGTGATTCTCATGGTTTAAGACCAGCTGAAAAATAGGCAGCCACTCACTCACCCTCCCCTTTCTCCATCCCAGCCTGGTGGAATGAGGAGAAGAATCAAAGTAAAGCTTGTAGGTTGAGATAAGAACAGTTTAATAACTGAAAAGAAAGTAGAATGCAGTCATAAAGATAAATGATAATAAAAAAAGGGAAACACAAGTGGTGCACAATAGAATTTCTCTACACCTGTTGACCAGGGCCAGACCCCCCTTCCCAAACCAAGATCAGCCCCTTCCCAGTAACTCCTCCCAGTTTATCTACTGGTCAGGATGTTCTGTGGTGTGGAATATCCCTTTGGCCAGTTTGGGTCACCTGTCCCAGCTGTGCTCCCTCCCAGTTCTTTTTGCAAACCTCCTCTGACAGAGCACAAGACAAGGAAAAAGTCCTTGACTTTTTAAACACAACTTAGCACAAATAAAATCCTCATCTGAGTGTTATCAACACCATTCTCATTCCAGATCCAAAACACAGCACTGAAGCAGCTATTGAGAAGAAATAACTTTATCCTGGCTGAAACCAGGACAGAGATCCAGTGTTATATCATAATGTTTTCAAAGGGGAAAAAAATTACATGTAGTTCCATGTAGAGAAGGAAAGAACTAATGATTTTTAGGGGGAAAAAAAGGTGCCTTAACTTAATAGAATTTCTGAATATTCAGGCCATAAATCTCAAAAATCAAAGAATATTTTGAAACAGGCACAGCTTCAGGATTTATAGGTTTTATATCGGAACTCTGTTAACTTTATTCAATGTTTTCAGCTCTTGTGGCTGAGGAATAGTTTAACCCACAAAGGCCAGGCTGACACAAGAACTCAATTTCCTCAACAAACAGCATAATTTGTTAACACCAGCGTAATTTGGTAGCTCATCAATTGAGTTCAATGGTATGTTCAACTCCTGGATGACTAAACTTAATTAAGGTGCCTTTTGAGTCCCCAGAATTACATTCTGTACTTCTTTTGGAGCCAAAACCAATGCACGGTGTCCCTTGAAGAATTCAAGTCCTTAAAATTCCCCCTGGTCTTGCCAAAAAGAGAGTTATTTATAGGGTCTGAGGGGTAGCATTTCTCTACACTCTGAACTCAGAGTAGAGGCACTGCCTGGTGTGAACCTTCTCATCCTGGAGGAGATGTCTACAACAGACTTTCTGATACCTTAAAAATAATTTTTCTCTGTGCATATGGAGTGTTCTGATCTTCTGCAGCTCTTTACTAACAAACAAAATGCCTGAATGTCCATTTTTTCCTGGCTTCTTCCTACAACAACCTCTTCTGTCATCATGTCTGGGACTTCTAAAGGAAAGGTCCCACTCAGCAATATGGAATAACGAGATGTTTCCAGCACCTGTTTTTATTTCCTCACAGGTAAGGACCTCTGTTTAAGGTAAAGCTTCCCATGTTCTTTACGCCCCGAGCTTTGCTGCCTGAGCCTTCTGCCGGAGACATCTCTGATCCGAACGCATTAAGATCACTCCTCCCCAGATGCCTCCTGGCTTCTGTTTAATTCAGTGCGCCTGGATGGCTTTCTAGGGCTACATCCAAGGTAGTCTCTGACCTTGCTGGTCCTTTAGCGAGCTGTGGTGCACACAGAGCCCTCCAGGATGATGTGGTCAATCCCATCCTGCGGGATGTGTCAGGAGCGCGAATTTCAGGAGCGCCGAATTTCAGGACCGCCGAATTTTGCCGCACTCGCTCCTGATGGGCCATGCACACAGGGATGCAACAGTGGCACATTTTTCACAGATGCCTGTGCAAGGCCAAGAATAGGTTCTCACATTCATAAAACCAGCACAGCCTGCCCTCAGGGAGGTGAGTAACTCATTTATTTTGCCTTTTCTTATCATTATTTCATCTGATCTCTCCTTTTTTTGTCCCTGAGACGTTAATGTGCATTTCAACCGTGTCTTCCATTCTGGAGATCTCAAAGTACTACACAACACAAGTGAGTTCAGCCTCCTGCCACTTCAGCAAGGGTTGTTATTTTCAAGTTTCTCTTTCTGTTTGCTTGGAGAGCAATACTTTTCTTCATGTTGAGACATAATCTACACATTTTTAAGGAGAAACAGATATAGATTTAAAAAGAACTCAGTCACAGAGGAGGCAGTAAATATCTCAGCCTATTTTAAAAGTCCCAGCCTAGCTACTGACATCAGTGCAGCACCACAAAGTCTGCCTAAGGTCATTACAAAGCCTCGGAAATTAATGGGGCAATTTAATCTGCATTTTTGCTGGGTGGGCCACTGCCCAAGAGCCAGGAAAAGCTCTTGGGAAGGATTATTGAAAGTTTCCCTGGCAGGTAAATACTTTCCAGTAATCTCGGAGCTTTGTGGAAACTGTAAAAATACTGCCAGTGTATTTTGTGATGCCATGGATTCATACCTGTGCTAGGTGCAGATTATCACTGAGGAGTTGTAATACATGGCACGACAGGATCTGCCTCATTTCTGGACATTAAAGGACAATTCTACCAAAAAGCCCAGGAGAAAATGAGCAGTCTTACAAACCCTAGAGAGTTTCAGCTGCCCCATGTGCCAGGCTGCACCTTGCTTGTTGGGAATAAGAGGTACTTAAGAATTTGTTTCCAAATTTGCCAGTCAGTGTCTGCACTGGAAATTAAGGGGGTCAGGTGGAAAATTAAAATAAAAAGGAGGAAAACTTGAGCTAACTCCATACTCAAACCAGAATTATGTTGGTTATAGCACGGTGCTGACAATTCCGAGGTTGTAGGTTTGACCCCCATATGGGACATTCACTTAAGAGTTGGACTCAATGATCCTTGTGGGTCCCTTCCACCTCTGACTATCCTGTGATTCTGTGATATTTGCTTACTCAGAAGCTGAATAAAGGTTAATGATGTGTTGATTATTTTGTACGAGAAATGAGTGAATACAGCATTGAGAAGCTCCATCAGGAGCCATCTGCATGAGCGAGTTCACTCCTGAAGTGACACCTCCAATTCTCTCCTGATGATTTTCACCCATGGCCCTTCATCATCTTGACTGTAACGGGCATGACACAGCCTGAGCCTCACCTGCTGTTTCCACCCCTTCAGATCAAGGAAGGTTTTGTGATGGCAGTGAGAGCAACGAGGACTGAAATGAGATCACTGCAGTGGCTGAAGGGCGTTTGCTGCTGGAGACCCGGCTAAATCCTTTCCCAATGCCAGGTGAGGAGGTCCCCTACATGCAGGGCATTTCTCTGCTTGTGTCACTTCCCTGCCTGCAAGTTACTGTGTAATTACATCATGGCTGGAAGTATTCATTAAAAAGCTGGAACCATTAGCAGAGGCAAGGCAGTCTCCTTTGTTTTGTGCAAAATTAGATACCAGCGCGAGCCCCAGTTCTAGTTGCATTCATGTCCGTAAATCAAAGTCAAGTATTTCATTAGAGTGTCTGCAGTGTATGTATATAACTCAGCAGCAGAGAGTCTGCTAAGCCTAATGTGTTGCATTTAATTAACATTTAATTAGAGGGTTTTTGTGGGAGGTGCGTAAGTATTTGCCAGGCGGCTCATAAACATGAATCCACATCTCGCTGGCTGGACATCAGTGCTCAGTTCTTCTAAATAAAGGCTGCAAGTTGAAATCATCCTCTCCATCCACACAGATCTAGTCCCAGGACACATCAAAATTTTTATGTGATTTCAAACTTCAGAGTTTGGTTTTTCTATTGGATCTGTCCTTTGGTTTTCTTTTACTGATCTACATAATATTGTATTTCAATGGTTATATTTACTCCTCTCTTACTCATTTGTGTGGTGAGTAGTTGGGTCATACTGGAATAAATTGCTTGTCTTGTTAAGGAAAAAAGAAAAAGCTTAATTTCAGGAGGAAAACTCTTCCCTTTCAGATTTGAGAGACTGGAAGCTTTTAAGATTCTGTGGCAGATGCCTCACAATTTAGGTAGCACAGCCATTTCCATTTGCAAGGAGAGATTTGTGATAATTTTTCCCAATAAAATCATTATTGACAAGTTTTTGGTGGCCTGTGCTAGACCAGATGTCAGAGGATGAGTTCTGATTTTTGACTGATGTCTCTATGACAGTTCTGTGGTCAGAACAAGAAGCCAATTGATCACACAAAGTCTTCTTTGGAGTCAACCCCAGTAAAGTGCATCCAAGCCAGAAACTATCTGACCTGTCTGGATACCTTCAATACAGGCGTCCCAGGAACTCCGGGTTCTCTTCACTGAGACAAGTTCAGGGAATGATTTGTCTGACAAAATTTAGGAATCTCTCTGAGCACAAGCAGACCTGTGACATTACCTCTGCTGACTCTATTACATATTACAGGAGGACTGAAATCCCATGCTGACTTAGACACCTGAAGACAGGTAAGACAAAACCCACCTATACTTTCTCACTGTCAGGTGTAGAAGGAGACCCCGAAAATCTGTTGATTCAGAAACTGAAACAGGCTACCCAGAGAATCTGTGGAAGATTCCCCATTCCTGGAAGAGTTCAAACCCAGGACGGACAGTGTTGGAACCCTGGATTCTGAGAATTTTAGACTTTCTGTGCTGACAGGCACTGACCCTCAAGAAAAACACTGCTTTTGACCTGAGATCTTGGGGAAGGCTTCCAAAATTGAGTGATAGAACTGTGATCACTGGTGTGTAGTTTGAATAGAAATGTGTAATACCACATGGTAGAAATTTTAGAATTTAAGGTTTTAGAATATAGCAATATAAAGAAAGCAAGATGGAGGTTTTAGGGAGGAGTTTTCTTTCTTCTTCACCTTCTTCTTCATGGATCTAGGTGGTGTTTTTGTAATTGGATAGAAAATTCCTCATTGCAGGTCATGGGTGTTTGGTTATTGGGTCAAAAGTAAAAATAATTTAGGTGTCCGTTCTTAATTGGACAGTTTAGGTTTAAAAGACCTTGTAGAGAGAGAGATTTCACCATTTTTAGCTTGTTAGCTAGAGGTGCTGTAGCACTCATTGTGACATAGATAAGAATTAATGAACATCTGAGACTGAACACAAAATACCATCTCTCGAGCTTTTAATCCCAACTCTAGCAGGAAGAGAAAAAAGAAGATAAAACGTGATAGGATAGGGCTTGGAGCAACTAGACAGAATTGGAATAAGATGATCTTGAAATTCCCTTCCAACCCAAACCATTCTGTGGTTCTGTGATAAAGGTGAAAGCCTAAAACTGGTGGGTGTGGATACTCCTCCCTCAGCCATCATGACATGGCTAAAATGATCCCCAGGGTAGTGGCCTTTGCAGTGGCATCCTTCTCTCTGAAGACTCAGTTCAGGTGACACTTTTCTATCCTAACACCTGCCACCCTCACAGGCTGGCTGAACTCAGCTGTGAGCTAAGCCTGGACTATTTTAGGGCACAGACATGCCCAGCATTGCAGCAAAACAGAAACAGCCCAGAGCTGTGAACTCAAGGGCTCATTGCTGCAGCACTGGCTGCATACTCCTGGAAAATTACAACCTAACCCACCTCATTTCTCCCACACCTTCCTTTCAGAGCGAGGTTTCACCTCATCCGTGTCCTATATGGTTTTTATCCCATGCTGTTAATCAGCCACTGCTGTGTTCACCCCGTGGTTGATGGCAGGAGTGACACATTTGGAGGAGCTCTCCTGTTCAGAGTGGTGCTGTGGTGGGGAGAATCTCACCAACATGGCACATTTTTTCACTCTGGACTAAATACATCTTCTGGCTAAAAATAAAATAAAATAGAAAAAAAAAAAAAAAAAAGAAAGAGGGTTGGTTGGTTGTTGGTTTTTTTTTTTCTCCACCTGACCAGCTGCCCAAAGCTTTGCATTCTGAAAAGCTGTTGAGGAGGTCTCAGCTCATTGCTTCTCATTTCTGTGGATGCTCCTGTGAGAAATGATCTTTTTGATCCTCTGCAGGTTGACTGTCTTTTCTTCATGGTTTTGTTTCATCTCCAGTTCAGAATGCCAGGATAGTGCTGGGCCTTCGAGGGAAAGAAAAGCAGGAGAGAAAACAAATCCTATTTTTCAAGTAGAGGGCTGTTTGTTTTCCTCTGGCACAACAGAGTAAATCCATCGTGGTGGAGGTGGTGTTAGATAAAAGAAGAGCAGGAGTGAGGTGACAGTGGGACTGATGTAGGAATATTTTCCTACCTGGGTTAATGGGCTATTGAGGCCCAGATCTCAGCTGGCACAATTTGTGTAGCTCCCCTGAAGTTAATGGAAGTCAATGCTAAATTTCACACGTTATGGACTAAAAAACCACAGAGCCTGAGGGTTTTAAAATGATGCTGTTCAGTGAGGTGGAGCCAAAAATGTGTGTGACAGGAGTCTATAGAAAGCTTCAAGTTGTATTGAGCTCTCCGTGCCCTTCGCCAAGGCTTTTCTCTCCTCTCAGGGTGTAAATTCACAATCTCAGAATTCTGAGCCTTCCCCCGTGCTTGGAGTTTTTTCAACCCAATCTCACAATTCAGGTCGGGTGCCCCCAGGCCCACAGGGTGAAGCTGAGTTACACCAGCAGCAGGTTGGGCTCTCCTTCTTTGCTCCTGGTAGGATTCTCCTGGGAATCAGAAATGGGAGAAGGAGGTGGAGAACGAAGGAGAAATCACAAAAATAGCAGGAATTTGATTCAGTTTGGAGATAGCTCTCAGTTGCCACTGATCAAATCCAAGTGCTTTCCTTGTGTTAAAAAAGATTGCTTCCATCAATCTCCAGGAAGCTTCAAGATGAATCTCCCTCTTTTTGGTGTCTTCATCCTTTTGGATCTGGGACAAAAACATTTTTAAAGTTACTTTTATGCATCTTCCTTCTCCTTTCAGCTTCCTCCTTTGCCACAATCTGCAGGAGAAGGTCCAAACACAGATGCTGAGTTAATTTTCAAAGGCACCACAGCAGGGTTGTCTTTTTTGTTCTCTCCATTTTGTGTCTCCCACTTTATTTTCCAGATCAATAGGAAGTTATCTCTGTCTTTATTGTTTCATATTAATACTTGACCTACAGATAAGAAGGAAAACCTGACAAGAATATGAGGGAGGGAAGTGTGAAGCCATAAGTGTTATTTGCAGAGTGTTCACATTCCACAGCATCTGCTTTCCCTGGGCTTGGGCATCATCCCATCCACAAGCAAAGTGTTAAATATTTCAGCTGAGCACATTTTGTGGTTGTTGTGGGATCAAGAAAGGGCAAAAGCAGAGTGTCATTATTTGTTGCATGATCACTTTTTAGAGCTGCAGGTCTCTGCCACACACACTAATATTGATCTACCAGCATGACTTTTGATCAGAGTTTTTTTTTCATTTTACACATCACTGGTCACTATATTTCCATATTTCTGACTCTGAGCTTGTGGATCACATGGGGTCAAAATCACAGAATGGGGATCATCAAAATACTTGGCACAGGAGTGCCCAGGGGTGGAGCCGTCAGGGGACACCCAGAGGGGACTGTGGATGCTCAGCCACACTCATGCCCATGTTTGGATTTGGCTCCCACATCCTCTATTTCTAAATATAATTTTTAAATCTAAATCTAAATCTCAGCCAATCCTGCATTTGACTCTGTGCAGTGGATAAATTGTTCCCTGTGATCCATGCAATAGGGGAAAAACTTACATAGGTTGATTGGTTGATTTTCCATTTTTTTATTTAAAAATATTTTGTGTTTTTAACATTTTAATTTTCATGTGACCTTTTCTCAAACCTATATTTGCAACAAAAGCATTGTTTGTGTATCAGCAAAAATTGAAGTGATGGTTCTTGCTTGCCAGCCTCCACAATCTTTGTCATTGACATTTTTGCCTTCAGGCAGGGAGCTGGGCAGCAGGAGCCAACCCAGGAGTGGGAGGAGAAATCAGGTAAGCAGGTATTCAGCCATGTGGGCAGGCAGCTGATGAGCTAACATAGACCACTTTCTAAAATTGAAGAACTTTGTAAATGTTTAAAACAGAAAAGGAAAATGGGACAAAAAAAAATAAAAAAGGAAAGAAAGAAGGAAAGAAAGAAAGAAAGAAAGAAAAGAAATTTTTAAAAAGGAAAAAAGAACAAAAAAAAGGAAAAAAGAGGAAAAAAAGAAAAAATAAAGAAAAGGTGAAAGGAAAAAAGTAAAAGCAAAGGAGAAAGAAAATGAAAAATAAAATGGAAAAGAAATAGAAATAGAAATAGAAATAGAAATAGAAATAGAAATAGAAATAGAAATAGAAATAGAAATAGAAATAAAAAAGAAAATTCAAAAGGAATAAAGAAAAATAAAGGGAAAAAAGAAAAACTAAAAAGAAAAAAGAAAAAGAAAAAGAAAAAGAAAAAGAAAAAGAAAAAGAAAAAGAAAAAGAAAAAGAAAAAGAAAAAAAAAGAAAAAGAAAAAGCCAACTTGGTTCTAGGGCACCATTACTTGTTAATCTGCAAGATGAAGCATCTTTATGGAGGRGGGATTTCCCATTTTCAATGATTTCTTCTGCACTTTTTGGCAGCCACTTCTGCTCCCTGCAACCATCCTTGTGTCCTCTGCATCCTCCTGGGTTATTTGTGGACCCACTTTCTCTTCAGCCTGGAATTGAAACCTCCTGATTGATTTCTGGCATCAGTCCTGGCCCCACAACTCTTTGGGGATGCTTTGGGGCAGACAGCAGTTGTTTTCCAGCCTCTCAGCTGGTTCAGAAAAATCCTATATTTCAATGTATTTCACATTATTCAAAATAATTTCACACTGGCTTTTCATTTATATTTTCCTTTGAAGTGTGGTCAGCCATTCAAAGAAACTGATTTTGCTCCAGTTTTTTTGGACAAGGAAAAGCAGAAATGCTGCAGAACAATTCAGTCACCCCAAGGAGAGGAGCTGTGCGCAGGGATTATTTTTTCCCAATTTGGGCCTTTGATTTACCTGCAAAAGACTCAACTTCAATTTCTTTGCATCATCCTGAGAAACAGCAAGGTGAAATCTACCCCAGGCTTTTGCTTTGCTTCAACCCCTAATCAATCTTAGCATCCATTTATTGCTCCATACTTTACCAAGCAAAAAAACAGATTATGCCTTAATTATTTCCTTGCGTGCCTCTGAGAGTTGCAGGAATAAGGCAAACAGAGGCTTGGTACAAATAATCAGTGAAATGAAAATTAAGACATCAATTTTCTCTTCTGTGATCTAGTAATTTAAACCCTGTGTCCTTTTCCAGCTTCGCAAGGGTCACACATATTTGTATCCCTGTGTGATGGGTGAGCAAGGCTCCCAGTGGAAGGTGAAGTGGGAAGTGATGTGCACACTTCTGCCTGTTGTAGAATCCTGCCTAATTATTGGAATTAGCTGCAGGAAATCTGCTCTTAAATCTGAATTTCACTTTTGTTTTTTCCATGTAACTCACAGATGAAAATATGTTTTAAAACCCCTACACTGATATTTCTTTACAGGGCAACTGGGAAGTCACGGCCCTAAAAATTTGGAAATATTGCTGTGAATTTATCCCAGTGTTCAGCTGCTGCAGATTTACTGCCATATGTTGGCCTTTAGTGCAGCTCCCCCCGTCCCCCGCGTTGTTAGCAGCCTCAGGTGTGCAGAATGGCTCCATGAATCCGTGAATGTGATAAATGTGATCCATTACTGGCAAGATTGTTCCGCTGTTGGTTTCACCACAAAAACGCTTCCAGTAAATCAGGGCTTTTATTTATTTATTCCAGCGGTTTCTATGATTTCACAATTTCTCTGGCCAGCATGCTTTTCATTAGTTATTAGTTATTAAAAAAGTCATCCAGTGCTGTTTTCAAATTAAATCCATTGTCTGCTCTCCTCAGGGATGAGTTGTGTGTTTGAAACCCTTCAAGTGGGTGCAGGCCAGGAGAGCAGAGGGAGCTCCTGGTCTTGCAAGTCCTTCTCCCACCCAGGTTCCTGAGAGAGCACCAGGTGCAAGGAATGACCTTCGAGGGGTTAAGGTAGTTGCTAGAGTTCCCAGAGTTTCTAGAGAGGGAATAAGTCATGCCAGAGACCATAATTGTTGTTTTTCAGTGTCCTCCAGCCTTTCCTGCACTGGTTGATATGTCAGTGAATCATCAGCTCTCCCATCCTCGTGAGGTGCTGTGGAGCTGCTTCAAAATCCACCAGCCACTGTTTCCCTTTGAAAGTCACTCTGCTGTAAAAGTAAGAGCATCTTGCTGATTTCAAAAGCTGCTCTGAAACTCCCAAAGCCCCCTATGCCAAAGGCAATCATGTTTTAAATGCAGAAAAGTACCAGCTCTGGCTGAAATTCCAATGACCAGGTTGTGGAGGGAGAGGAGAGGAGAGGGAGAGGGAGAGGGAGAGGGAGAGGGAGAGGGAGAGGAGATCTCCCAGTGAGTTTTCCTTGCCCTAATCATAGTTACTCTGAGTTTACACTGACCTGAAGTAACAAGGAATCCTAAAGCCCCTGTGGGAGGGCTATGAAGATGATGTTGTTCTGTAGAGGAAAAGACCTAAGAATTTTTAGCAAGGAAAGTGCTGATGAACCAATGAATCATAGAATCATAAAATCTTAGAGTGGTTTGGGTTGGAAAGACCATAAAGCTCATCTTGTTCCAAAGCCCAACTCTTAAATGTTAATGATCCTTCTGCAGGTTCATTCATAGCTGTTCTAGGCTTAGTGATGGCACATCTTGTCCCTTTTGTAGTGATTTGGTTAGGCCATGTTCATTTAATTTTATTTTCAAGGCTGAAAAAGCTGTAAGATCCCTGCTATGGGTTGGAAGAATTTATCTCACATGGATTTCCATATTGCAGCAGCTCATCCACGTGATGAGCTTTGCAGAGAAAAACCCAGAGTTTGGAGGGTCTGCTCCAGAACCTATCTGGGAATTCAGCACCTTCAGGTTATTTTCACTTCAGGGTCCCACCTTGATGCTGAGGGTGGTCTTGATCTGAGCAAAGCAGGTGGTGCTCTTAATTGGATTAGTGCTGTTCCAGGAGGTTTCTGTCAGTGATTTCTGTCAAGAAACCACATCCTACCTGCTTCAGTTTTCCCAAGCACTTCATTTCTCTGCAGAATTTGTGCCTGGCACTGATTCTGGGCATTGCTCTGTGCTGCTAAACAGCTGCTCTGTCCCACATGTAAGTGGGCCTCCCTCCATTCTTGAAAAAAAAAACAACTTTGAATCAGAAGAGGGTGTTTTATTCACCCAGTGTGAAACATTGCTCTCCTTACTTGAGTCTGCAGGGGTCACTTAGAGAGTTCTCTCCAAAAATACGTCTGAACACGTATTGCTCCTTTTCCTCCCCTGTTCCTGCAGCAGCAAGGATTCACACCCATTCCCATCACATTTTCTGCCTTTCAGTGGGCACTGTGGTTCTGCCTGCGTGAGTCCTTCTGCAGAGCCACGGAGAGGAGGGAGGAAAGCTGCCGTGTTTTCTGTCAGATGGAGTTTGGTAAATAAGTGTAAATAAGGTTT
This sequence comes from Turdus rufiventris, assembly GCA_013186435.1. Taxonomy (NCBI): domain Eukaryota; kingdom Metazoa; phylum Chordata; class Aves; order Passeriformes; family Turdidae; genus Turdus; species Turdus rufiventris. The sequence continues at coordinate 1,042,654 of PYHW01010143.1, forward strand.
ACAGAGCCGTCCACAAGTTTAAAAGGATCCAGCCAGAAATAGCAAGCTGGCAGGGGGGGCTCTGCTCACCAGCATCACCCTTGGCCACCGAGTTTCTGTTTGTTTTTTCCTTTTCTTTTTGGTGACTGAAGCAAAAGCTGATGGAAGAAAATGTGTGTAAAGGTCCAGGAAGTGACCTGGAAGTGAAAAAGCAAGAAGAAAGGCTCTAAAATTGCTGTATCTCAAACAGGGGCTGAGCAGGTTTCTTTACCCCTTCATTTCCTTTTATCTGTGTGTAAGATGCCATTTTTTTTGTTTGCAGGAGAGCAGGGAAGCTCCTCTAACACTCAGATCCATTATGTGACATGTTTTTCATAAATGAATGACTAAGGACTTTTTTTTTTTATCACAGAGAGGGCTCCCAGAAATGGCTTGGTATAAACTCCTCCATCCCAAAGTTTTCCATCGAGATTTCTGGGAGGATGACAGGTCACTCTGGACACGTTCTGGATCAAGGGGGCTTTGATCCCTGATCCCAGCTAATCCAAAACCTGGGTCCATCCCCATGGGCACAGTGTTATCCAGCAAGCAACAGCCAAAGACACCTTTAGAAGGTGCTTAAAGAATAATGAAGGACATTTTACACCCTTCTTAGACCTCTCAATAGGGCAGGGATTTCTTTGAAGAGGCCAAATAGTTGTCAGAGTGAGTTTGCATTGAATTACAGAGTGTTTGAAATAGCTGGGACTGGAGAGGTTAACAGATACTCTCATTAAAATTCAGTCCTTTAAACTGAAATATCCTGAAATCTGCTGCACTTCACACCACATGAAAGTGGGTGTAACAGCAATGAAATAAGTTGGAGTTCTTCTCTGCTTAAAGTGTCGAGCAATTTGCAATGCAACGTGCAATATTTTGGCGTGAAGATATCGACTGGCCTTTCCCAATGCAAACTGAGCACAGATTTAAATTTACACTGCCAAAACTCCTGGTCCCAGGAGTTCAACAGATATGGGGCAATGCCCAAGAACCACAGCACTCCTAAAGATGACAGAAACCATCAGGTAGGGTAAAAACAAGCCTTGAGCATCCTCTTGCAACTCAATTCCTTGGTTCCTGCCAGCCCCATGGATGTCTATTTATAATTGCAACTTCCCTCAGTTAATCATGTCAAAAATGGCATTTTCACCTCTGGGAACTGTATCTGATGTAACAATCTTTGCAAAATTGTTAATCCCCGATGTGAATCCCCAAGTAAACTGATTGCAGTGCCGGCAGCACGAAATAAGCTCAGACCTTCCATTAATCGCTGCACAAACCATGGCAAAACTTGAGCTGAATTTAGATGTATAAGAACATTCCTGGTACTTCAGGGAATAATACACACACAGCTTCAGACATCATGTGAGTGGGTAGCTGCTGAGCCCAGGAGCCATCCACTAGCTGGTGGTAATTCGTGAACTAGAATTTTATCATTTACTCATGTGGAAGCAGTTCATGCAGAAGCAGTAGGGCCAGGAATTTGGAATGTGTTAAAAAGAAATGACTCTCAAGGAATATTTTGCTCATGGTTGTCTTGCCTTTCTCACCAAAGGCTGCCCAGACAGGTCCTGTTCTCATAGCACTGCAGATCAGCTCCCATCAGATACAGGGCTCAGCATTTCCACTTCTTCAAGAAATAGAAATGACTGGAGATGTCAACTGAGACAACAACTTGACTGCAGAAACCCCAGCAATGCAGAGGACCATGTGGAGAAGCTGAAATGGCTGTTAGATACCTGGAGATTTCAATTTGTTCCAGCTTTGGCCTTCTCCAGTCCACCTTGTCAGGGAGCAAGAGTATTTTGTGAGAAAAAAAAAAAAATAATAACATGAGCAGTTTCATGTTACATATCACAGGGAAAAAAATAACGCCAAAAACAAAAACCCAAAACAAACAAAACAAAAAAACAACCAACCAACCAACCAAAATCCAAAACACCCACAAAAAACAAAACAAAACAAAACAAAAAACAAAAAACAAAAAACCAACCAACCAAACAAACAAAAAAACCCAAAAACCAAAAACAAAAACAAAAACAAACCAAAAACCAAAAAAACCAAAAAACAAACAAAAAAAACCCCACCAAAAACCAAAAAAAACCCCCAAAAAACAAAAACAAAATAAACCAAAACCAAAAACCAAACCAAACCAAACTAACCAAACAAAAAAAAAAACCAAAAAACCCAAAAAAACCCAAAAAACCCCCAAACAACAAACAAACAAACAAAAAGCACCAAAAATCACCCCAGTCAGGTAAAGATTTTAGAGTTTTAGGGTGTCCTTGTTCTCAAGGTCAAACCTTTCTCCTGTGAGGACAAGGGCAGAGGGAACCTCTTCACTTCATGCATGAGCCCATGTTCAGCTACCTGCAGATCTTCTTTCTGAAGGATCCCTCTGAGTCCTGACCCTGACTCATCTGTGCTGGTGCTGGCACAGATTTGGAGATATCTGTAAACTGGGGAGCTCAGTAGTTTTTAGGGCAGAAGGAGTCCTGTGATCCCAGGTGATTTATACCTCCAGATTTTGCTGTGCCCCTGGAGGGTGGGGAGGTCCTGACAAATGTTTTCAAGAGAAGCTGCCCCATCCCTGGAAGTGTCCAAGGCCAGGCTGGATGGGGCTTGGAGCAACCTGGGATAGTGGAAGGTGTCYCTGCCCATGGCAGGGGGTTGGGACTCCATGATATTTAAGGTCTCTTCCAACCCATTTTATGATTCTATGACTTTCTTCGCAGGAGACAGCCCATCTGTTGCCTCCCCAGCGTAGTTCAGGTGATGCCTCCCTCCAAGAACTTCTCCCAGGTAATGGAATGGGTGGGGCTGCAGTATCAGTCCTTCCCTGGAAATGGTGAATTTGGATGTGGAAGCACTGAAGCAGCACAAAGGCATCTGAGTGGAGTCATCAGCAGCACACAGGAGTTGCTTTCCATCTGTTCATGTTTCAGGAAACCGTGCTGCATCCTTGAATATCTGTCCCTGCTGGTCCTCGTTACACGCTGCTCAATTGCTTTGGAGACAAAATAGCAGTTTCTTAATGCTCCATCTCCCCTCCTGCCCTTTTTTTTTTTTTTGTTCCTGCATGTATCTGAAATTAAATTCAGATTTTAAATCACTGGATGATTTATCACCTTTTTCTAATGGGCTGCCTCTCCCTGGTTAAACAGATGATTTACCTTTAGCTTTACTCCTCAGGGAATGAAAGTCTCCTGCACTGAATGGATGATTTGGGGGTCTTTTTTAGAAACTGGTGAGCAGTGGAAAAGTCCCCAACTCATATGATTGTGTACACACTACCCCAGAGAATTTTTGCTTTTTCCAAAGGTATTATGGACTGTCCCTGCTCTGTGCTGGGTTAGAACCTCATTATGGTCACTGTGGTCCGGGAAAGTGGCTTAAATCATTGGAGGAATTTAAGATGTGGCACTTGGGGACATGGCTTCGTGGTGGACTTAGCAGTGCTAGGGTTGGACTCAATGATTTTAAAGATCTTTTCCAACCCAAATGATTCTTTGATTTTGCCTTGTTATCAAATACATTTCCTTTGGAGAAGACTGCATCCAAATTGCACCTCGAGGACTAGGACTGCAAAGTAACCTGAGAGCTCAGTATCACTGGGAGATTGATTGGCTGTGTTCCTGATCCAAATAGAGTAATTTCACAATTATAAACTGCACCTGATTATAAGCCGCATGTGTGGGTGTTGTCTTGGGTTACGATACAGCGTGTGATAAAAGGTATCTATTCTATCATCATCTGTTGAGGGTGGGGGCAGTGATCCTGATCTCCACGGGAGATATTCTGCTAATGGGCCACCCATTGAAACCAGGCAGGGTATTGTTCTTTATCTTTTCACAACCCATCCTTCCTCCAGCCAGTCATTTTCTGCTCATGGCCATTGAGTCCCACTGTGGGACTGATAAA
>PYHW01010143.1:1053410-1063520 GCA_013186435.1 Turdus rufiventris
GTTTTAACAGATGGTGATAGAATACACACCTCTGGTCAGATCCTGCATTGCAACCTAAGACCAGGAACAGTGAGAAAAAATAGGAATTGTAAGGTTGGGTGTATCTGTATGACTCAGATGACTTCACTTTACTCCTGACTCTCCCCTGACATGCACTGGTACCAGTGAAAGCTCTACTGGGTAATTCATGCTGGGTGTATCCCTGGCTCTGGAACATGGACACCCCTGGACACCAAGACACAGGTGGCTTTAGCAGGCTTTGGTGGGCTGCCCATGTACAAAAAGCTTTAAAGCAGAAATAAATCCTGCCCACAGTGCTCTTTCTCATAGGAAAACTTCATGTCTATACGCACCAATCTCTCCACAGCACAGGGCTGGTAAAATAACACTGATTTTCTCTGTTGGCTTCACAAAGGGGAGATCTGGCAATGTGTCATGGACAGAATAGATCTGTTCAAATGAAACCACCCTGACAAACAGCATCCTTCTTAAAATTTAAATTAACTGTTTTTCCCCGCCTAATAATACCAGCCACAGAGCCAAATTCTTATCTGCGCTTTCCCTTTGTTTCTTTTGTTTATTTAATCTGATTTAATTTAATCAACCATTTGTTTTTGGAGCTGTGTGTATGAATCTATTAAAGCACTGAGTGCTATTTTGGAAATAGAGATTTGCTGTCCTTTATTTGTCTCTTTTTCCTCCTGGTTTGCACTGCTCCTAATGAGGTGCAAAGTTGACAGTTGAGAAGATTCATTTTCATGTGTCTTTTAAGCAGACAGTCCAGTCTACTGGATAAAGACTGTTCAAAAATTAATTGAGGGCTTCAGGATTTGCCTTGATGCGAAGTGAAGCTCATCCAGTGATCTAAGGCATTGTATTCAGCAGGGGGAAAAAAATTGTAGGAGGGAAAAGCTGATGTCCTGCATCCAGAGTTGAGCTACCTTTTTGGGGAATTAGAATTTCTCTATAGATTTTCATGGCTACCACTGAAAATAGTCTTGATAGAGACAGGTTTGCTGTGAGCAGAATCACAAAAGCATCAAATATATAATGGTTTGGTTTGGAAAGGACCTTAAAGATCATCTTGCTCCAATCCCCCACCATGGGCAGGGATATCTTCCAGTTTACTCAGAGTCCCCCAGGCTGGACTTGAACCCTTCCAGGGATGAGGAGTCCACAACATCTCTGGGAACCTGTGCCAGAGCCTCACCGAAATCAAAGGATGTTACTCTGACTGATGAGTGAAGTCTGGGAAGAGCTGAAGAGGAGGTTCCAGGGAAAGAGACAAGGTGGAAAGCAGGACAGCTGTGGGCAGAGGCCTGCATTATCAGCCTTGTCTCTGCCCTTTGGAAGGGTGGGAGATGTGGGGATAATTGCTGCACAGAGGGGCTGGAAGGGAGGGTCTTTGGCCAAGCTACTGGATTCCCCCTCAGCAGTGCTTACTGGGGCTTTCACAGTTCTGACACAGGGAAAAAAGATTGTTCAGGGATGTCTGACCATTCCCACTGTCCATCCCACTCTCCTCCTGCAGGCAGGACAGAAGGGCACAGCTCTGCATGCAGAGCAGCAGGGAAGGGAAAATATTTAGAATGTTTAGAGTTCTAAAAATTCAGAATGTCTCTGTTGAGCACCAAGCCCTGCCAGCTGCTGCACCCAGAGCTGCCCCTGCTCTGCAGCATCATTTGGGGGCTCAGGATGGCTGCAGGGCAGAGCAGGACAGCGCTGGGAGAGAATTTTACACCAGCCATGCCTCTGGGTGACACAAGGTGAGAGCCAGCAGGAGGAGGAGTCTCTTATTCAATATTTGACAGGGCTGAGAACCTGGAGTGCTCCCCAGCCACAGCCTAACCCCGGTCCTGTCAGCTGGCACAAAGTGAAAAATTGGGTGAGTTTGGCTGGGGATCAGTGAAACAAATTGGGCTTATCAGAAACTCAAAGGTCGGAGCTTTTCACTTAATAAAATTAGGTGGGAGCAACTTGTGAGCAGCACAACAGAAGCTTCGTGATGAGATACAAAATAAATTATTTACAGTGTTACCTACAGTGTTTTCCTTGTCTAAGCCTGGGATAATCATCTTCATCACCCTTTTAAATTTTGGGGGACATCTAAACACAATACCCTAAGGGGCTGGTATAAGTGGTGACTTTATTGTAACCATTAATTAAAATTTTAATCACTTTTTAAAAATTCTAAAACATAACTGATCCAACCAATCTACAAAACATCTTTATCATAGTAATATTTACTGCAATTTAATCATCCCAGGGTTCTCAGATCTGAGTTGTGTTTCTGCCAAACGCACTGAGTGACACAGCAAAATCTCAGCAGGAATTTGCTTTATTTGTGCTTTATGCCTCACCTTCCTGCAGAAGTTATCAGGCTGTGGAGCTGGACACCCTGCCCCTGCAGCAACCCCATCACCCTTCCCCATTATGTCTGGCAAGAAAGGAGTGCAGGAGCCTTGGGGATAAGAGGGAAAAGGTGTAAAGGGCAAAGAATCTTTGTGACAGAAGCTTCTTTCTGCTCTTTCATTTCCCCACTCCCTGCCTGACCCCTCCTCAAAAGAGATGAGATGTCCCTGCTCCATTTTCAAAGCTTTTCACTTCAAGGTCTCAGCTCTTGGTCATCTCCATGTCTTTTAGTCAGGACAAGGACACAGGGAATGGGGATAAATAGGGATGGAGATTGCTGGGGAACTTTGGAGAAGAACAATTCAGGAGGGGAATGTGACCTGGAAGGACAGACCTTGAGTTTTAAGGTAAAGCAGACAGGGAGGGGAGAGAGGAATTACTTAAAGGTTTAAGAGGACCAGATGGGGTGGAGTAAATGAAAGGGGAAGAGGAAAAATATATTGCACAAATGGAGTTATGGGAGAAGGACTTCTCTGGAGCCTCTGTGCCCCCAGGGGACTTCACCCTCCACCCTCATATATCCTGGTTTTTCCCTTGAAAATCCTGTAGCTCATTCTGGAAGGTTATTCCTTGAGGAAAGGGCTCTTGCAGTATGTCATTTTCTTGTACTTTGGTGTTTTGTCTGAGCTTAATCTACGTGGATACTGTCCTTGGAAAAAAAAGATGAGGGGAACAGGAGCTTTAAGAAAAATAAATTTGGGACCACAAAGGAGACACAAAGGAAGGTGAAATCCACAGTTTCTCTGGATTCCCCAGTGCAGTCTCTCCCTTTACCTGTTTATAAATCATGGAAATCCCTGGAAAATTCCTGAAGCTGTGGCTGTGCCATCCCTGGAAGTGTCCAAGGCCAGGCTGGACAGGGCTTGGAGCAGCCTGGGATAATGGAAGGTGTCCCTGGGACTGGATGGTGTTTAAGGTGCCTTCCAACCAAAATCATCACTTGTATCTATGATTCTCTTCCAAATTAGACCAAACCCAGCTTTTAGCAGAAAGCCAAATTTATCTTTAAATGTAAGGTAAAGGTGCAACACTTCAATTTTGATATTAATAATTACAGCATGGATGTGTTCAGGTGGTCCCCAGTGACCAGTCAAAAAGGCACTTGACAAAAATCACTTGTAATATGTGTTCATTTTAGTTAATGAGGCCCAGCTCTGATTAAATGCATAGAGAGGAAAGCTCTGTTAATAATGAATTCATCCCTTATCATATGAGAAAAGTAAGAATTTATAACACTTGCTCACTATTTTTGGAGGATTTAAAAAAAGTCACAACACTTGAAATGGTCCCAAGTCCTGTTTCAGGAATGTGAATGAAGTATTTCATTTTCCTAAAGCAGGAACATGCAGTACTTAGCATTTCCAATTGGAGTTTATTTTAGTCTAATTTATTTTCAACAGCTTTCCCGTCATCTTGAGTGCTCTGAGAAGAGTTAAAGATAATATATTCCCATTAGAGACAAGGGATAAAACAACATCAGCAAAAAAAGAGAAAAGGAAAAAAAAAGAAGAAAAAAAAGAAAGATGTGTACATTGAATCAATCTTTTCAGTGAGCTGAGGTTTGAGCCAGAGAAAGAAGAGCAGGAGGGCTGGAGACTCCAGGTGTCTGAGATGTGTTCTCCTTGGCAGAGGAGTGTGATGGGCACGTGGTGGAAATTAAATTTATATTTTGGTGTCACCATGCAGAAGTTGAAGCTCCTCTCACAAGCTAAGAGTTCAGCAGCTCCAGTCAAATCTATTTAGGGCAGCACCTTTTTTATTCATGTCTGATTAAAAGGAAGACAAAATAGAGAAAGCAAGTTAGATGTTTTCTATGGTTTTCGTTTTGTTGGGGTTTTTTAATCAGATAGAAATTAATTAGAAATTACATAATAATTATCTGTAAGAAACAGATCAGAACCAGACAAACTTTGGCTAAAAAGGATGTTGTGGGCTGTTGGTCACAGTCACATTTGAGGCTTTGGTAGCCTCTCTGTTTCAGGAGTCTGTTTTTTAGTAAGAGAGCTGGAGCTGATATTCAGATTCAGTCTCAGTGTTCTTCTGTCTTTGTCTGGTCCTGTCTGTTATGTTTTTGGTGTTTTTTTTTCCCTTAAGAGCTGTTTTTCTGGAAATAACTTAAAAAAATTTGACAGCATCCTTCTTTGGTTATTTGCTGCTCCTCCTGGAGGACTGCTCACACTCCACGGCTGATTATGATAAATGTTCCTGGTGTAACTAATTTACCTGTTATGTCTGCAAATTGTCAGCTTCTATCAGCTTGAAATCCAGCAGTTTGGCCTACTCATTGTAAATGTTTTGTACTCCTGTGTCTTGCTTTTATAACTCTCCCAGGATTGCCTGGCAGATGTTGGCAGGGAGAGTCACAGAATGGTTTGGGCTGGAAGGGACATTAAAGATCCTCAGTTCCAAGCCCTGCCAAAAGCAGAGACACATTCCCTGTCCAGAAAGAAATCTCATATTGTGCTTCCTCAAGCAATCTAAGATTTTTCTTCTGACACAAATATTTAATGCAAACCCTTTGACCACTCACTGGTCCCTTATGTTGGCTGATATTATTTGTCCTTTATTTCTTTATCTTTTTGAATATTTTTTTCCTACTTGTGCTTCCTCCTTTCCCATTTGACTGAGCTCAGCAGCAGTGACTGTTCTAACACAAAACCCCTCTCCATAAATTAGGTTTTTAAAGACTTGCTCTCCAAAACTCCTCAACAAGGACCAAAGGCTGCTTACTCACAGTGCTTGTTGGAGGTGTTTGAATAGATGCAGCATCTTCCTGCTCTTAAAAGACTCTGCAAGCAAAGCAAAGAACAAGCAGTCCAGGGTTAATGGTGGGATAACAACTTCTAGGCTGCCTTAATATGATTAATAGTCAGAGACAAGGATTTGTCAAGGCAGCAGGAATACATCAAGGTTAAGGATTGTGGAGCAGCTTTTAGAACAAGTGGTTTGAGCTCGTTTCTGCTTCTCCTGCCCTGTCCTGAGTGCTTCGTCTGTATTGCACAAAGAAGCCAGTGCAAACATAATCCAGTGATTATCCAGTCTTGATTCAGGACATTTCAGGTTGGTACCTGTGCTAAAACCAGAGATAAATGGACATCCTCATGTGGACTGAATGCTTCCCACCTACCCAAACATTTCTACCTGAAGACCAGGTCCCTGCATGCCTCTGGAGTGAGGTATCTCTTCCACGGACTGCAGGGAGAGATAAGGACAACCAGGCACCAAACCTCAAATTGAAATTAAGATTTTCAGATTTTACTGGAGTTTTCTTTGCAAAGTGACTCATGGCAGAGAATAGAAGTTCTTAAATCATCGCTGTCTAAAAGGCATGGTATGGAAATGTATTTTGAGACTGAAAGCTCCAGCAAACATTTCCATCTCACAGAAATGGGTGATATTCTAGGCAGGAATTCATGGTGTTTGCTAGTGGGCTGTTCATGGAATCCTTGAATCATAGTCATGGAATCACAGAATCATAGAATTGCTTAGGTTGGAAAAGATCTTTAACCAGAATTAACCCAGAATTGCCAAGCCACCATTAAACCACATTCCAATCTACATTTCTTTTAAATCCCCCCAGGTGTGGTGACTCCACCATTTCCTCGGGCAGTTCCAGAGCTTTGCCTGGAAAAGTCTGGTTTTTACCTAGATTAGCTACATCCAGTGAAACTTGCCTAGAGGAAATGCTCAACAAGAAGTAAATCCAAGGTGGGCAGGAATGTTCATCCTGCTATAAGTTTGTTTCTGCAATCATGCACTGCTGGTCCTCGTTGGCCTGGCAAATTTTGGTGTGCTGGTGTTAAATAGAATTGAATTCTGTAGCAAACCATGGAAGAGACATGGGTTAGAAACTAAATGCAGCACAGAGAGCTTTTTCCACACTGCTGGATTCACTGGGTACCTCTGGAAGCCTCATCATGCTGACAGAGTAAACTCTTCTAGCTTTTAGGAGCCTTGCAGCCTGTTCTTTGGGATTGGATCTGGGGGTTTGTGGCTGTCTTGGGAACTGGGTATCACAGAACCTGGTTCAACACAATAATCCAACCCCTGTGCTTCAGTGCTACCGCTGTTACATCCACCACTGCTTTTTGAGAGATAAAGGTGAGGTGAGCCCTGATTGAGTAGACTGACTGTAGCAGAACTCCTGAATTTAAACAATCTCTTACTCCCCCCATCTCTCAGGCTGTGAGTTGGTCTGTGCTCACTTTAAATCCAGGAAGGATCCCAGTGCTCCCTCCAGGCTCTCTGGAGGATTTGGAGGAGCTCTCTCCTCCTTTGGAGGTTCCTTCCCAACTGCACAGCAAGGCTGGGGTGGTGCTGAGCTGTGCCAAGGGCTCCTGTCAGGTTTGTCCATCACCAGGACCACCCTGATGCTGTGTTAATAAAGCCTCTCTTTTCCTGCCACACTGAATCTCCCTCAAAGCCGTGCACAGAAAATGCCTCATTGCTACCCCACCTCCCTCTCTCCACCCCCCTGGTAACCATCAAAATGCTGTTTTGGTCACCAATCAGCAATTCTTGTTTTGGGCGAGAATTAACAATCCAACAAGAGGCTTAAATGCTTAAGTGCTCCAAACCCCTCTGCTTTGCACAAGATGTTTGTGTGTCCTTTATTATTCCTGACTCCTTTTTCCCTCTCTTTGCTCCTTCCCCCCTCGCTTTTCCACCCAGGCAGCTTGGTTCCTTTTGTACACAACATCCTTTCCCTTTCACAAATCCAGAAAGACCCAGTGGGAAGGCGGACACAGGAAATGCTGGAAGCAAGGAAAATACCTCCCTGCCCTGTGATATTGAGCTGCCAGGGAGGGGATGTATTTATTTTAATTTTTTTAAGTATGTGTGGGGTGTTTTCTATTTCTTTCCTATTCTTTTTAAAGCCCTCTTTTACACATTTCCTTTCTTGTTGGTTTTGAAAACAACTGACAACAAAACCTGCAAGCACAGCTTTGTCTTCCCCCACTTCCCAACGTTTCCTTTACTTTCACAAGCATCGCACACAAATGCTCCAAGAGGAAGGGGAAGGATTTCATCCTGTTTAGTCTGCTGCATTCACATGGTGCCCGCTGAGCTCCATGCAGAGGGCACTTCTACAGTCCTGGTGTGGCTGAAATCATCATCACAGAATGTCCTGGGCTGGAAGGGACCTTAAAGATCATCCCATTCCGGCCCCTGCCATGAGCAGGGACAATTTCCACTGTCCCAGGTTGCTCAAAACCTTGTCCAACCTGGCCTGGAGCATTTCCAGGGATGGGACAGCCACAGCCCATGCCAGGGCCTCCCCAACCTCACAGGGAACAATTTGTTCTTAAACACACCATAAAACAGTTCAGATGTTGCCTCTGAAAGGCTTTGAGGCTTCCCAGATGAGCTCATTAGCAGTGCAGTTGCACTCCTGTGTTATCCCTGTGTGATCCATGTATTGATGCCTGGGATCAACTTTTCTAACAAGGATTTCTCTTTAGGGAGGGCTGTGCCATGAAGTCATTGTTGTTCTCTTTGGGGCTGGCTTAAAAAGACAGAGTCTGGGGTGAAGGCCAGCAAGAGAAAAGCCATTTTTGTTACGGGAAAACCTGGAAAAAAAATAAAACAGGTTCAGGCAACACTTCCTTATGGATTTTCCTTGGGCCCAGGTGTATGAAGAACAAACCTTCCTCCAAAATCTTGACCAGCCATGACACCACAGAGAGTTTGATCAGCACCTTGCCCTTCTATAAAAGTTGCATCCCAAACTTACAGGCTCACAGCATTTCTCAGGCTGGGAAGAAATCAGAGTCAAAGCATTCCTGTCCATCTTAAAACTGTTTCAAATAAAAAAAAAAAAAAATTTCCAAAGCTCAATCTCCCACTACCAGCTTCTGCCCCTATCACAGCATTTCTTGCCTCATATCTCAGTTTTGATCTCTTTTGTTGGCTTTATTTTCTCCTTCCCCAGTCCTGCATTGTCCTGCACCTCTCTCCAACTCCCTTCCCAGAGACTTGTGATCTCCATTGCCTAGGAAACAGCATCTTGCCTGTGTTTGACTGCCTGCAGTGGATGTGGGGGCATGTGCTGTGCCTGCATTCCCAGTGGGATAAGAAGTGGAGAGTCGAGTGCTGTGTGTGGGAGAGGAACTTCTTGCACTGATTCTGACACCAGCAGAGGCAAGGTCAGCTCCTTGCATCCCTCTGCAGAGTTTGGGAGCTGCTGCTGTGGTGGCTAAAAGGATTTATTGACTTCTTGGTGAGAGGGGTGGGAAGGGAGAGGCTTGGAGGATTTTTTGTCACTGTGCTCATCCAGGACATTCTTATAAAATGTTAGTTATGCATGGCTAAAGCTTTGATTATTCACAGGCCAGCTGGTGGGGAATCTGACTGACACTTCATTCCTACCCTGGGCTTCTTCTGGAACCAGCTGAAAATCCAGGAGAAAAAAACAAAAGAAACAAAAAACCAAACCAAAACAAAATAATAATAAAAAAAAAAAAACCCAACAACAACAACAACAACAACAACAACAAAAAAAAACAAAAACAAAAACAAAAAAAAACCACCCCAAGATCCACCTATCAACAAAGATCAAGCTATCCAGCAAATTATCCAAAGGAACATTTTTCTGCTGCATTAAGGGTTAATCCAGATCCAGAAAATGTCAAAAAGCCTGTGTGTCTCACCAAACTTGCTCAAAACATTGATTTAGGGAAGTTTGTATTTATTTAATGGGTGGACTGGAAACCAGGTGAAAAACTGCAAGTGGAAGGTCAGGCATAGCACAGAGGATGGAATAGAAATAGGACCCATAGAGGTTTTAATTATCCTGGTTATAAAGTCAGTTCTATACATATTCATGACTTCTTTTTTAAAGGTGCCTGAAGCATTAAGGGTTGAACCAAGGAGCAAAGGAAGAAAAGTAGATGGGGTGGCTCATAATTGAGAACTGGGGGCAGAAAAGACTGAAATGGTGCTGAGTGTGAGGAGATACAGAGGAATAAATTCAAATGTGTCAATGTAATGTTAAAAAGCCTAAAAGCAATTCCTGCTGGAAGAGGTCTGTAAAAAAGGATGGGCACTAAAGTAGATGGCAATTAGGTCCCACAGCTCAGAATGTGGGTCAGAGGGAAGGAGAAGGAAAGGCAATCCTGCTTCCCTGCCGCCTTTCCATGAGTCTGCTGCTTGCAGGTTTCCTTGGAAAGCTGTCAGTCAGTGGATTCCCATTGCCAGACTCATCACATTATTGAAGAATGTCAGAGAATCACAGAATGGTTTGGGTTGGAAGGAACCTTAAAGATTATCTCACTCCACCTCCTGCCATGGGCAGGGACACCTTCCCCTATCCCAGATTGCTCCAAGACCCATCCAGCCTGGCCTTGGACACTGCCAGGGATCCAGGGGAAGCTACAGCTTCTCTGGGTAACCTGTGCCAGCACCTCACCACCCTCACAGCCAGAATTCCCTCCTCAATATCAAAAATAAATCTACTCTTTTTCAGTTTGAAGCTGTTCCTCCTTGTCCTGTCACTCCATATCCTTGTAAAATGTCTTCCCAGAAATTTTTGTAGGCTCCATTCAGGCTCTGCCAGGCCATTGATGCCTTCTCTTCTCCAGACTAATAGCCCAAATTCTGTCAGCCTTCCCTTCCAGCAGAGCTGCTCCATCGCTCTGATCATTCTGGTGTCTCCTCTGGGTTCACTCCAGCAGCTCCAGGTCCTTCCTGAGCTGGGAT
>PYHW01010143.1:1063527-1073619 GCA_013186435.1 Turdus rufiventris
TGGAGCAGCTCTGCAGGTGGGGTCTCACCTGAGAGGGGCAGAGAAGCAGAATCCTCTGCCTTGGACTGCTGGGAGGTCAATTCCCAAAATTTGTGAGGGAATTTGTGTGGATCCCTACAGTCCCATACTGGACAGCACATGGCAGCAGAGCCAGGAAGTTAGGAGTGGGAAGTTAGGGTGTGGGAAAAGCACCCAGCCAGGCAGTGAAGATAAATCCATGACTCCCAAAACCACCCCATTTCTATCTGTGTCACTGCTCCTTTGTGACCAGGAAAATGCCTGACCTGTGGCTCCCTGAAGAATTGTACAGCTCTGCTTCTCAAGTTTGGCTGTTGGCATGAAGAGCCGAGCAAAGGGAACTGTTCTGCTGCCAGCCAGGGCCTTCCCTCCACCAAAAATTATTTTTCATAGATAAGAAAGGATTTACAATTCAACGTGGGGATATTTGCCTCTGGTAAAATCCCTGGAGTTGGCACAGGAGAGCCTGGGCAGCTTCGTCTCCCTCAGTTTGGGAAGATGAAAGCAGAGCCTGGAGAGGAAAGCGTTCAAACCATCATCCAGAGAACCAAAGACATCAATTGTAAGAAATAGCCAAAAAAATAAGACCCAAGTGAAAACCAGCTGAGTTCTGGACATAAACCACACTTCCCAGCACAAAACCAGCTCTTCTCCCTTGCCTTGTGGCTGCATCATCTTCCCCCATTCCCTCCTTTTGAAGGGTTTCTCTCCGATTTTACTTTTTGCCAATGTTTTCAATTCCATTCTCTCCTCTGTGCAGAACATCCCAGCCAAACCCAGTGCATCAGAGGTGGATGGAACAGCACCAGCCACCAGGAAACACCACTGAAATGATTTTCCAGTATGAGCTGAAATTAAATAACTCAGTGTAGTCTGCTCATCAGTCCTGGGGAGTTAGTCCCAGCTCAGTATTGACTGGATATGAAAGAAGCAACCCTTGGAAATGAAGATGGAACTACCAGCATTTCCCCAAACTTTTAAACTCCTTTGTGGTGTTCCCTTCCTTCTTTCTTCAGGGTTGTTTGGGGGCTTTTTCCCAATATTTTTTTTTCCTTTTTGTTTCTTTTCCTTTTGCCAGGAGTGAACCAACTGTGAGCTTTCCCCACTCACACTTGTGCCAGTCAAGTCTGATTCAGAAGCAAGGCAGCAAACACGGCCTCAGGGAAGAAATCAAACACTGGAGTGCTCTGTGCATGGAGGAAAGAAAAAGTTTCACCCATGTGCTTACTGTATTTGAAGGAGGAGCAGAATCCCCTGGAATTAATGGGGTTTTTTTTCCTTTTTCTCATTGAGTTTTTGTTTGCGTTGGATGGAAGTCCTGTGGTTTGCAGCCTGTACACTGTTAGATTTCTCCTTTGAGGGTTTAATGTCCTGAATAATAATGTTCTGGGGGTTCTGATGCTTTCTGGCTTGTAGGAGGACTGGAAATGAGAGGAAGTTTATTACAGTGTACAGTTAACAATTATCATTTCGAATTCTTATTAATCTGGAAGCGATTGTGAGGAGGGCTCTGCATTCCAAGGGCTCATGGCAGGGGCAAGAGTTGCTTTAACCACTCAGGTGATGGAATCCAAAAGATCATCCTGGTTATCAATCCCATTTCCCTGCTAATTATCTCTTACCCACCACCCCCTGCACCTCTGATGTTCCTTTCCCTGGTCCCAGACCTGGAGGCGTTTTTCCTCATCTTTCTTTACTGATTTCTTGATAACCCCATATCAAAGCTCTCCTTTTCCACTCAGGGCTGGAAACACCTTCAGAGCAGAGACTGAATGCTTTGAGGATGCCATTAGTGGTGAGGGGAGTGGATTGGGCTCTGAGCAGTGGATAAAGTTTTAATGCAGAAGTTACCTACTCATGAAATAAAGTGATGAAAAAAACATAGGAGAACTCTCCCTTTTCCCGTTTATTTTCCAATGATTTGTCAATGCAAAGGCAGATACTCACGTGTCTTTTTTTTCATACAAGGGACTTGCAAAAGCAGGAGGAAGTAGCAGGGATGGAGGGATTAATACATGGATATGGGCTGGAGTGGTCAGATATGGCATGAGAATTATTAAGGGGAAAAAGGAAAGAGGAGTAGGATGGCAGAAAGAGGGAGCAGCGCACAGGACAGGAGGAGGAACTCACCCCATGGTCCTAAAACACTGGGGAGATTCCCAAAGAGAGAAGGTATTTGGTATTAAAATGAACACTGATATCATCCATAGTGTGCTGGAATCGCTTATGGATATTGGAAAGGGAGTTTGAAGCTCCTGCAAAAGCTCAGAATTTGTCTCCTGACTCTGCATTTCGGACAAGGGACTGCACTGATTAAGCATGGTCAGTCCCTGGTGAGGGGAAATTGCTCCTGTCCACAGAAAAACAGTTCTGTGGGCTCCTACATAGGAAAAAAAAAAGAAAAAAAAATGACATTTTGGTGAAGTGAGGCAGCAGCTGAGATAGAGAAATTGTCTTTCCCACTTTTGAACTTCCTCATGCCCCATTATCCCGTGCCAAACGTAGATGGGATGCTGAGGGGGGCTGAGAAGCAACATGAATTTTTATCCTGCTTCTGAATGAAGGAGAGAGAGTGACACCTGGAAGGCACATGTGCATCTCTGGGGTAGAGTGGGAGGGAGCAGAGACCCTGCCTCTGTGCAGTGCACATCCTCCAAGCCCTGCTTCTCGCTCTCCCCCAGCTCTGAGAGCTGCTGCTGTGGCAGGTGAGTCAGTGTGACAGCTCAGGCTCGGGGCAGCCCCCTCAGCTGCTGAAATGCCAGCCAATCTCCCAGCAGGCTCAGAGCCCACTATTATAAATGCATTATTTTCCTCCCTCCCCTCTCCTTCAGCTGGCGTGGTGAGTCAGTAATCAAGGTTCCTTTGTCATTTTGTGGGGTGTGGGGGAGCTGCTGGTGCTGCTGGTGGGCACAAGGTGTGTGGGGCAGGTTTAGCTGCATCCTCACATGGATCTTCCTTCTACCCCTTCCTAGGCTGAGAAAACCCCACCAGCTGCAGGAAAGGGCAGAAAAAGGGACAAAAAGGGGGTGGAAAGGAGGGGGGGAGACAGCCCCACTCTGAATTTCAACACCCTCCATTCTGATTCACAGCGGTCTTAAATAGAGACTGAGATCCTTCCCTGTTCATGACAATTGTTCAACAAATCCCAGGCGGGGTTTTACAAGGGAATTTAAAAATTCCCAGCAGCTTTAATACCCAAGCTCTGGCAGAACTTGGGGGAGCTGGTGGGACACGAGCATCACGTCAGCCCCTTTGTTTGGCATCTCTCTGCTGGTGTGGGCTGCCCGCTGTGGAAAACAGCAGCAGGGAAAGTGGGGAGGGAAGAGGAGGACAAGGCAGGGGGATGAATTTTCATGTCAGGCTCAGGAAAGAGAGTCCTAAGCAGAAGGGAGAGAGAGGGAGATGCTGCCAAGGGGAAGGGAATAGCTCAGAGTGAGGTGGGAGCAGAAAATTAGCCAGTTCCCACTGTGTGGTCCCTCAGACATCGGGGCAGGAGCCTTTCCCTGGGATGGCACAGCTGCAGGGATGGATTGGAGCAAAGGGCAGTGCAGCCCTGAGCGGCCAAAGCAGAGGTCAAGAGCTGAGTAAATGCACTGAAAATACATCCCTGGGGCATCCCGAGCTGGGCAGGGCTCAGAGACCTCCTGGACAAGAGCTGGGGTGATGGTACCAGGCAGCACCATGTGGATTTTCCCCCTGTGAGTTCATCCAATCACTTTTTAAATCCATGAAAGCACCAGCAGCATCATCCAGCAAAGAGCTTCAGCTTAGCACAAAAAGGCTCTCTCCTGGTGTTTGTGGTGGGCTCCATGTTTTAGAAGGGAGTTTAAATTGGTATTACCTTATTCAGCATCTTTTAACCCCTCATGTTTCCTCTCAGCCATCAATCATTTTTCCAAGCCATCCCTTAGCACACCACGAGAGCCTTCCTTACACTGCAGGTCACCTCACAACAACTGAAGCATCAGTGATGTTTGTTGAGGTTTTTGTGGTGCCCATGGGGTGGGAAAGCTGGCAGAGACCTTCCTTGGGTGCTGAATCCTGCACAGGGGTAATCTCTCCACATGAAAATACTGCAGAGAGGGAGCTGAGCAGATGGGATGCAGTCAGAGAAGGTATGGAATGAAACTCCACTGGTCCCAAGATCATATTAATGCTCCTTCTGTACCAGCTCCACCTTCAAGCATTAATTCCCACAATTTTCCCAGTGTGAGTGCACATGGCTTTGTGTAAAAATCCATGGTTTTAGCAAAAAGGGGGCCAATCACTGCCAGTTTGTAACTTTACATTTGGCTTAGGTCGCTGCCTGCCGAGCCAAAGGCAGAGTGTTCTCTCCATGGATGTGAGCACAGATGGGAGCACCTTTCCCTCTGCCTCTTCTCGTGGAGAATTTGTGGTTTTCTGCTGGATCAGTGAGCGGAGCAGTCATTGAGTGTGACCACGCTTGCCAGAGCTGACATGTGGGAGGCTGTGTGAACACTTCACCAGGGATGCCAGAGGAAGTGGGACTGTCCCTTTGGGTGGCAGCACAAATCAATCTTTGATTTTCTTAATCTGGCAGCAGCTGCACCTTTCCAAGTGGTAGAGAAGGATATTGCAAACCCAAACGTGTTTGATCAGTGAAATCCCCTGGATTTGTCTCTCTTGATTGACCCAGGGTATGATCAAAGCTTTCCTTTTAGTTGTGAGCATTCAAAATACCTTTCTAATTGTACCTCTCAGATGTGGGCTCCTTATTATCTAATAAAAGCTGACATGCAACAGCCACTTCTTTGCTTCCTGTGTTTGTCAAGAGTTCCCTGAAATTAGCCCAAGAACTCAGCAGCTGTTGGGGAGAGGAATGGGATGAAACAATCTCAGTTTTACCAGTCTCAGATGGATTTCCTGGGAAGCTGAGCCTGAAAAATTTGATTAAATATTCAAGTCTGGGTTGGATGGGGCCTTAAGAAACTTGGTCTAGTGGAAGGTGTTCATGGCAGGGGTGGAACTGGATGGATTTTAAGGTCCCTTCCAACCCAAACCATTTTCTGATTTAATGATGCTGATAGCAAGAAGAAAATATGGATAGAGAAGAGGACCTGCCATACCAGCAGAGACTACCCAGAACAGTGACCACAGGAGCAGCTCAGAAGGAAGAAGGGGGCCATAAAACGGTGCTGCTTTGGCTGGAAGTTAAGAGGTCTTTGACTCTATTCCAGGAGGAAAATTGCACTTCAATATTTACTAGCACTGAAAAGTGTATTTTTTTATTACAACATATTTTTAGTTAATTGTGTATTGGTTCAATTTTTATTCCAGAGGAAAAAAAAAATTAAGACACAATTGATAACCTGCTTGCTTTACTAACTTCTGTAACTGCTAAATTGCCAGAGCAAGAGGAAGGTGCTGATGGAACATTGTCTTTGTATGTACCTGGAAAACAGGTGAGGTTTTCTTCATCCTCTATAAAATAATTCTAATGTACAGCTCACCTAACCTCACCTGTTGATGATAATAGACTGGTTGAATTATGCTGAATACATCCCTGGGAAACCTGGTGGTTATCAGTGACACCAGGACAAAGGCAGGATCAGAATCTGAGTGGCACAGCTCAGGGGTGGACCTGCAATGATGTCTTTACAGTTTGTTCCCTCAATTAATTGTCTCTTTTCAGACCCACTGTGAGCATTTTTCCTCTTCTCTTTCTTCTCAGATGCACCCACCTGAATTGCTTTCTGTGTTGTTTTGCTGCATGTTTCTCTGTGTTATTAAAATGTGGCCCTAAATGTGCTATAGAATTGGATGTTTTTGCTGGATGTAGGATTGGGTGAATGCACCAAAGCTTCTCCAAGGGCCACTGGCATGTTTTCAGGCCATCTCTTCCAGGACACAAAAACTGTTAAACTTCCAGGGTGTTTGTTGCTGTTTGCCTAATTTATATTATTGAACAGAATGTGATTAATTGCATTATGCTTTGTGCCACTTGAAAATACTTAGTCAGAGATAATTCCTTTCGAGCGAGCTGCCATCTGAGGAGATGAGATGAACACACACAGAGGTAAGGGTGGGGAGCTTATTATCCTTTTAGTGATGAGGATTTGAGGGATTTTTTTTTTTTTTTTTTTGGTAGAAAAGCTCAGCATCTTTCAGGGGTGACTCAGCCCAGCTTAAATTTGAATCATTTCTCTCCATGTCTCTCTGTGGAATACAGAAGAAAGGATGATGTTGTTCTTCACATAGATATCTCCAGATGGATCTTTAAAGGTTTTATCCTTAATATTTGTGTGCAACTCAGGTTAAAACAGGTCTGAAGTTTTCTCCAGGCTCTTTCATGTGTCTTTGGGCACTTGAACACCATCAAATCTCTCTCCTGAGCCACCAGCCCACTCCTGAGAGGGGAAGGGAGACACCTCAAAACCTGGTAACAAGAAAATGAGGCTTGGGAGCTGATGTGCAACTCTGATTTTGTGCATTTTACCCCACTGAACAGTTAAAATTTTAAAACAATATTCCTTTTATTTATTTTTTTCCCCTCCTCTGGCTAGAATCATTATTTGTGTGTGTTCATCCACAAAACATCCTTAACAGAGCAGCTGAGCTTTTTATAGAGATCAATAAAACTTAAAAGGTGGAACAACTCTGATTTTCTCAAGCCCTTTATAAAAAGGTTTGCCCACAGCTGGGGTTGCTGACCCTTTTGGGGTGATGGTTTGGAGAACAAAAAGCCAGGAAAAGATAAAGGCAAGTGAGTATGGGACAGAAAAGGGGATTGTGGAACTTCTAATGCAAGAGAATGCTACAAATGTTCAAGTCACTGGAAAGGTTAGAGCTTCAAGCTGCATAAACACAGGGGTAAGTCAGGCTGGTAATGAGCAAGGGCACAAATTGATGTATTTTTGTCCAGGGAAGAGAATACTTGGCAGAGCAGCTGGGGGGGTGGGTCCAGAGTTCTATAACAGAGAGTGTGCATCTGGTGGTAG
This sequence comes from Turdus rufiventris, assembly GCA_013186435.1. NCBI lineage: Eukaryota > Metazoa > Chordata > Aves > Passeriformes > Turdidae > Turdus > Turdus rufiventris. Next base: position 1,070,505 of record PYHW01010143.1, read on the forward strand.
TGAGGATTCATTTCCTGATGCACAGGAATCCATTTCCTCCAGGCACTGCTTTACTGAGGAGAGAAGGGTTTTTGGGAGCCTTGAGCAAAATCAAAACCAGCATAGTTTCCAGACAGAAAGTCCCAGAATGGTTTTTGTTGGACAGAAACTCAAGATCACCCAGTTCCACCTGGGACTCCTTCCACCAGACCAGGTTGCTCCAAGCCCCATCCATCCTCAAAACCAGCCTCGTGCCCCTGTACCAGTCCAGTGAGGACTGTGGCTGTCCCTTTGCTCACCAGCTTTCTGCTGAGCTATTTCCAGCTGCATTTTGGGAGCCTTTCCCCTTTTTATTACAGCAATTTCACGACCATAAGTTGCACCGGACTATAAGACGCACCCCTCGAAAGTCGCAACTTTGTAGCTCAGATAAGGCGCACCGGACTATAAGGCGCACTATTTTTTTGCAGTGAGGAGCTGCGCGGCACGCAACTAAGTAGCGAATTACTGGCAGGTTCTCAATTTGCAAAGTTTTTAGCTGCTTTTTTGCCACTTTTTCGCGGCGATTTTTCGCCGCTTTTCGGCGGCTTTTCGCGGTGATTTTTTGACACTTTTTCGCCGCGATTTTTGGCCGCTTTTCGTGGTGATTTTTTGCCGCTTCCCCGCAGCCGTGCCGCTTCTCCCCGCTTCTCCCTGGCCGGCGGCCGTGCCGGTTCCCTGTTTCCCCCACCTGGCGACCGCGGATCCCGCGGTTCCCGACTTCCCCTGCACGGCCGCAGCTCCCACGGGTCCTGGCTCAGTTTGCGGACTGCACTTCCGGGTTCGCAATTTTCTGAACTTTGCAGATCAGATAAGGCACACCGGACGATAAGGCGCACTTCCGGGTTTGAGGGAAAAATTTAGTCAAAAGGGTGCACCTTATAGTCGTGAAATTACTGTAATTTCCCTTGGTGGCAGATGATGGTCAGATAACTCCAGTACCTTTTTCCATGGAGTAGCTCTGAAATTCCACGTCTGCCCATGGCCAGAAGGTGCTGTGTGAAAATTAGAGCAGTGAAATCAGATCTGAGTCAGCCCCCATAAGCCAGCCCAGAAAATCACATTGGCCTCAGCACAAAAGTCACATCCATTCATCCTCACCGTATTTTTGTGCAGAGGAATTTGGGAGTGCACACCCAGAGCTCCTGGTGCTGAAGAGAAACACAGGTCCTGCCTGCAGACACCCAGACCATGAATCCTTCCACATCATTAGAGGGATGCTAGTGAACATAATAGACTTTCCAGAGGGGTACTTGGCAGGAATGTGACAGCCAGAGCAGGCAGCTTGATGTTGTGCAGAAAAGCAAGTTTGATTAGACAAGTTCAACTCATCATTCAGTTCCAGCTCTCAGCAGTGCAGGCCCTGTTCCTCCCCAGAATGAAAATTCATATGTGCATGGGAGGAAAATGAGAATGAGCTTCAGGACCTCCAGCAAAGGTGAGATGAATCTCAGGCTGTGGTTCAGACTTTTATTTTTGCCTGAAATCCTTTTACTTCCACAGCATAGAGCAGAGCTCTTTAGAATGGAGCTCAGCCTGCTTGGGGCATGGCTTGAGAAGGAAATTCAGATCACACTTTCCTGAGAATTGTAGGCCTGGGTCAGAATTGCAAATGCTAGATCTGGAGTTCAATTCTTCTCAAATTTCACAGTGCCCACATTTGAGATGCTTGCTTTTATCTCTTTTAGAGCAAAGATGTAAGGCTGAAGCTTCTGCTCCCTTCTGATTTGATGTATATTTGGAAGTCCTTTATTTTTTTGGGTTTTGCAAAAAAAATTTTTCCTACCAAAATATTTTTACACAATTGAAAATGTCCAATAATTTTAAAGCTTAATTTTTTTAAATTACTTTTGTGCATGTTGGCAAAAGTAATAGTTCCAAATCTGCTTTGAAACAGGTTCACTTGAAACTGATAAACACGGTGAATTTTGAAAAGATATGAGGCAAATCTATGATCTCATAATCCCCTAAGAAGTTTTTCCATCTGAAACACTTCTGAGACCACTTTTCATGCATTTATTTCTTTCATTCTTCCTTCCAAACAGTGAACTCAGTAAGGCAGGTCAACAAAAATATGTCTTCCAAAGAGCTGATGACCAGGAAATACTCTTATTTTAATTCTGGAAGGATTTTTTTTGTTGTTGTTGTTTGATTGTTTTTAGCTTGACCTAGATAACACATCATCTTCTTAGATACCAAATGTCACAGTTACCTGGACACTCACAGAGAAACATAATTACATATTCATGTGCCAGATGTAGCCTGTCCACAGAGACTCCCACCAGCATTTGGTCTAATGAAGGAGCAGCTGGATTGAAGGAAGATGTACTATGGAACAGAAGAAATCCATAAATTATGAAGCACTTTCATCAGCCAAAGTCCTGCTGACATCCCACATTCACATTTCACTTGGAACTTGGAGCTGGTTCTTCTTCTCCAACTTCACTGAAGGCAATGTCTGATTTTCTCCCAACTCTATCATTCCTTTCTTGCCTACTTGTAGTCCCTCAAAGGTGTTTTTAGAGATTAACACTTCATTCTGACTCATAAGCCCCCTCAAAATTACAAGGCAGGAGGGGGAAAAATATTAATCTTTAATACTACTCTTCAACTTCTTTCCTCTGACACTTATTCTTTGTAATTGTACTTCAAAATACTTCTGTTGGTTCTAATTACCATCTTCAGGACTGTCCTGAAGCTCTCCAGACTCTGATCTGTGTCCAGAATTCCAGAGGAAATGCCCTCTGTAACCTTTCTTGGCCAGTCACTTACCCAGGGATGGTTCAGATCCTTCCTTGCATTGTGTGCTCAGCAGCTTCCCTCGGATACTGGCAGGGCAGGTTCCTGCAGGGTCCCTGTCTGGGGTTACAGGATGTGATAAAAGGTATCTATTCTATCACAATCTGATGAGACCAGGTGGGGCAGTGATCCTTATCTCCATGGGAGATGTTCTGCTAATGGGCCATCCATTGAAACCAGGCAGGGCATTGTTCTTTATCTTTTCACAAAATCCTTCCTCCAGCCAGTCATTTTCTGCTAATGGCCATTGAGTCCCACTGTGGGACTGATAAAATTACTGCATCCCATTGGAAGTGGC
>PYHW01010143.1:1073777-1084150 GCA_013186435.1 Turdus rufiventris
GTCAGGGTTTGGGGTTTGTTCTTTGTAGTACTGTATTTCTATTTTAATTTCCCTAGTAAAGAACTGTTATTCCTAATTCCCATATTTTGGCCTGAGAGCCCCTTAATTTCAAAATTCTAATAATTTGGAGGGAGGGGGTTTACATTCTTCATCTCACAGAGAAGCTCCTGCCTGTCTTAGCAGACACCTGTCCTCCAAACTGGGACAGTCTCTCAGGGCAAATTGTGCCTTCCCAAAATCTTTAAAGCCTTCTCCTGAATATTTTGATGGAAAAAAAGGCCAAAGGTGGGCAGAGCAGCCTGTTGCACAAACAAGGGGGATGCTTGTGTTCCTCTGGCCAAGGCAAATTTTCAAATAGGAGTTGTCCCGGTGAGTTGTGCCCATGAGCAGTGGGGAATGGTCGAGCTGTGTCTGTCTCTGTAGTTTTTATGGTCCCATCATTATGTGACCAGAGTAACCAGCCCATAAATCAGCAGCAAAAGTCTGGTCCTCATGGCCCAGAGATATCCAAATGATTGGAGACACTGACCTGAAACAAATCCCTGATGATCCCAGGAAATCCTGCAGGCAATGCAGTAACACAAGAGTTCTGCATCCCTAAGAGATTTTTTTTTCCTGAATCTGTTGGAACCGCTGGGTTGCTAAAGCAGAAGACCAGATTCCTTGTTTCCCTGCTTCCTTTTTAGTTTGTTTGGGTTGGTTTTTTTATGTTTTTTGTCTTAATTGGCATCTAGCACAATTTCTTGTAAACTATGATGTGTTCTTTCCCTCAAAAAAAAAAAAATCTGTCAGAGTTGTTAGTGCTGTTTTATACAACCTAAGGATCAGCTGGGAAGGGTTGTCACGGACTCAAGTTCTAGTGACTGGATCATCTGCTGCTCTGAAGGAAAAGTGGGTTGATTTTTTTAAGGAAGAACAACCCTCTAGGCTGCCAGACACCGAATTGATCTTTTCTGGTCTGGGAAATTGTCTGTTTTCCCTCCTGATGATGAAACCCTCCCTGCAGCTCTTCCATTCCAATTAATTCTGAGATAAAATGCTGACTCTGAATGGATGAGTTTGACACTCCAATGGCCAGGATGGCAAAGGTGGAAGTTTTCCACGTGTTTTTTAGCATGTGGGAACAGGTTTGAGCCTGGTGTGTGTCCATGGGAGTGTGTGCACAAGTCTCTTCTTCAGATTCACATAGAGATAAAAAGTGTTCATCTGAGGATGAAAAATCCTAACTGTGTGCAAATATCAGCTTGAGTAGTAAAAAAAGACATTTCTAGTCTTTATTACCATGTGTTAACATCTGCCTCTTTTCAGTGACATCAAGTCCTGAGGACTAAAAACCTAAACTATAACTGCATACATGTTTTTAGGTAGGGATAAAATATCTTTTAGCTTCTTCCAGCATCACTTTTCATGATTTCTGCTGGAAATTTCTGATCTACATGGAAGGACTTAACTCCCCTTAGTGTCTCTAAGTTTTTAGATTACTTTTCCTTTGCAGTTTTACCATTCACTCAGTCTTCAGTGAATGCCTTTACACCCTTTGAGCTAAATAAATTAATCTTGTGTTGCTGTTTTGACTTGAAAAGGAGTGGTTGCTGATGGCAAAAATTGAGTTCAGCCTGTGGAAAATTTAGCAGTGGTTCCTCTCACATAAGCACCTCTGCAAGGGTTTAGGAAGTGTTTCAATTTAATCTCGACACCCTCTGGGGTTTCTCACCTGTCAGAAAGGTGTGAGGTTATGAAAGCAGGAAAAGATCCAGCACAGAAAGCTCATTTGTGCTTGCCCTTCCCAGCAGCATCTCTGAGAGGGAGTGGGCCAAGCAGGAAAAAACTTAGATTGTACAGTAATTAAATGGGTCATCAACCTGTAAATATGAATTAAGAAAACATTAATAAGAAAATTTCAGAAGTGAGTGTTTGGGGGCATCAGGGAAAATAAAGGCACTCCATTTTCCAAATGGAATAAGTATTGCTCATTTTTAAAAACATATTTTGATGAAGCTTTAATTGGTTCTTGAATTGCAGCTCCTCTATTCCAACCTGGCCACAGGATTAGCTCGGAGATGAGTGCAGACAGAAAAATATCCCATGAATGTTTGTGAACAAATAGCATCAACATCAACCTTCTGAAACAGTTCACCCACCTTCAGTTCCCTGGTCTGGCATTGTTCCCACTGATGGAAAAGTCACATAACCCACATGTTTTAAAAGGGGAAAAAAGGAAGATCCAGGGAATTACAGCCTTGTCAGTCTCACTTCTGTTCCTGGCAAGATCATGGAGCAAATCCTCCTGGAAACTGGGCTTTAGGAAACAAGGAGGTGATTGGTGACAACAACAGTGGCTTCACATGGCTTAAAGATGAAGCAGGGAAGGTTTAGGTTTGATAGTAGGAGAAAATTGTTTACTCAGAGGAGGGTGGTGAGGCCCTGGCACAGGATGCCCAGAGAAGCTGTGGCTGCCCCATCCCTGGAAGTGTCCAAGGCCAGGTTGGAGCGGCCTGGGATAGGGGAAGGTGTCCCTGCCCATGGCAGGGGAATTGGAGATAAATGGTCTTGAATGTCCCTTCCAACCCAAATAATTCCAACCTCTTGGCAGCACATTACTTTTTTACAAAACATTTTAAAAAACCCATAAAACCACACACACACAATTAAAAAAAAACCCCAAAACTAAACAAACAAAAAACCTCACCAACTATCAGAACACAGAACAGGATAATAGCAAATAGCTTCATTTCTTAGTCTGAATTAGAATCAGATCACATCCCCACCCCTCTCCCATGAGCTCAGAATGTGCCCACAGACCAAAAGAGAAGCCTGGTGGCAATGGGTGGCAACCTCAAGCAAAGCAACTGAATTTCCTGGAGGTGGAGGAACTGCATCTTTTCCAAGATTTTGTTGCCTGGCTCCTGTCCCTCACTGCTCCCCTGGTGCTGGTGGCCCCATGGAGGATTTCCAAGCTGTCTTTTCAGCCCCAGCAGCAGAATCAAACAATGTTTTATAGAGATTATTGTCATGGAGCTCATGGGACATGTCCAGCTGTCCTTCATCATTGCACTGATGGTACTGCACATTTTGCAATTTTCACCATGACATCTGTGGTTCCTCCCTCTCTCAGCAGATTACTCAGAAGCCTTCTCCTAGATTGACTATTGCCCTGCAGAAAAAGTTTTCATATTTAGTGATAATTTTTATTACTGCTTGAGTTTCTTTTCTCTTTTAGACCTCCTGGGAGGTTCCTGCTGCTCTCAGCCATTTCTGGTGGAAATATTGACTTCCAAGGAGCCTTGTCAGTGCTGGGGATGGACAGGAATGGAGAGAGACTGCAGGTGGGATTAGAAAAACATCTCAGCAGAGATGTACTCTGTGTAGGATGTAGGACTTCACTGAGTTCTGGAACATAAGGAGGAAAAAATATCCTCTTTCCTCTAGCCCAGAGATTCCCAAGCTGTGGGAGTTATGGCACACCTACCTCTGAGAACCTTCCCCAAGCAGCTGTCTACAGAAATTAGTGCTTGCAGAAAACTGCAAGGAGGAATATCTTGAGCATGGTGGCACCAGATTGTCTCATGACTTCTCTGCGCTGCGTCGTTGGTTTGTATCCATCTGTCGTTTCTTGTCCCATCTTTCATCTAAAGAAAAGGACTCTGCAACATGTCCAAGGGATTAGACCTTCATGCAGGGAAGAGATAAAAGCAAAGTGTAATGAGAGGTAAAAACAGAAGTTGAAGATGTGGTCAGTCTGAAATGTTATTGGGAAAAGAACCAGGTTAATTCATCCTCTCCCCATTGCTGCTACCAGGGCTTTGGCTCTTTCTCCACCAGCTTCTAGACCACGCTGGTTATTTTCTCTGATATTCTCTAATTTTGCCAAAGTATTGAAAAACAGTCCCTGCCTTTAAAGCTTGTAATTCTTGAGCTGCCCGATCAACACTCCATGCTCTGTCCTCTGCTCTGGAATGTGTTGATGAGTGAGCAGCAGAGCAGGAAATTCCTTATCAGGGTTTTTCTGATGTGTTCAGTCATTCTTGTCGTGGTGTTTCCAACACGGCAGAGCATTCCTGTGTTTGGGAACACAAACATTTTTGTGTCTCAGCACAGGTGAAGATTGACTGATGATATTAATAATGCCAAATTGTACTCCTCTCTCCCGTAATACTCTCAGGTTATTTTGCAGATAATAAGGATGACACAGACAGGTGCAATGAGTCTTAGGATGTTTTAATTTCATCTGATTCTTTGTTTCTACCGTATTTTATTGTTTCCAGGAGGAGATACTTGGGAAATGTAGACGTATGACACTAAATTAGCCTAGGTGGCAATTCCACAGAGAGTTCAGGAAATTGTTTTGACATGTCGAGAAGGAAAAAAGGTGACCTCCCCACTTGTGTCTCCTGAGAAATTAAAAACATAATCTGGTTATCATTTCAAGGCAATCAGCCCTCTGTGGTGTTGTCCTATATTTTTTTTTGTTTCTTGTTCAATCGCAGTCTTTGATCAACCACAACCCTGGATAATTTCCAGCCCAAGGCTGACAGTGGATGCCATGGTGTTGGATCAGAGACTACAAAGCTCTTGTGGGACTTTGCTCTATATGAACATGCCAGGGTCATGTCCATACAGTCATTAATCAGCTCCTGATTTTGGTTCTTCTTTGGAGGAGCCTAACACCTGAATTCCTGTTTGGTAGCCACAGGATTAAAAACAAGAGCTGATAAGGTCATAGAAATTCGACTTCTGCTCCCCTTAAAGAGCAAGTACAGCAATAGGACTGTAAAAGGACAAAAATTATCTTTCTCTTGCTGTCCCTACCATAAATACGGAAAAGTAGGAAATTTGAAGATTTGAAGCTGTCCTGGGAAGAACTTTCTGTAGTAGAATCAAAGACTCACAGAATATTTTGGGTTGGAAGGGACCTTAAAACTCATCTAGTACCAAACCCCTGCCATGGGCAGGGACACCTTCCACTAGCCCAGGTTGCTCCAAGCTGTGTCCAACCTGATCTTGAACACTTCAAGGGATGGGAAAGCCACAGCATCTCTGGATAATCTGTGCCAGGGCCTCAAGACACTCACAGCAAAGATTTTTTTTTCCTAATATCTCCTATTCCAGCTGTGTAGACCTGGTGGAACTACAGGTTGTATCCGTCATGCTGGGGATCTATGGGAAAACACTTTGCCACCAAAAATGGCAAGGAATTGATGCTCAGCCTCTTCAACAGCCTTTAATTCTCATATCAAGCAGAAAAGAGTGGCTTGAAATTCTTTGAATTTGTAAAGTGAAAGACACAGGATTTCGTGAGTATTTAAAAATATCTTGGCAGGTTTTTGAATGAGCAAAACCAGTTTGTGTTCTTTAAGTGCAGTGAAAGGAAATGGGAGCTAAACAGTAACCTGATTTTCTGTGTTCCTACTTATATCCTGAAGCCTTGGTTTTCAAAGGCACTCAGGTCCAGGAATAGCTTTGTGCAGGGGGAAGTAAGGCACTGGGACATCGTAGTGAGAGCACTGGCTGTTCCACAGGAAATGTTGTTGGTTTTGGTGCAGAAATCAGAAGTGAACAAAGACAAGAAACTCACCAGAGAAGGATGCAAGAAATTTCTGTCTTTCTTCCCTCTAAGTCAATAAGAAAGCTGAGGAAAAAAAAAGAAACATGAATGAGTTAAATTCTTAAATGTGAATTGCCCCCTCCTACTCCACCCCGGAATTTCCAGAGTACATAGTTGTGGAGGCTTTACTTCTGCTACCTGTCCAGCTAATTAATACCTGCCAGTTTACTTTTCCCACTCTTGCTATTTTTGGAGTGCTATTTTATTGGGAAAAAATAAAAAAGAGAAGAGAAAAGAGAAAGAGAGAGAGGAAGCTAAAAGGGAAAGAAAAAACAAAGAATTTAATCTTCTCTGATGAAAATAATATATGTCTGATGTTAATTCACATATTGAATCTCTTTCAAACTTCCCCACATTTTTTCTCCTCATTTAAAGATTTTTATGCTTTATAAGCCATGTAATGCACAATGAGGATTTCATTAATTTTCTCCATAGCAACATGTTTGTATTGGTTCCTCTTCCTTCCCTTTTCCTCCCAGGTGCTCTTGTCAGAGAAGGAAGGCTGTCAGTGACCAGATTGATGAAGTACCTTTGTTGGCACCGTTAAATCCAGGGATGTAGCTATTAACTAATGCTTGCAGTAAACTGCAGATGCAAACAGCTCCTTGGGACACAGTGACAAAGAAAATTCCTAAAAAACAACATTAGTGACAAAGGGAGTTTCTCAAGTTCTTTTTTAAATGGCAGGATGTGCTCAGTCTTGCTAGGCTGAGTTGGAGCCAGATGCTTTTCCTTGTAGGCATGCTGACAGATTACAAGGAGGGTCAGAAACATCACTGCAAGGCGCTGGAGCTCATCAACATATTGCTGACAGCAGTGCTTGGGTCCCTCTCCATCTTCCCAACTGATCATCTGTAAACAAACAATAATAATCCAGGGTTGAGTTCACACTCTTGATTTATAGGCACGAACTAAGAATTCATCACTGGTGGAGTTTATATTTTTCTGCTAAAGGAGGAGTAGCCAAAGCTGTGAAAGAACAATTAATATTGATATATCTGGATGTGCTGACAGAAATAAACCCCAGTACCCAGCCAAGCCATATGTGACCCTGGAGTAAATCACAGGAACAAGAAAACAAGAAGCTCAGATGAGAAGCCCATGCACTGCTGGTGTGCCAGCCCATGTCAAGCTGGTGAGCTTGGTGGCAGACCTGACAGCTCCACAGATGCAAGATAATGCAGGCGTTCAAGTGCTGTGCACAGAAGGGAATCTCTGACACCAGATCTCTTCAACCCCTGTTCATCTCCCTGTTGTGATGGTGGACACGTAGGAATGACTCCTCATGTTTTAAGGTCGGGTCAGACCCATGGATCCTCTTCAGAAGACAGGGTGGAATCAAGACATTCTGGGGCATGCTTCAGTTTAATTACTATGCTTATAACATGGCTTTCCACAGTCCAAGAGATCTGTGGCAGATGGACCATTCTAGAGCTTTTCCCAAAATCTTTTCCACAGCTGAGGGATGCAGTTCTCCTTGTCTTTGTAACAAGAATGCCTTGCAGCTAAAACAGAACAAGGATTTCACTACATCTGGTTACCAGATCGGTAACAGCATGGCCAGGAAGCGAAGACTGACTTGTTCTCAGGTATTCAGGATGGTATTCACCTGATTTATCTTCAGGGATGGGATTTATCCAAATATTTGTGCATTTCCACAGGGGGAAGTGCCTACTGAACAATTCAGTCCAGGCTCTCCTTCTTCCCACAGGAGACCAAGTCAGTGGCACTGAAGAAGTTCAGGACAAGATTTGGTTTATCCTGAAGAAGATGCTTCTCTGAGGTTTGATAATCACATCCCTCCTCTCACTGAATGTGTTGACTTACTCTCCATTCCTACAGTGGGCAGAGGATGGAAATACTAAATATGGACAGTTTAAATTGTAAGAGTGAATTCCAGACAAGTCAAAGAGTGGAAATATTTGGAAACAACTCATCCATATCTTTATCTCAGAGCGTGATCAAACCCATCCCATGTGCAAATAAGATGATCAGCCACCTAATGAAAATATCTACCTGGTTTAGGATTTGGATGGCCTCAGTTTTAGACAACCAGACCTACTGGACCCTGAAAAATGTATCCTCACATCTCTATTTGGAAAAATATCTTTTAACACTGGCAGCACTAAATCCTCAATGTCCAGTCTGGGAACACGTTTTTTTTGGGTTTTTTTTTCCCCAAAAAATTCCTCAATAGGAAAAGGATCCAACTAGGTTGTTCCAGTATTAAAACTCAACCAGATTATGGTAGGACACATGCTTTGGACTCCACAGACATTTTTAATCACAGGGACTTTGCAAAGATGGACAGCACCCAGGGACCACTGTCCCATGGCTCTGGGCTTGGCACCAAAGCCATCATGATGGAGCTGTCCTCACCTTTATTTTCCATAAACTGTTTTGGAGAAAACAGTGCTGTTTGCAATCATTCATACATTTTCCCATCTGGAACAAAAAGTGAAAGGAAAAAGACCCCAAACCCCTCCATTCTTATTATTGAAAGCTTTTTTCTAATGTTCCTATTCCCACAGCAGGAGCTGGAACCCAAACTTATTTACTTCCTGTTGGCCTGAAAACTCCTTGTGGTTATTACCACTTTGCACCAGATTCCTGCCACTGACCTTGATGGGAGAACTCCTTAACCCACTTACTGAATCCCCCAAGCCATCCTGAAGCCAGAGAGTAACCATTAATAAAGTGCTTGCCAGGTTTCACAGTGTTTTTAGCTGACCTGTATTTCGACTTGTAACAGGATACTCTGTGCAAGAAAAGCTCAGGGGTGACATTCCCAGTGCTGAGCACACTGAGAGGGCTCTGGGGAATGAGAATGAACTGCCCTGCCCCTGATCTACACCTGCAAAAATTTACAGGATTCACAGGGTGAGGGGGGAAAGAAAGGGTAAAGACCGAGAAAAAAGTAGGTGGGATGGGGAGGGAGGGAGGACTCAGCCTTCTCAGCAGTAAATGCCCTGCATTTCTGAGCTCTCTTACTTTGAGAAGGGGCTGAGTTATGCTGAGTTATGTGTCCATGTGCAGCACAGGGGACACTGAACTCATTCACTTCAGGGAAAAGTGCCACAGAGAACCACAGATTCACAGAATCACAGAATCACAGAATCCCAGAATCCCAGAACCACAGAACCACAGAACAACAGAATAACAGAAACATAGAATCAGAGAATCATGGAATCACAGAACCACAGAACCACAGAACCACAGAACCACAAAATAACAGAATCACAGAACCAGAGAATTATGGAATCACAGAACCATGGAATCACAGAACCACGGAATCACAGAATCACAGAACCACAAAATAACAGAATCACAGAATCATAGAATCAGAGAATTATGGAATTACAGAATCACATAATCCCAGAATCCCAGAACCACAGAATCATGGAATCACAGAATCACAGAATCATAGAATCAGAGAATTATGGAATCACAGAATCCCAGAATCCCAGAACCAGAGAATCATGGAATCACAGAATCATGGAACCATGGAATCCCAGAATCCCAGAACCATGGAATCACAGAATCACAGAATCACAGAACCACGGAATCCCAGAATCCCAGAATGGCTGAGGTTGAAAGTGACCTATGAAGCTCATCAGGTCCAACCCACCTGCTGGAGCATGGTCACTTACAGCCAGTAGTCCAGGATGATGTCAGGTGTCTTTTTAATATCTCCAAGAATGGAAACTCCATAAACTCTCAGGGCAACTTATGCCAGTTCTCAGTGACCCTTAACACACACACACACACACACAAAAAAAAAAAAAAAAAAAAAAAAAAAAATATTGCTTTCTGCTGTATAGAAGGAAATTCTTGTGTTTCAGTTTATGCCTCCTTTTTCAGGTACCACTCAGAAGAGCCTCTTCTCCCTCTCCCTTCAAGTATTTATAGACATTAATAAAATCCTCCCAAGTCTGCTTTTCTGAAGGCTGAACAATCTCAGATCTCAGTCTCTTCTCATGGGAGAGATGCTCCAGGAATGGGACACAGATTCCAGGTGTGGCTCCTCAGTGCTGGGCAGAGGGATCAGACTGAGGACTTTACAGAGTCACAGAATGGTCGGGGTTGGAAGAGACCTTGAACAAACCCCTGCCAAGGGCAGGGACACCTTCCACTGTCCCAGGTTGCTCCAAGCCCCATCCAACCTGGCCTTAGACATTTCTGAAGATGGGACAGCCACAGCTTCTCTGGACACCCTGTGCCAGTGATTCACCACCCTCTGAGCAAAGAACTGATTCCCAGTATCCCATCTAACCCTGCCCTCTGCTAGTGGGAAGCCTTTCCCTGTCCCATCACTCCATGGCCTTGTCCAAATTCCCCCTCCAGCACTCCTGGAAACTCTTTTGGCACTAGAACTGTCTATAAGATCTGCCCAGACTTTCTCTTCTCCAGACTGAACAACCCCAACTCTCTCAGTTGTTCCCATAGCATAATTTTGTAATTTCTTTAAACATTTTGCCCAAGCTGATCCCTTCTGTGGGTGTCACGGCCAGCTCCTCATTCCTGGTGCAGCAATGAGAGCGCCACCAGCTTTGCACTTGCAGTTTGAATTGCCACTGCTGCTACCTGGCATTTCCATCCTGCCAGGCTCAGCTGAAGTGACAGTGTTGGAAAGACAGTGTAAAAGAGAAAGAAGAAAGCTGACAGCTCCTTAAAAGCTTTATACAAATAGGACAGGGCTTGACATAATGCTGTTCCAAAATCAGTCACTCGGACTTGATCTGCAAGGCTTGCAAAAAAGCTGCTTGTT
>PYHW01010143.1:1090572-1120130 GCA_013186435.1 Turdus rufiventris
TGGAGCAGCTCTGCAGGTGGGGTCTCACCTGAGCAGAGCAGAGAGGCAGAATCCCCCCTTCACCTGCTGCCCTCCCTGCTTTGGATTGGCTTTCTGGGCAGCAAATGCACATTTAGAAAATACCTTTCCACTCTGACGTTTGGGAAGAGGAATATTCACTACTGACTTTGTTGAAATCTCTGCTGCAAATGCATCAAACCAGCCCAGGGCTGGAGTCTGGGCTGGGTTTGGAGCAGGGAACTTTGGTGAGCTGAACACACTCCCTGTGGAATGGTGCCCACGGGGGGATGGCAGCACTTTCTGCAGCTCCATTTGTCTGTGCTGCTGGGCCTGACAAACAGCAGCTAAAGTGAAAAACAGGCTCCATCCCAGCATCTCCCCCAAGTGAGGATAACCAGGGAGCTAAGGGATGGAGCAATCTCTTTTTTCTACTTCCCTGTGGGCAGGGGATGGAGCTGGCTTAGTCTATGTGTCTTTTTCTTTTTTTTTTTTCCTTTTTTTTTCTTTCTTTGAACAAGCAGAGATGGTTAGACCCAAAATACAGACTTGTAAGAGTCTTAGTCCTTTTTACATCAGCTAATTGTCACCTTGTTCACCACATTTTTGGTACAGGGAAATGTTTTTGCAGGGATTCTTCCAACCATTCATCCCTATCGTGAGCACTGATGGTTCTCTCAGCCTGGGACAGGGACCCAGCTGTGACCCAGCCCGGGTCTCTTATCTAAACCAGCTTGTCATGATCTACTTTGGCATTTTCCCTGTTGTTTTTTTTTTTTTTTTTCTGCACTGGAGACATTTCCACCGAGTACCAAATACTCTCCATGTGTTTCACAGTTATATTTAGCTCAAAAGTATCTGACTCAACAAGTAAGAAAGATTGCTCTTCACAGGTATGTGTTATTCTGATGAAGATAGACGCTGAAAATCTGTATAAAATCTATTGTTCCAAAAATTTCTTTGGAAATTGCTAAGAAGACTAACCCAAACTATTTTTGTGACCTAGTGTTGTGCTTAGAATATTTGATGAGCTCAGGCTGATTTGGGTTGTCATCTGGTTTAGTGATCAGCCTTTCCTTTTAAATGTCATCCCATGCAAGCAAATCCTAGAACCATTCCTCCATTCTGTGCTGGAATTCACATCCAAACACCGTTTTAAATACGCTCCGGTGAACTTTTTCTTCACAGATTTGGCTAAATCCGTGTCAGTGGAGAGACATCCACTGTGGAAAATGGGGAAGGTGCATCACCAGCTCCTTCCAACCACCTGTGTAGAGCTTCTGTGTCAATACGAGCACGTTTGACCAAAGGAAAGGTCATGCTTGTGTTCAAATGTGGGACCATTGCTATTACAGGGTAGTACTGCAGGTACAGGGCTGTATTTTTTCTTCCAGCTGTGCATCACTATCAGGTTTAGATCTGTGAAATGTATCTGTGAAGACACAGATATCTGGGAAATACAGGAGATGAGTCATGCACTGTTAAAATAACAATATAATCTATAAATTTCTGTCCTGTCTATGCCCTGCCTCCTCTGAACCTCAAGGAGGGCAAAGCAGAAAAGGGTCTCTGCCCCAAATCCTTTACAACATGCAGTGTTTGACACGATTAACTGGCTTCAACATCATCACAAATGTAAAAATATTATGGTTGTGCTATTTGACTCAATATTTTAGTGACGTGGTGTCTTCCAAGTTTTCCATGCAACTTGAAGCAAACCAGCTTAGTGAGCAAAAAGAAAGTGGATTTCAGGGAAGGAATATGCAGCTGTATTGAGTAGAATGTTCTGAGTCTCTTCCAATTATTTCAAGACATTCCTACACTCCCGTGGATTTGCTGATTTTGTGAATTTAAACATCCCTGGAGATCTTTATTCCCATTTCACTAAGCCTTTACAGGCTCCTGGGCTTTTTCCAGCAGGATTACACTGGAGCTGGGGGTAAATAAAATCTTAGAATTATCAAGGTTGGAAAAGGCCCATGAGATTGTCAAGTCTGTAGATTTGAAGGAAAACCAGGGTGGTGCTTGGGACAAAATATCCAGACACAATTGTTCCCATGTCCCTACACACCAGTAGAGAAGAAGAGCAAGGCTGTGTAAAAGATTTCTGTGTCCCTTGACATGTGACATATTTGTCACCCCCTGCTCCAAATAAACAAATTTAAAATGAAGTCTCCTCTGGTTTCTCCTGCCTCCAGCACCAATGGATGCCTCAGCTTGGGTTTTAGCCTTCTCTGCCAATCCCAGATTTACCCCAGAGGATCTGGCACTCTGTGGTTCTGAGAGGCTTGTGAGGAGAGGAATGGAAAGGCAAGGCTTGAAATTAGCAATATCCGACTCTAAATGCGGGTTTTGATGTAAAAACACTATTATTAGAAGGGGGAAAAAAAAACAACAAACAAGCAAACAAACATGGTTCATTATGTTCTAAATGAGCCTCTGGATAGAGCAGCCTTCTTTGAGGCAAATGTAGAAAGAAAATGTCATTTATGGAGAGGGAAGGGACACAAGCAATCAGCATAGAGGCTTTTAGGCTGTGTTGCTAAGACTGATCAAAGTGAGGCAGAATTAGGGATCTGGAATTGGCCCTGGGGTCATCTGCTCCAGTGACACATTTCTGGACCATAATTGTGCTCTCTCTGCCTCAATCTCCTCAGGTCCATGTTTTCCAAAGCAGATTAACAGTTTTCCCTTCATAAAATGTACATTATTGGTTCTAATGTGCCTCTTGGATTGCCTTCCAGATTTTCCAGCACCCTCCAAAGGCTGTGCCTAAACCCAAAAGCAGAGGGGGAGATGGTTTCTAGAGTATATCTTCTCCCTGGGTATGATGGAAAATACTTTAGAGTGTAAATGGTCCTGCTGTCTGTTAAAGTACACAACGAAAATAATGAGTCAGGTTTTATTCAACCCCCCACCAATTTCTAGCACTAAAGTGGGCTACAAAACTTGAATGTCATTCAAAATAAGAACCAAAAAAAAAAAAAAGCAAACAGAAAACTCATACGAGTCACACTGGTTGCAAATTTTGAGGTTAACATGACATGACTGTGTCTCTTAAGCTCATTTAAACATTTAATTTTGTTCTCTTGTTCCATCCACGAGTACACAGGGATTCCACAGAGGTTTAACAGGACAGAAGAAAGTTCCCCATAACTGAAACAGGCTTTATGCACAAGTCACGATGTTGTGTTCAACAGTCAGAGGGAGAAAAACGTGCTCCTTCTGTCTGAAGTGACTTATTTTCAGATTAAGGGAAACAGCTGTGAGAAGAGACAGAACTACTCCTTAGAAGATCACCACCAACAAATGGTTTGCTGACATCTGTTCAAAGAGATTAATCTTAGAACCTTAGATTGACTAATGCAGAGTAAGTAGAGAAGGACTCGTGTAGCATAAAATCATGGAATGGTTTGGATTGGAAGGGACCTGAGAGATTTTCCAGTTCCAAGCCTTCCATTAGACCAGTTTGCTCAGAGACTCATCCAACCTGGCCTTGAACATCTCCTGGGATGGAGAGTCCACATCCTCTCTGGACAACCTGTTTTGGTGTCTCATGAACCCTATAGCAAAGAATTTGTTTTAATACCTATTCTAAATAAAATCTACCTTGTTTCCATCCAAGACCTTGTTTGTCACTCCTTGCCCTTGTCCAAAGTTCCTCTCCAGCTCTTTTGGAGCTCCTTTGGGTACTGGAAGGGGGTCTGAGATCTCCCTGGAGCTTTCTCCAGGCTGAGCAGCCCCAACTCTCCCAGCCTGTGTCCAGAGCAGGGGTTCCCCAGCCCTGTGATCAGTTTAGTGGCCTCCTCTGGACTTGTCCCAATGATCTGATCTCCCTCCTGTGCTGGGAATCCCAGAGCTGGATGCAGCTCTCCAGATGAGATCTCCCCAGAGCAGAGAAGTGGAGAATCCCCTCCCTCCCCTCCTGGTTGTTCTGCTGTAGATACAGCCCAGAATCGAGGTCATGGCTTTTAAAACCATCTCTGCACCTGCAGAACTTTGCAGCTTTGCTGGAAGCCTTTGCAGAGCCTTTCTGAGCACGAGCAGCAGTGAAGGATGAGTCCTGTGCTGGTGGCTCCAGAGCCAGGCTCGTCCCAGCCACTCTCAGTGATTTATGGCAGGAGGCAGAGATAAGTTATCTGATAAATGGCTCCTCCATGATCATAAACAGATGTGTCCCAGCATAGATTATAATTACATCTGAGGGAAAATAAAACAAACACAAAGGTTACAAGGCTGAGATTGGGTGAATGGTTTATTTAATCTTAATGGTTTTTTTCTTCCCTGATTTGGTATTAATCCCACCTTCCACTGAGGGACTTCCAATTTCAATAGAGTATAAATTATGGGATCAAAATATGCTTATGTCAAATGATTTACACAACTACAGGATCAGCCTTCAATTTCAGGATGCTCAAGTCAAATACAGATATTGGAAAACCACAGATTTCCATTCCTGAGAACATCAAAGAAACAGACCCTTAAAGATGCTGAGCACTCTCCAGACCCACTGGTTTCTGGGGGAGCCTGGAAGCACCTGGCCTCACAAGAATTACATCTGGGGGGTGATTTGAAATGTCTAAATATGAAAAATGAGGTTGGAAATCACCAAAGTGTGAACTTTTGGAATTTTTTTTTTTGTGCCTATTTCTTCTGACATCTGTGAAAAGCTGACTTGGATACTTGGATGTAAAGAAACCAACAGAGATTAAGCTCCTGGATGTTGGGAACATGGAGACAAGAAGGTGGCTGTGGTGGGTTGACCCTGGCTGGATGTCAGGTGCCCTCCTAAGCTGCTCTGTCAGGCCCCTCAACTGGACAGGGGAAAGAAAAAATAATGAAAAGCTCCTAGGTTGAGAAAAGGACAGGGGCAGATCAGTCACCAGTTACCCTCAGGAGACAAACAGGCTGAACTTGGGAAATTAATTTATTTTAATGCAAATTAAATCAGCAAGTGCAACAAGTTGCATGTTCCTTCAATGTGATACTTTGGGTTAGAAGTGTCAGTTCATTGAAATTAGACTTCAGTGTGTAGAAAATAAATGTTTTGCTATAACAAGGAGAAAAAGAGGGAAAGAAATCCCAAACATTGTTACTTTATTATTTTTATTTATTTTTTGGAGCTAACCTAGTGATAGTAAATCAAAAACAAAGTGGAAATATAAGTTGAAATCAAAGTAACATCTTTTGTCTGGCCTGAATTAAATTCACATTCACACGCTCAACTGTTGGTTTGTGAAAGTGAACCCGGAATTTTGAGCTCATTTCAGGGTTTTGTGACAGTCACTTGAGAGATCTTCAACTTTTCTCCAGGATGGAAAATTGTTTTCTTGTTCAACTCCTCAGGTATCATCCCTGTGAAAGGGGATAGAGAATCCTGTGGAACACAGAGGGATTTTGCATTTCAAGCTCTGTCTGCCAGTGCTCAGGCAAGGAGGCTTTTCTTGCTTTCTCCATTGATTTAGGAGTTCTCATTCTGAGCGCGTTGTAACTACAAGAAAATGAAATTCTGTCGCTTTCTGCTAAAATAAGAAGATTTACTTGTGGAAATAACTCTGTAAATACCACGTACTGCCATCTATGGCTCTGCTTGGGAAGCACATTGAGAGCCCTGCAAAGGAAACTGCTTTCCCCACCATCAAAGAAACCTTTTGTGCTAACCGGGGTTTTAAACGAGTGGCTTGCAGCTTCCAGCAGCTGGTGTGGGAAAAGAGAGTTCCCAGGGGAAGGGGGATCTCAATCCATCCCTCTCCTGCCAGTTTGGTGCCAGGGTTGGTAAAATAAAATGCCTTGAGCTTGGAGAGGGATTGCAGGTCAGCAGGAAAGCACCTGGAGAGCAGCACAAAGGAATTCCAGGCACTCCACGCAGGAAAATGGCTTTATCACTGATCCAGTCTAAATTCCCCTATTCTGACACCTGAACATGTGGAATAAACCAGAGGATTAGGGATGTGTTCTGTAGGGCTGTGATCTTGTTGTTGGCATCGTGGAGATGTGGTGGGATGGCTCCTTTGGATTGGGGTGGAATGGAAGGATGCAGGAAGAACAGGAATAGGAATTCTCTTTAGGAAGAGCACAGGAGATGAGGAGGGGCTGTCTCCTGTGTTGAGGAGCAGATGGAATACATGGAGCTTTGCCTGAGGATGGAAGAGGAGCTAAGGGAGAATTTATGGGTCGGGACTAAGGGAGGGCAGAGACAGGTTACATTGGAGTGGGGTCTGCTACAGGAGCACAGGGTGGGCTTGGAACACCCTGTTCTAGTGGGAAGTGTCCCTGCCCATGCCAGGGGGTGGACCTGGATCATCTTCAAGGTCCCTTCCATCACAAACCATCCTGTGACTCTGGAAACATGCAGTAATTATTATTAGCATGGCTATTTTTAGAAGGTGCTCAGCACCTTCCCTCCTGAAGAAAGTTTCTGAACAATGATAAAGAAGAGCTGAGCACTTTTAGAGGAATTCTCTTTATTGTGACCATTTGGGATGCTCCCAATTTTTCTTCACTGGCAGCAACATCAAAGTGCACTTTGCTTTTGCCCTTAGTTCTCAGCCTTTGGTCCCAGGATCTCCACCAGCAGAAGAACTTCAAGAATATCTCCTCCCCACTCTTTCCCTTCCTGGACAGGGAGAGGGGAAAGAGGAAAATTCAGGATTGTTCAAAGGTCTGGAAAAAGATGAGGGGCGCTCCATGTGGCAGCTTCCTGCTGCCAGAGCCAGCATCACAAATGCTTTCAGAGGGGGCTTCCATCTTCTCCCCTGGTCATCCAAGAGCTTTGGGAATAGTTTGGCTTCTCAACAGAGCAGCAGTCACTCATCCAAGCTCCCTCCACTATCACTGGCCATGACCACACCTGAGCTGGTGCTCGTTCTCCTCACTAAGACCTTTTTTGAGGCTCCATGAAGTTGTCCCCTGCTCCTGGTGTGCAAAGCAGGCTGGTCAGGGGAGAGGGCTGGAGTCAAGGTTTTCCATGCTTGGGAAAGCTGGAAATTCACTTTACAATTCTATAAAATGGGCTTGATGCTAAAGTCCTGTTTTAGGAGAATTCTCTCACTACACTGTCCAAAAATGGAGGAGTTTGAGCAAAGACTGTCCTCGAACACAAACAGTTCCTACACTTAATAAATGCAGCCTATGGGAGGAGGAACAGGAGTTTTCTCCTTGTCCTTAGGAGAGGCTGGGATTGCTGGGAGCATTAACCCTCCTGAGCAGCCACTGCCAACAGAAACCACAGCTGGCAACAGCCATAAAAGTCCTTACAAATCTATAAAAATTGACAACAAAAGCAAAAGTGAGGTGGAAAGCACAGCAGTCATGTGAGAGGCAGGCATGGGAAAATCCCTTTCAAGTCCTGGGTAGAGCTGAGTTATCCCATGTCTCCCTTCAGCAGGAGGATGTGGCTGGCTGAAAATTTGATACGTTCAAGGAGATTTTAAACCAGACACAATGGAAAGTGTTGTAGATGTAAACACAGTGGTATCTGTTGCTGGAGGGGAAGTAAACTGATAACTTACAAGCTGTCCTGCTTTGCAGTTATCCTCTTCAAACAGATCCCCTGGGAATCCCAGGCATTCCCTTTTTTATTTTCCTTGCCATCCCCATCTACACCTACGATATCTGGGGGTACCACTGGCAGGAGGAGACTTCCAAAAAACTAAACTCAGTTTCTCTACATTACAGTTATGCTTCCAGCAGATTTTTGGGGCAAATCTTTTATTCCAACAGCACCAGCAGCCTACCTTTGCAATGTGGGAGGTGGGAGGACAGAGTTAACAAATTTAAACCAGCTCTGAGCAGCTACCAGCCCAAACAGCCTTTTTCTGTCCGTGTTCTGTGCTTCAAAAGAAGGTGGAAAAATTGGGCAGATAGAAAATGTTTTTCTGTCTCTTTCATGTCTCCCTCATGTACTTTGTAGTTTGAGACCAGCTTAGGCTCCTAAAGTGTGCAGCTTAATCCTTCTCCCAAAATCTCTTTGCATATTCCCAGGGGTGCTGCACTTAACCATGGATATTCCCATTCCATTTTTTTTTTTTTCCTCTGGACCCATTTTGCCTCTGACAGCAAGAGGCATTTTATGTGCAATAAACACGTTCTAAATTCAAAATGTGTGTAAAAGTTTGCTAATGTCTCTTGAGTTTGCTGTTTTCCTTTGACAGGGAGAAGAGGAGAATTACAGCTGGATGCAGCTCAATCCTTTCCACCTCCAAAACCCAGACAGAAAACAGAGGAGAGAAGAGAAAGATACTTCATTCTGGTTGTGTTTTTGGACAGCCAGGTTGGTGTTTGTCACAAAACCCTCACCAAGGAGTGTTAGAGGTGGGATTGCCTTATCAGCACCGTCATGATGCTGTGGGGATGGTGTGTCCCAAAAGCTGCTGGGCCTTGGGACCTCTGTTTTTGCTGTCCTTGTCTGCTTCTTTTCCTCGGGAATGGCACTGGGATGTCCTGATGGTGCCCATGTCTGCCTTGAGTGATTTCAGGAGTCCTCACACCTACTGTGATGGGACAGAGGTTGCCAGTTTGGGCTGAGCTGAGGCCTTTTGGTTATTTCTGCATAGTTTCAATCAAAACAGGGCAGAGATCTCTGTTTCAGGGCTGCCTGTGTCACAAAGAAATTGTGCTGACCTAGGACTAGGTCCCTGCAAGGTCTCTACATGGGGACAGAGGGGACAACCACGAACACAAAGGTGTTTTTAAATCTGTTATGTTACCAGTACAGACCATTCTCCCCACAGATCCCATGTTTGGATTATGTTTGCAGGATGGAAGGAAGGGTCTATGCCTCCCCAAACTCGGATTTCTGGGAGATCTGACGTTTTGAGAGTACCTCTTGCTCTGGCAATGGTTCTCTCTGCCCTCAGAATTCTCCTGCTGCAGGGAATTTCACAGATCCATTTTATGCTAAAGTTATTGTGCCTTCCTCACTTCACAGATGAAGAGAGCAGGTGAATTGTTGCACTTGGTTACCTCAGCCAGTAGCAGACCCCAAATCCTCACGTCCTGTTCGCTGTCACAGCTCACCCTCACTTCTCCCTGGAGGGCATGCGGTGACAAATGGGGACATCAGGCCTCTCTGTGATTTTGAGGTGTTTACCACCTTGTTACCCTCTTGTTAAATGGGGATCTAGGAATTCACAAATCTCTCTACTTAGGACTGGGAAAAAATGGTCTGCAGTGACATTTGTCAGTATGTTTGGACAATGCTCTCTGGCCCAGGGTAAGATTCCTGGTCCTGGGCAGAGACTTTGATGATCCTTGTGGGTCCTTTCCAGCTCAGGATATTCTACCATTCTCAGATTCATGGAGCCAAATTCCCCATTCCCACAAAGATGAGTTTTTTTCCATCAGGCCCCGTTGCAGCAACCAAAGATGGGTTTAGTTAGGTCAGTAGCACTTTCTGGTGCTTTGCCCTTCTGCTTGGGCTTCTTTGCAACACAGGAGAGAAGCCAACTGCACCTTGCTCTGCCTGAGCTCCCCAAACACAGGACAGGGAAGGTGAGTGCCYCCCTCTTCCCCCATCGCCCCAAACACAAGGCAGAGCTGCCCCATGGGGCTCAGAGTTAGGTCAGGCTTAGGGTGAGGTTTAGGGTTGGGCTCCTTTTGCCAAGCACCCTCCAAATCTTTCCACTCTCCTGCTGGCACCTGTGAGGGCTGGGGAGAGAGAGGAGCTGTGGAAACAGGGAAGCAATCCCTGGGTGACTCGGAGGAGCAGGGAAGCCTTGCTGAAGGAAAACAAACTCCCAAAATGCTGGCGAGGGAAAGGGAGAGATTTCCATTCGGAGCATGCACTGTGCTAATCCAGCATAGCCGCCTGTCGGCTGAAACCCTGCATTTCAAGCCCCAGCTGCCCCTTTGCTCCAGTCCCCGCTTAACTGGAGATGTCACAGATGCCTTTGGCCAGCGATGCTGCAGTGCTGGCTGGGGATGAGAGGCTGCTCTGCTGCGTTCCTCCACAGCCGGGGTTTGCAGCTCAGCTCGTCCAAATGGAGAATTTTCTTTCTTTTTCTCTTTCCCCCAGGAGTTTTTTAGGGATGTGAAGGGAGCAAAGGTGTGGAAATAGGGGTTAAAGGGCTGGATGATGTGATGGGAAGGGAGAAAAGGGGAAGGAGGCCAAGGAGAGGGGATGGAGATGCCCTGGATTGCCCCTGGGGGGAGAAATGGGGTGCTCCCCTCCCTCCCTGAGGCAGAGGGACAGAGGGTGGTGGCAGATGGGATCTTTGCCTCTGCCCCTTGGGCAGGTCTGTGCCCCTTCTCTGTTGGAGAAGCAGCAGCCCCGGGCAGGGAGGGAGGTGATTTTGTCAGGAAAACAGGGTCAGTTCCCCCCTTTTGGAGTAGGAAGGGTTAAAAACAAGGGGCAGGTCCCGAAGTCTGACAGGATGCTGAAGTCCCCCAGCTCTCCACACACCTCCAGCTTTATCCCTCTCCCTTCCATCCCCTTCCCACCCCTCCTTCTCTGCTCGGCAGGCTTCTCATTACCGGAGGACCTTCCTCAGGCTGCAAACCTGGAGGCAGCACCCTCACCCCAAATCTGCCGGGATGTAGCACGTACCTTTCACCCCAGCCCATTCCCTCCTCCTCCATCTGCTCAAACTTTCCCTTTCCCCCCTCCCCAGCCTCCTGCTACCCTGGGGTGTTCCCTGGAAGTGAGATTCCCCAACTGCCCCCCAAATTTTGGCTTAATAGAGCAGGGAGTTGAGGAGGATGCTAGGAGAGAGGTAAAATTTAAACAATTAGGAAAGGGTTAATGTCTGTTGCCGTCTTCTGCCTGGGCAAGCCGTGCGCCCTGGTGCAAAGGCACGGCCGAGCCGGGGTGCTGGGGGAGGTCCCCCCATCCCCGCCCTCCCTCCCTGCAGCTCAGGGGCTGGGGAGCCACTGCCCCGCTGGTCCCCGCCACCCTGTCCAGTGTCCCGTCCCCTTCCCAGGCTGTCAGCTCCGGGGGAGGCTCCGGGGGCGCGATGAGAGAGCCCCAGCACCCCGCGGTCCCTCCCGGTACCCCGGCAGCGGCACCAGCATCTCTGCGCATCCCTCTGCGGGCGAGCGGCACCTCTCCGTGCTGAGCCTCCGCAGGTTTTTGGGGGAGCGGGGAGGGGAGNGGCAGCAGAAGCCTGGACATCCTCACCACCACCATCCCGGCTCCCTCTTCACCTCCTGGCTCCCCGCTTAGGGCTAAGCTGTCCCGAGGAGGCTGCGCTGCTGAGCCACAAGCGCGCTCCGGCTGTGGCTGGCTCCTGTGTTCCATCCATCCATCCATCCATCCATCCATCCATCCATCCATCCATCCATCCATCCTCTCCTGCTGGAGGCTAGCCGAGCATGCCCGATGCGATACCGTGTCAGTTCGGGTCCTTGCCTATAGCTGCCTGTTTTACAAAGCTCCGATCCGTGCGTGTGCGTGTGTATGTGTGTGTGCATTTCATCCCTCCCTCCTATCCCTCCCTCCCTCCCTCTCTCTCTCTCTCTCTCACTCTAATGTGTGATCTGGAAAGCTTATAAAAGCCTGATGTAATCCTTAATGCAGCCCCTGGCTACAAAGACTGGATCTAGTTTCAGAGAGAGAGGTTCAGAAGCAGAATTAAAAAAAGAAAAAAGAAAAAAAGAAAAAAAAAGTGTGTGGGGAGAAGAGAGAGAAAGAAGGAAAAGCAGACGAGTGGATTTTAAACAAACATATCTTTCTGAAGAAGACCATTCTTGCTCCTCGCTGCTGGGAAAGCTACTCTGAACCCTGCTGTATATTTTTTTTTCCAAAGGAGAAGACTTGATTGTCTGCTTGGATCTAATGATTTACTGGCTTTTAACTGCGTTTTTCCCCTCTCCTAAGGATTCCTCAAAAAAAGGCTTAATTATTTTCAGCTTTTCTCTTCTACCTGCCTGTCTGCAGAGACACGAAAGGTTCTCCCTTCCTCTCCCTCCCCACCCCCAATTCTTCTAGGATTTTTCCCCCTTTTCCATTTAATATATACATATATATATATATATAAATAAACGTGTATGTATATATATATGTAGAGGCGAGAGTGGAGGAAGCGGAGGGGGAGAGAGAGCTCTGCCATCCTTTTGGACTTCACACGCTGCCCAATGTTGGGCTGGTTACCCCTGGATATGTTGCTGGTTTCCATTTGGAATTTGACGAAGGGAAGAAGGAGGATATAAAACCTGGGGAGCTCGGCAAGGTAAGGGGCTCCCGGCCACCTTTCCTTCTTCCACGGAGGGGAGAGAGAGGGGGAACGCGACTTCTCCGGCTGCGCTTTGCCTGGAGCGCAGGGGGGTCCGTCTTCATCCCCGGGGGAGACGGCGATGGGGGCAGCGCTGGGCACCCCCTCCTCTGTTTTTGCCCCTGGAAACAGCACCGGGAGGATGTGTTCGTCCCTTGAACTCCGCAATTTGGACTGATAGAGCGTAATCATTCCCTGACATGGGAAGTTTTAACTTTTGTGCATGCAGGTCCTGTGGGCAAACATCAAGCGCTGGTGGGAAATACTGAATGCCTGCAGGATGCGGAGGGGGAAATGCAGACGTGTCCCGGGGAAAGGAGCTGGGGTCTGGCTTGTCTGGGGAGGGGAGAAGGCAGCCAGGCGAGGGAAGAGGAGCGGGGATCGCGGCAGGAGAGCTGCAGAGCCAGCCGGGGCTGAAGTGCCAAGCGCTGCGAAGCCGCGGAGCATCCGCGGAGCATCCGCGGGCAGCCCTGGGCTCCGGGACTCCTCAGCCCGCAATATTGGCAAACAAAGTCTCGGAAGGACAGGCAGCTGCCTGCCCCGAGCATGAATCTGCCCCGATCGCAGCTTTCTGCCTTCCCCCTTTTCCTCGGAGAGCCCGAGAGGTTGGGGGGGTGGGGGGGGTCCCTGCTTGCCTCGCTGCTTGTGTGGCACCTACCCAGGGCTGGAGGTTACGGCTGGGGAGCCCCCACAAATGCCATTTCTCAGCGCTTGGGGGAGAAAATTAACCTTTAGCCTCTGTGGAGCTCCGAGCGTGGCACAGACACACACACGCTGCTCCCAGCGCTGCGCTCCTGGGGGATGCTGGCACCCAGGCAGGGCTTAGCCTTTCTTTGGGGAACGGGGGGCGGGTGGAGAGAGAAGGAGTCTCCATCAGGGATGCGTAATTACAAAGCATCTTGTTCTGAATCACCCTGTGTGGGAATGAATCGCAAAATTTGTCTCTCCCTCTTCCCCCACCGCCCCCTTGCCTTTCACGGCCTGACATTCGCTGATGGAGGGTGGCTGTTGATGCAGCTTAAGACTTTCACGGAGAGGTGTTTCAGCCATGGCTCTGCCAAGGCTGGGAGGAAAAGGGGATAAGAGGGGTCGAGGGGGATCGGTAGAGGTTTCAAAGGGACTTTTCAGTCCTGGCTGAGAGCAGGCACAGGTTTCCGAATCGAAGGCACGAACTCTGCCAGGTACCTTCGGCTGTGACTCACGCTCGTATCCCTGATCCTGCCCCGGCCAAGCAAACAACCCCTGTGAATCAGCTGCACGGAGAGGAGTTGGGAGGGAGGGGAGCATCAAGGCAAGGTCAAAAGGATGGAGCAAAGACACCCCCCTTCCATCCCTGCCCGCCCCATCCCTTCAGAGCTGGGGCTTTCCGAGGCTCAGCCTCAACCCAGCTCCAGCATTGGGTCTGCCGAGTTGCCAGGGCCAGCTGACAGCTGATGGCAGAGGGAGGAGGAAGAGGAGGAGGGGAGGAAGGGGGCTGAGGAAGAGCGGAGCTACTTTGACAGATGCCCAAACCTGCGTGCGCGGCGGAGCGAAAATCGCAGCGCCTCGAAAGCCTCGCTGGGAGGGAGCCAGGGGATGCTCGGGGTGCAAGGCTGCACATCCCCAGCCCCGGGACTTGTTGATTTCCTAAAGGCTTCCCCTCACCTGGCCAGGCAGAGCCCGAGGAAAGGCTGAGCCCCCGGCACTCCGAGGAGTTGCCCGGTGACCTCCGGCGCGTAGCAGGGAGGGCTCCGTATTCATGATGATGACTCTGCTTTGGCTGGTTCTGAAATATCTGTATTATCTATTATCAGCTGGGAGACGGGGCTGGAGGCTTCGCAGGGCTGGGATCTCATCCAAAGTCCGGGCTGCTAAAGGAAACAAACAACTCCCCGTGCATATTAAGTGGGTCCCTAATTAATTAATGACTCATTAACCTGGGTCCCACAGTCCTTCCTGTGCCCAAAACCTCGCTGAGGAAGAGGAAGGAGGTGGCAGAGCAGAGCTGGGGAGGTTTTTACCCTTGGAGGGTGCTGAGGAATTGCACCAGCTCAGCCAAGCCGCACTGCCAGGGGACAGGGTGGCCACGGGGCTGAGCCAGACAGGGGACAAAGGAGAGGGCTGAGCAGACAGGACATCCTGCCTGAAGGGTCTCGGAGGGGCACAGGGGTATGGAAAACCCGGGGGAGCTCCCTACGCTGCTCTGGGTGTTACAGAGGGTCAGGGTGCAGCATCGCTCCTGCTGAGAAGCACGAAAGGCAAACCAGAAAGGAGCTGGACAGGCACTAGGCAGTGACAGGGAAGGAGCAGGGCTCCTTTTCACAGCGCTTGGGATGGTGTTGCAGAGCCCTGGGCGCAGGGAGAGGGGCTTGGAGCCCCCAGAATTGGCCAGCGAAGGTGGACAGGCTCAGGGAAGGACTGGCTGCAAAGCAGAGGGGTTTTCTATTAATGATTGTAGTCCCTTCCTCCATGAGGGAAAACGAG
The DNA here is from genome assembly GCA_013186435.1 of Turdus rufiventris. Lineage (NCBI taxonomy): Eukaryota > Metazoa > Chordata > Aves > Passeriformes > Turdidae > Turdus > Turdus rufiventris. The sequence continues at coordinate 1,105,242 of PYHW01010143.1, forward strand.
GCAGGGACGGCGTGCCAGACCCCATACCCGGGATGTGAACTGCGTGTGTGTCAGGGGGAGATCCTGAACCCCCATCACACCCCAAGGAGCAGCCCCGGCTGGAGGAGCACCCCACATCCCATCCTGTGCCACCCCAGCGAGACCCGCATCGCCCTGCAGGCACCCAGAGCTGCTCTGGGACACCCTACATCCCTTCCCTGCCTTACAGCACCCCACAAACCCCTTTTACAACCACCCCAAACTTATTGACACACGCACATCCCCACTCCATCCTTCTCACAGCATCGGGACCAGACCATCCCTGCTGCAACCCCGCGACGGGAGAGGTTGGGAAAAAGTGTCGGGCATCTCCAGGGCATGTCAGGGTCCCCCCCAGGCTCCCCCATAGCTCGGGGGGGGCTACCGGGGCTTGCGGCGAGCGGCGGGGAGGTGGCGCTCGCAGCCCGGCTATCGCCGCTCGCCACCCCCGGAGCGCTCGGATGCTCGGCACAGCCCTCGGAGCGCTGCTCGCAGCTATCCCCCCACCCAAAAATCAAATAAAAATCCCCACCTGCACAGCTGGAGCTAGCAAGAAGCGCTGGTTGTCACCCCGCACCCGAAACGCGAAAGCCACGGGGTTTATTTCCCTTCCTGTTGAGCTTTTGCTGCCCGCTCCCTATGTTTTATTACCACGCTCTCCCACATGTTTTAACCCCCGTGCTCCCCTCTTCTCCCCGATTTCAGTATCCTGGTGGAAGCAGAGCTTCCACCGGCTCTCCAGAGGAGTGGAAGCGCTGCTGTGCGCAGCTCTGTTACCCCCGTACCCAGAATTTTGGGGCACGGAGGCAGCCCCCAGCTCCAAGGGCTTGCTGCAGGTCTTCACAGCATCCCTGCGAGTGGTAGAAAGGGATTCCCGAGCACTTTGCTCCAGGGAATCCACCCGTAATATCGTCCAGCAGGGACAGTGCCTCATCCTGGGGGGAGATGACAGAGGGGCTGTGTGGCTGCAGGTGGCTTTCCTTTCCCGGATTTTTTTTTTTTTTTTTTTTTTTTTTTTTTTTGGTGGGGAGGAGAAGGGGAAGCAGTGTGCTCACAGATCCAGATTCACCCTCTCCCCTTGCTCAAGTGTAGCAGGCAGGAAATCCTCTGTCATCGATACCTGTTGCAGGGTATCAGCTCGGCTCATTAATTAGCTCCAGGAAAACCTGTGCTGGTAAACAAATGACTCAAAGCTTTGCTCCGGGCTTGTGGAATGCTGGTCTCCACCTTTCTAGGAGAAGTGCAAAGAGAGAGGAGTATTTTCCTCAAGATGGATGACAGGCTGTCTCTGGAACCAGCTTGCCTCCTCCCCTTGGAGAAAATCCCCATCCCCAGGCAAGCCTTCAAAGGGAAGGGAGCTGGCACCTGGCCTGGAGGTTTGCAGGAGAGACCTGCTCGGTGTCGCAGCACGGATTGGAACAGCTCAAATGTGGCTGCAGACAAAGCCCAGGGGTCCCCATCACACCCCAGTGTCCACCACTCACAGGATGCTCCCGAGTTCTGGCTCCTTCCCCAAATTCCCTGGGTTCTCTGCTCACCTGGAGTTTGCTGGGATGAAAAGGAGCAGGACGGTGATGCTTGTGCTTGAGAGAAATTTGACTAAGAGTTAAATGCTGATGGGGGTTGATGTCCATCCATAAATTTGGGTGGGGATTTGGGGCTCAGAAGCACAGGAAGAAAAGGGCTGGTGAGCAGTTTACTCAGCCAGAGTGGGGATGGGGGGTCTCCTTCTTGACATTTCAGTTGCCTTGAACCACATCTCTGCCAGGGAGCACAGCATTTGAATGTCCCATCTGTGCTGGAGAGGCAGGGGTTCCTTTTGACTTGAAATGCACTGCTTTCCTTTAAATATTAGGGAGAAATTCTTTATTGTGAAGGAGTTGAGGCCCTGACACAGGTTGCCCGGAGAAGCTGGGGCTGCCCCATCCCCAGAAGTGTCCAAGGCCAGGTTGGATGGGGCTTGGAGCAACCTGGGCTAATGGGAGGTGGAATGAGATGAGCTTTAAGGTGTCTTCCAACCCAAACCATTCTGTGATTTTATGATTTTATGCCCTCTAAGCACCAAGCCACCACGGATGGCAGGGAGCTCTGGCAACCCTCATTTCCCCATGTCATAGATTTCATCCCAGCCCCAGCATCCTGATGTTGGAGGTCCCACCTGCCTTGTGCCCTTCCTTAATGCTCAAAAAGGCAATTCTTCCACTCCATCCCTGGCCCATTACTGGGGGCATTTCATTCAGACCTAAGAAACCATCAGCTAGAAGCCAAACTTCTCTTTTGGAGAGCAATCTGAAAGGGCAGCCCACGGGGGGAGTGTAATTCCCTTTCCCTTCCATGCACTCTGTGTGATATTTGGCTCTCTAATGTGGTTTGCAGCACGCTGAGTCTACAGAACACAACAATAAAAAAAAAAAAAATAAAGGAAAGGAAAATGAGCAGTAAATGAAGTCCCTTCAGAACATCCATTTGTCGTCACATCTCCAGCTCAGAATTTCCTCACGGTGCCTCTTGGAGCGAGGGTTTTGTATTAGTCTGATTATGTTGAGATAATCTGTCATGTTGCTCCAGGAAGCTCTGAGGGAAGAGAAAAAAAAATAAAAAGGAAAGATAATATTTTAAATCAGAGGGCTGCTAGATTGGTGACTCTGTCTGGCAGACACACATCGCTGCCCCCTTTATGAAAATTTTAATTGGTTACCTCTGTCAGAGAAAATGAGAGATTTGCTGATTTTAATTTGTTGGAGCGAATCACTCCCTGCCAATGTTATCAAAATTAAACCGGGGATGGTTTCTTACTTTCCTTCTCCTACTCCCTCTGCATTTTCTTCTGAAATATCCCTCCATGAAAGATTGATTAAGGAGTGACCAGCTGATGACAAACGAGCTGTTGAAGTGGCAAATTCTGCCCTTGGTGCTTGGTGTCATGCCTTATCCCACAAACAAATGGCATTGGAGGAAGAATGGACAGAGACCTAGTGAGGAAATACAGATTTTTTTGGGGAGGGGTAATAATTGGAACAGAGGGGTGTCACCTCATCTGGTACACTATATGTTGGCTGAAATAAGTGTAAGAAACAAGATATAGAAAATACTTTAAATCCTCCTTCCAGTGTTTCAAGTACCATTGCAGTTTTAGGCTGGTGATTTGCTCCAGGCAGAGCTGCTGTTTGCTTGATGTGGCCTGGGAGCAGGACAGAAGAATCCTGCATGTGTTTGGGGGCACCATTTCGTGCATGTACCAGCATTTATTGTTGCCAGCTCTTTTTCTGAAAATTGAATTTTGGTCAGAGGCAAGTCTTGAGATACCTCCTGCCGTGGTTTCAGCACTCCCACCTGCAGGCTCACCTTGTCAGCTGCCTGTTTCCAGGCTGGCTTTGCTAGATGGAGATGTTCCCTCAGTTTTTTGAGCTCAGCTGGCCTGTAACAAAGTCCTTGCTGTTTGCAAAATGGCTCTTTTCTTCCTCCCCTCTGCCAGCTATGAGGAATATCCCATTCCTGGCAGACGCGCCCTATTCCATATTCATTGAGAATTAGCACAGCTCTCTGTCTAAATGTTTTTGGGATAGGGGTCATCATGATATCCGTGCTGGAATAGATCTGGAGCTGAGATGCTTTGTCTCCATCCCATCTGTGCTCCTGTCTCCCTGGGGATGATCCTTTAATCCAACAGCTCCACAAACTGCTGAAGTTTGGGCTGCCCAACACCAAACCCTCGTGGCTGATTTTAAAAGCTGCTGTAGTGCAATTCTGCCTGTGGGCCAAGGGCATCATCACAGGGCTGATCTCTGCTGAACCATGTGGCTCAGTGCAGGGGTCAGGTCACACTTAATTAAGGCTTTGGTCTTTCTGCATGTTGGTTTTCTCTGTGCCATAAGGATGTGGTCAAACCACATTTCCTCTGGGATCCTGAGGTGAAGGACAGTCATTCTAAGTTATTCTTCTTGTGACTTGACATGTCCACCCTTAAACATTCCTCCAGAGCCATCTTTTCTTGTCCTTTCTCAGTCCTTAATTTCTTGAGGTCTTTCCACACCTGAATTTTCCTATGCCTGCCTTGGATTTCCTCTGGAATAATCACCTCCTTTTGCAGGAGAACCTCGTGGAGCACTGCAAAATGGTCCTTTGTACAGTCCAGCCCACTTGGATGTTCCAATCAATCAAGCCCAAGGAAGGAGCCAGGCTTTATGCTGGATGCTGTTGAGCAGCAGTGTAACAATGGAGATCTCCTCCAAACAAATATCTGCTGGTTCCTGCAAATGGAAGTCGATACACCTTCACAAGGAAATCTGTCCCAGTGGGGTCTTTTGCATCGAAAGCCCTGTTGGTAGATTTATTCATTGTGCAGGGCTGCTCCCTTAACAAGTCAGTTATTCATTGGCCACTGCTCGAGGGCGTGTGGAATTTATGGTCATAGTGCTGTAATCAGATATTTTGTTATAGAGGGCTTTGCCACCATGAAAGGTCTGAATAAATCAGTATGCAGCAGAAATTGATCCTCTCACAGGCTATTTCTGGATTCAGCTCCTGCTCTAAGAGTGTTTTCTCCTTTCTGGAACCATGCTAACAAAGCCTTTGCATGTTTGCACTGTGGTCAGGCCTAACAAAGCTTTGCTTTAGTGCCTGTGGACAGACAGAAACGTACTTAGCTCTGTTTTCTGGGTCTGATTTTGGTCCTGAGATACTTGAGGTCCATGATGCTGTCATTTCCCAGCCAGTAAAAAGGGGGAAAAAAAAGAATTTTTCTCCATCATCTGACTTAAACATCTGCAGGTTGGAAAGAACTGCTTGAAAAGGCTTTAATCAACTGCCAGGGAAGAAAGGGAAATCTGATTTTGAGTAGCTGCACTGGTGCCTTAAGTACTAAAGAGCTTGGCCTGCTAATCTCCACTTCTCAGATGTTGTTCCACAATCTGATCAGCTCTACTGAGCTGAAACAAGGGTTAATTGCTAACAAAATACTCCACACCTTCCTGCATGCAAGCAAAGGGGAAAGGGTGAGCACCTTGCATTTTGGAGCTTGTGCAGTTGATGGTGAGGGAATTTGGTTCTTGTATGTGCCCCAAGAATTTCTGTCTGGGAAGGTAAAATTACAGCAGAGCTTCTGATTTTTATGGCAGAAATCAGGGATGGCAGGAGAGGAAAAAACCTCTGTAACCTAGCAGCCTGCACAGCTGCTGCCTCCCAGGTCGTGGGTGATGTTAAATGTTTAAATGTCAATGAACCTCTCCCCTGAGCAGGGCTGAGCTGTCTTGGCACTTACACAGGGGATGGAGCTTGGCAGTGCTGTGCTTCCTCAGTGCTCAAACGCTGCCTTGCGAGTGTTCCCCAAGGCACAGCATCTTTCTAGGGAAACTCTGATGGCTCCAGGGCTGGGTTTTGGTTTAAGGAGAGTCTGAAAAAACACATTCTGTGCCTGGTCTGCTCTGGGGAGTGCAGCCCAAAAGAGGGTAAAACTGCAATAAGGAACATGTGAATTATGTTGGAAGACAAACCCTGAAGAGGCCAGAGGGTGTCTGAGCTGCCCACATCTCAGCAGAATCACAGAATGCCTGCATTGGGAGGAAACCACATCGAGTCCAGCTCCTAGATCTGCACTGAACAACACCAAGAATCCCCCAAGTTCCTGAGAGTGTTGTCCAAACTGGAGCTCTGGCAGTGTCCATGCTGTGACCACTTCTCTGGGCAACATGCTCTGGTTCCCGACCACCCTCTGGGTGAAAAACCTTTTTGCTGTTCCAATCTGAACCTCTCCTGACACAGCCCCAAGCCTTTCCATCAGACCGCATCACTGGATACAGCACTGCCCTTCCAATCACCTATTTTAGCACCTCCATGCCAGCCATGAGGACAAGTGAAGGAATAACCAGACAGTGAATTTCTGTTCACTGCATACTCTGACTGCTTAAAAAAAATGACATGAACAATGTTAAATATTTCCTGCCCTATGTCACTGCTGGTTCCTGCCAGCTCAGGGTTTTCAGATATGTTACCAGGGATAGCAATGCTGTCAGGACTTACAGAGTCTCCAGATGGAGATGATGCTGCTACCAGCAGGAGAGATGGTGACAGGCAGAAGAGCAGCAGAGCTGGGAGGGCAGGGGGGAAGCTGGGAGAGATCCCAGCAAAATGCCAGTTGGCTGGGGGATCCAGTTAAGTGGGATGAGTGGAAATACCAGGAGGGTATCCTTTGCTGTGAGAGTTGAAATGATTGTGGCATCCCTCAGGGACTAGAAACTGTGGGAGGTGCCTGCAGGCATGGAAATGCCACTGGAAGTGGAATTCTCCAGATGGGGAATCCTCAGTCTGGATATCCTCTACCAAGACCAAGGAAAATGGTGAGGCAGCTTGGATTTCCAGAGGCCCCTTCACCTTCGAGCATCTGTGATTCTGTGAAGAGGGGGCAGGAGTGCTGCAGATTTTGATGCCCCCAGGAGCTCCTCCAGGTGAGCAGGAGGCCTGCAGGGGATGTAAAGGTGTCCTGGGGCTGTTTTGCAGGACAAACTCCAGTGTGGGGCTGTGTGGCAGCACCCTTTGTGGAGTCCTCCCCAGAAGGGAGGAAATCTGATCAGAATTGAGGTCTGGGGCTGAAATCTAGGGTTTTGATGCGTTTTGAGGGAAAAAAAAACCTTTTTATTATGGTGCGAGACAAGCTCTCAACCCCTCAAAAAGTAAAGAAGAGACTTTCCTTCTCTGTGTTGGGGAAAAGGCCTGGTTTGATGTCCTGTTGACATGATCTCAGTTTTCTAGACAAGTCTCATTTTTGCAATTTCATACCCCTTCATCTTCATTTCTCTGGAGTCCTACACTGATTTTTAGCTGGGCTGTGACCAGAGGTAATGCCACAGCATCATTGGTCAGAAATGTGCACACAACCTGCCCTAAGATCCTAAGATGTGATCCTTACAATCTTTTACTCCCATATCACAATTTTTATTTTTTTTAAATGAATATCTTCTTCTGTTTTCCTGGGAAAAGCTTTGGCTTGTTCTGCAGTTGAGTTTTTCAAATTGTGGAAAGGGGGGATGCTCCACCACAAGCTCCAACTTCTCCTCCCTTCTTCTGTGTGCTAATGGCTGGTTTGGATTTTGACTTGTGATTAGGAGCCAAGACCTTCCCAAAAGGGCCTCTGAAACATCCTGGAGTGGCCCTGAGAATATCACCTGAATGCCAACAACATCAGGTACAATCTGGGATGAATTGCTGGGGATGGGGAAGGTGGTTGGTAAAACCAGCTGTGATTCCTCACAGCTCTTCTTGTCCTTGTTGGATTGGAGCTCATTTTAAAAGCTTGACAGCACTGAGGCACCTTTCTCTTCCCTGCCTTGAACAATCCTTGAATGTCATTGTAGAAGATCTCACCACAATTATTTCCATTTTGCCTGGTGAGGGGAATGTGGGACAAAGCACTGATTTCTCTCAACTCCCTTCCCTTGCCCAGAAGAGTGCTTGGATGTAAATAGGACATGGCTCTTCCCAGTCCTGGAGCTGGTGACAGTGCTGGGACGTGGCAGGGAAGCTGAGACTGAACAAAACAGCCACCAACACCTGGGATGTGCCACACCAGGCACAGCCACATTTCACACGGCCTCAAAACCCTCCCTGTAGCCTCCTATTAGTGGCTATCTTCTTTTTTCTTTTGCCTTCACTCAGAGTCAGAATTGAAGAAATGGATTTTTGTGTTCGGACTCATTTGTTTATTAATTCTTATCTAGAACAGTGAGTTCTACAGTACTTCTAGCTAACAAGCTAAAGATGACAAAATGGAGCTGTATCTCATTTGTTACAAGGTCTTTTAAGACCTAACTATCTAATTAAAATCTAACATCTATATAATTTATACCTTTGACCCAATGACCAAACATCTGTGACTTGCACTGTGGTACTTTCTATCCAACCAAAAACTACCACCTAAAATCAAGAAAAAGGAACAAAAAATAAAGAAGAGCCAATGCCCAAGAACCTCCATCTTGTCCCATACCTATCACTATATTCTAAAACCCCAAATTCAAAACTCTTCATCATGTGAAATTGCACACTTCTATTCGAACTACACACCAGTGATTCCAACTCCATCACTCAGTTTTGGAAGCCTTCTCCAAGCTCAAGTCAAAAGCAGCATTCTTTTGAGGGTCAGAAAGCTCAGAAAGTTCAAAACTCCCAGGATCCAGGGTTCCAGCAGCCTCCTGTTCTCATAAATGCAATTTATGAGCCACAAGGTGCCCAGCAGGTCACAGTGAGGTGCTTATTAAAACCCCAGCTTCCCACCTCAAATTACAGCCCAAATGCTGTGTTTGTTTCCCACTTTACACCATCCCTTGGAGGTTTTCCTTTAGCACTGAGCCCTTTTGAAGTTGATTACAGAGCAGGCAGTGTAATCTCCCTGTGGAAGGCATTTGGAGCTGGGGGGAAGGAAATCCATCACCCCAGTGCAGGGGTCAGAACTGGGCTGGGGGATTCACGGTGCTGCCCAGCCAACCCTTCCACTCAGGGGCTTGTCCTGCTCTGATGGCTGCAGCTCCTTAGCCAGCCAAAGAAGGAACATTTCAAAGAGGGTTTGAGCCCTGCAAGTTAACTTCCAGTCTGGAAAGTGGCTTCAGTGGTGTAATTATTCTGTCCAGTCACCCTCATCAAGCACTGGCAGCTGGGGTTCTTCCTGAACCCTGATTTTCTCATTTTTTTGTGGTGACTTGATTGGCTGTTCCCTGGGTCATCAAAAGAGTGAATAATTTAAAGTTATTAAACTTTATTTCTTCCCAAATTATTGACCAACACTTCCTTGTGTCCCTGCACTTTTCCTGATGAGCCTTTTTGGATTTACATCACTTGATCACTGTGTGTTGCACAACACTGAATATGAGTGTGGCCAGTGTAGAATTCCTGAGCACAGAGACAGCTGCTTGCTCTGTGCCTTGAATTAGGTGGAAAGTGAACATCTGGCAGACCTGAGGTCAACATCTGGAGGTCTTTGGATTATCTTCATCTCCAGCTCAGCCCTTTTCCTCTGTGGAGCTCCTGGAGAGCTGCTATGATCTCTGAACTGTTTGTTTGCACCCTTTCCCTCAGGAAAATTAATTAATTTATTTGGACATCAGCACTCCTGCTGGTGAGTCTTGTCCTCCAGATGTTCTTGACTTGATCCACAGCAGGTCCTGGATGTCTGCAGTATTTGGATTTTGCCGAATACTAACCTTAAATAGCTTTGAAATGTGCAACAGCACAAAGCCTGGCGTTTTTGCTTTGGTGTGACAGGCAGATTTGGGAGGTGGAGGACACCAGCCTGGCCCAGCCCAGTGCACCATCTGAAATGTCCCTCCATGAAAGATTGATTAATCTTCATCTGCTGATGAATGGTTGTTTCCTTTTCTCTCATAGAATCTGCAGTGAATTATTAGCTATAGTAACAATCCTTCCCCTTCAAGAATAAAATCTAATATTGGTAAATATTCAAGGTGGGAGGATAGCAAGGAAACCTGGGTAAATAGGATGTTGTAGAGGCTGGTTGTACAGGCTCTAACTGAAGCTGAGCATGTAAAATTAGATTTTTTAACACATCTTTCCTTCTTAATTCAGGAGTGGAGGTGAGTTTCACCTGGGCACCATCAGAGTTCCTTTCCCTTTTGGTTAATCCTTGAAAGTACTTTGTTCTTCCAGCATCTCTCGTGTGTGCAGGGGTATGAACCCCTGCAGATCTTCAATCAATGAAATATCACATCAAACATTTATTAACAATACTTGCCAGGGCTTGTTTTTTGACTCAGTGACCTGACTTGCTGCCACAGAACAAAATTCTCTGTCTCCCCACCTGTGACTAAGGTTTATTAATAATAATTCCTGTCCCATCCCCTGGGTAGTAAATCCATGGTGGGAATAGATTCTACACAGAATCATGGAATATCCTGAGGGACCCTCAAGGATGATTGAGTCCAGCTCCTGGACAGTTCACCAGATGGTTCCTGAGACGGGATTCTGTCCCTGTGCAGCCCAGCAGTAAAATGGCACGCAAAATTTCCATTACTGGGTGAAATAATGCAAATAAATAATAAGTGGCCAGGAGAAAAAAGAAAGGCTAAAATGAAAAGGAAGCCACTGTCATTGAAGTCCAGCACAGGCAAATGTGGCAGCTCAGATGAGTCTCCAACATAACCTTGACCATCTAGGCTGCTTTCCTGAATCCAATCCCACTGTTTCATAGAATCACAGAATTGTTAAAATTCAAAAAGACCTTTAAGATCATCGAGTCCAAATATCAGCCTGGCACCGCCACCACATTCACCATCACCCATGTCAACACATTTCTGAGCACTTCCAGGGATGGTGACCCCAACTGCCTGTGCAGTCCATCACAATATTTTATAACCTTTACCATGAAAAACAAAAATCATAATATCCAAACTAAACCCAATCTAAATCTTTGATTAATGCTTCTGGATTGCAGGGCAACTGCAGGAAGAGACAGCCAGACTTGGCAGCACTTTTTTTTGGTCCAAGTTTCAGTGACTTTCAGTGTCTGGGCAGGCTCTTGGCTCCTCCTTTGCACCACTTCTCAGCAGTAATGAGGTAACACACCACTGACTTCCCTGAGCATCTGTTTCATGGGGGAAGTGATTTTCCTCACTGCTGTACTGATTGGAAGTGGAACAGCCTCCAGTCCTGTATTTTGTTCCAGGGGGCACCGAGTCTCCCACAGGCTCAGAGAGCTTTTATCCAACAAATACCAACCTATAACCCAGCAGTGGCTTCCAAACCATATTTGCTTGTGAAAAAAAATCTGATAATTTCTGGCCATTCAAAAGCATTCAGGAACATCCTAAACTGTGTCCTCTGGGCTGGATTACAATGTCAAATCTTTTGTATTTCGGATTCTCCTGTATGATTATTGGATCAGGGTGATGGAGTCAGCATTCAAGGATATTCCATCTCCTTCTTCACCACCACTGGGGCATTTAGATGAATCCCAGGGTACTTTCTAATCTTTCCCCCTTCTTGTGGTGTATTTAGAGCTTGGAAAACTAAACAAAGATAGGATACAGATCCAAAAACTGCCCTGTTTTTCTGCAGGCTGTTTAAATTTTAGAAATATTTTAGAACATCTTCACAGGCAGCATTCTCTCATTCCAAGACTGGTCCCAGTTCAGAGAAAAACCTGGCCAGGGACTGTTCCCAGCAGGAACATGAGTCACCTTCTGGCAGGGAGAGAGGTGAAATCCTCAGCTCTTGCTGCCCTGTGTTCATTTTGAATCGAGCAGCAGCTCATGGGTAGAGATGCCTGTCTAGGGGCTCCTCTGTGCTGTAACCTCCCCCTGCCACACTGCACTTTTACAGCTCCATAGATCACTGTGGTAAAAACCACATTTAATCCTATGGTAAGGTCACTTTTTAGTTAAAAGGGACAGAACGGATTTAATTTATAATCCTCTCCAACTTTATGGCTTGCATTTAGAGTTATATCTATTATGTAGTGCCAAACACGTATTATAAAAATTGATTCCCCCTTTTCTCCTCCTTAGATTTGCTGTGTCAGGAAAATTCTGATTGCCCTCCCCTTTGCTTTAAGCCAGCAGATAGACTGAGGTGGATCCAAACGTCAGGGATGACATCTGGGACTGCAAAGTGCAACTTTATAGGGAATGGAAGTGGCCCAGATCTATTGCTGGGTGTTTGGGAAGGAACACATTCTCTGCCAGCCCTGCCACAATGCAGGACAGGAGGACAGAGCTGCAGTCTGCAGGGAAAAATGCAGCTCAGAGTCAGGGTGAGGCGCAAGGGGTTAGTAGGTGACCTGGTGTTGGTGTCTTGGGGTGGGTCCTGCCATGGCCATGGGACCAAGGCATATCCCTTAAATTCAACAGCAAACTTTAGGCAAGGGACATAACGTTCAGAGCAGGTCCTAGTGAAGAATCATTACTTTTTTTTTTTTTTTTTTCATTCCAGGAAAGTCTTTAGACAGTTTTAAGGGAGTAGCAGTGAGATTGAAGAAGGGAAGAGAAGGAATGGGGTGACACCAACAGGAATTAGACTAAATTCACCACCTGATCTTTACTTCCAGCTCTTGTATTCTGCACCCACACCTTGTCACCTTGTCACCTGTATCGCACCTTAAATAATTCAGTGCTCTCTTTGCAGAGCAGTGACATCAGAGAGGGGCACACAGGGAAAGCCAGCAGAAGGAATTTTTGGGATTGTAGGGAATTGTTATGAGCTCCTGTGGACAGGGCTGGTGTGCTCATCCCACAATGACTCCGTGGATGTTGTGACCTGTGGCAGGAGCTGGGTAAAGCTGTCACAGAGGTGCCTTCCCCTGATTTAGAGGCTTCCAAGAGGTGATGAATGGAGCACTTAGAGGAGATTTGAGCCTCGAGTCAGGGCTCTGGCAGGAATGGGAGCATCCCCAGATCACAGTTCACTCTCTGGGAGGGCAGCAAGGCAGGGATCTGCCTCCCTCTCCTGCAGCTGCATTCCTGGGGTAACATTTTTCTATCTCTGTGATTAAGTTGTGCTCATAACATCCCTACCAACCCCCCTGGACAAGCTGTTAACTGCCCTTTAAAGCTGAGCTGGGGAGAAATGAGCCACATTTGCCTACACACAGCCCTGGCCATGCTTGATTGAGTGACTGCAGTAAAACTCGAGCTATAAATAAAACACATATGCCTGTGTCCACAACAGCTCTCCTGAGAAGATGTCATTTGCTTCAGGACTTCAGTCAAATATCCTTATTTTCAGCTTCCATTTATATTAATGAATGGATTTTTTTTTTTAATTGTGGGGCTTTTTTGAATGTTGGTTTTTGTTTGATTATATATATATATTAATTTCTTTCCTTTGTTGCAATGAGAATAAGGTAACACAGGACATCCAATTTAAAACAGCAATGTCAACAAGGTGGCAAGGGACATATAGACCAAAATACCTGGTGGTGGGGAGGGACAAGCAGGCCTTGATTGGGATGCCAGGGGTGAAGAGGGACTCCTCATTCCTTGAGCAGGGTCACTCTGCTGCTCCTCCTGAGGCTCTTCCCTGAAAGCTGCAGCCAGGCTGGCTTTAACTGGCGATAGAACAATCTCCTCTGAGTGCTTCATGGGCCTGAATGGAGAGATCTGTGGGCTCATCTTTGCTCACTGAGTAATGAAACAAAGCCAAAAGAAAAAACAATTGGAAATTATAAAACAGGAATTTGTCAAATATTGAGTTACTTGGGGTTTTTTTGGTTTAGTTTTTTTTTTTAATCTTGACTATGGATCATGATCAGGCTCTCTAGAAAAAACTCAAACACACGTTTTATTTTAAGTATTACTTGTACTTGTTTTTTAATATCATCTGTCTTTCATAATCACAGAACTTGAGGAATTTTGATCTGAATGCCAGGTACTACGAGAGTGGTGGAATGAGAATCTGAGGGCAGAGATATGTCAGAAAGGAGCAGGAGATTACCAAACAGTAATGAGGGCTGAATACAGTCTCCATGGGGAGTGAGGGATTTGCCTCTGCATCTTTTCTTTCGGTCTCCAAGGAGCTCTGTCTCTGGAACAGCAGCATCTCAGAAGCTGAAAGCAGCAGTTCATAGGGAATGAAGGCCTCTCTGGCACTGGAGCCACATTTATCAGCATCCTGGCTGAAAAAGTCGTGGAATTCAGGCTCATTGTGCACGTGAAAATTGAAAATATGATTTTTTAACTTAAATTTGCCCAAAATTAGACAATGCAAATGCACCAACTTGGGACTTGGAGGTGAGATTTAAACATGGGATAGAGGCCAAGTCACACCTGTGGGAGAAAAGTCCTAAAGAACATTGTGCCTCTGCTGTAAATAAATGGGTTAATGCTTGGATTTGATGATCTTTTCTAACCTCAATGATTCTATGATTCCACACATGCTCATGGTACCTGTGATGGAGGAATGGGAAGGTGGGATTGAGAGGGAGAGACTTCATGGGATAATAAAAACAGGAGAAGATTGGGGCCACTGTACTCAGAGTGATCCTTTCATCATTTGGTTCAGATTTTCCCATTTGCAAAGATTTTTGCCACGTTAAAAGGGGCAGGAGATGGTTCAGGACATTTCTTCATCTCCCCTGGTCGGTTCACATTGACATCAAGAGGAAAGTAAGGCACAAGAGATGAGCAGGGAAAAGAGTTTTCTGTCACCATTTCCGTGGTGTTCAACACTCCCCAGAGGTTTTACCAGGAGATTGTGGCTCAGAGAAGGAGGAGAAAGCTCAGGAAGGGAAGAGGAGAATCACAGAATGGTTTGGGTTGGAAAGAAAGTTGAAGATCACTCTTCAATGAGAAGGTCAGCTGGGCTTGTACAGAGTAGTTTGAAAGTGTCCCAGCTTTCAACACTCTTCTATATCTTACCAGGAGGAGGTTGCTCCTTGGAGTTTGCCCTGGACCCCTAAAACCACTGTATCCTTGAGGATTAGGCATTGGAGGTGGAGGGCCTTAAATTAAAAATGAGCAGAGGAGTGGCAGGAGTCTCTGCTGCCTGCAGGACATCAGTCAGACTGCAGGCTGTCACCTGAGCCCTTGAGCCAGGGAGACTTTGATGGAAGGTTAGAGCAGAAAACTTTCCCTTGGTTGCTGATGAGTCACCAAACACCTGAGAGGAAACAGAGGAAACATTTCAGGGGTTGTCTTAGTTTGGAGGACAGGTGTCTGCTAAGAAAGGCAGGAGTGTCTCTTTGAAATGGAGAATGGAAATCCGCTCCCTCCAAATTATTATAATTTTGAAATTAAGGGCTCTCGGGCAAAGATATGGCAATTAGGAATAACAGTTCTTTATTAGGAAAATTAAAATAGAAATACAGTACTACAAAGAAACAAACTCCAAACCCTGACAGAGTCAGAGTACAACCTGACACCCCGTCAGGCAGGG
>PYHW01010143.1:1130391-1142252 GCA_013186435.1 Turdus rufiventris
GGGGTTTTTTTTTGCTTGTTTTTGTTTGTTTGTTTGTTTGTTTGTTTGTTTGTTTTTGGGGTGGGTTTTTTTGGTGGTTTTTTTGTTGTTTGTTTTTGGGGGTTTTTTGTTTTTTCGGTTTTTTTTGGTTGGTTGGTTGGTTGGTTTTTTGGTGGTTTTTTGTTGGTTTTTTTGTTTTGTTTTTTTGGTTTTTTTGGGGTTTTTTTTGTGGACAGACAGCACATCCCACCCCAATCTCCAAAAGTTCTGTGCTGAGCTTAAGCCCTGAAGGATGGATATCACTTCCCTGAGCCCATCAGCACTGAGAGCAAACTAATATTTTCATTCTCCAAGCACACTCCACACTTAACATATCCCCAGGGATTTTCCTTCAGGCTGGAAGCCTTGAGTTGTCAGAGTAGGTCAGCTTTGGGAAGACTTGAAGCTTGATTTCTGAATGAAGCAGCATCTGAGGGATAACTCAGCAGCTGTAGCAGCAGAATGGCTCTGTCCTAGTCAATGAACCTCCAGCAATGGATAGCATTTGGAATATAACCTCAGACAGCCAGGTTTGTGATGCAGTCAGAAAAATGTCCTCCTCGTACCAAGATGCTCTGGTTCTCCTTGAGTACCAGCCTGAACAAGTTTTCAAGAGAATTCTGCAGAGCTGTTTGGTGCTTTAATTGCTAATAGAGCCGATCCTTTCTTGGGGAGAGAGAGGTTTGGCACTCGCTGGTGTTCATTCAGGGAAGCAAGGAGTGGTAGAAACACACAGAGGAGGATGCAGAGAATGTGGGGCAAGGAAGATGAATTCCAGCTCTGTCTTGAGGGTATCAGACTGCTGAGCTCTGATATCCTCACTTAGCTTCACGCTGTTTGTTTTTCTCCCCCCCTCTCCCTTCTCCTCAACAATTAGCTTTGCAATTAGACTTAATTATATTCAGCAGCTATTGAATGTGTCCTGTGCCCCAGTTGCTGCCAGTGGAGAGAGGCAGCAGCGGGGGTGAAAGCTGCAGAGTCAGCTCAGCAGACCGTGATTCACACATTCTCTGCACGGCTGGGAACAGGGAGCTCTCCCAAAAACAGGTCCTGTGACTTCCTCACCCTCCTTCTCCCTCTCAATTTCACCTCTCTGTCTCATTCGAAGTGTCAAGCTTTTTTAAATGGCAGGGAAACCTGGAAGGATCCCTTGAGGGGAGGTTTTTTTTTCCCACCATAGGGGGCAAGTCTCAGGACAGCGTTATGCAGCCAGGAGGACTCTTTTGAAATGCATCATAAACCCAAGGCAGAGTCTTTGCTGGTAGAACACAGTGTCCTCTCTCAGTCCTCAGGGCACACAGAGATCACCTCTGGAGCTGGCAGGCCTCAAAGCCAAGTTTTTTAAAGCTCTTTCGGTGCCAAATATCTTATGGTGTTATTTGACTTTCAAGCGTCCAGAAATCCAACACCCAGTAATGCCCTTGGAGTTTCAGAGATGGAATTGGGGGTGCTGGGGATGGGAGACTGAGCATGAACCAGCCAAAAATAGCCCAAATTGCCAAAGGGATCCTGGGCTGTTCCCACAGGGTGGGCAGCAGGTGAGGGAGGGGATTTGGCCCCTCTGTACTGCTCAGGTGAGACCTCAGCTGCAGAGCTGCCTCCAGCCCTGGATCCAGCTCAGGAAGGATGTGGAGGTGTTAGAGGAGTCCTGAGGAGGCACCAGGATGATCAGAGGGATGGAGCAGCTCTGCTGGGAGGAAAGGCTGGGAAAATTTGGGATTATTCAGCCTGGAGAAGATAAGGTGTGGGGTGATCTCAGTGTGGCTTTCCAGTACCTGAACAGAGCCAAGGAAAGATGGAGAGAGATCATTGACAGCTTTTAGTTCCAGGAAAATGGGGAATGGCTTCAAAAGAGAGTAGGGTTAGACTGGATATTGGGAAGGAATTCTTCCCTGGGAGGGTGGTGAGGTCCTGGCACAGGTTGCCCAGAGAAGCTGTGGCTGCCCCATCCCTGGAATTCTCTAAAACCAGGCTGGATGGGGCTTGGAGCATCCTGGGAGAGTGGAAGGTGCCTCTGCTCATAGCAGGGGTTGGAACAAGATGATTTCAAAGGAACCAGCTCAAACCATTCTTTCATTCTGTGATCAGTGTTATCAGTGCCCTTTCTCTGCTCTGGGTAAAGGATAATTAGTGAAGAGTATCCACAGTGAGTTTTTGTACAATGTAGAGCTTCCTGCCTTGTATCAGCACCTGAGATAACAGCTCCTTCATCAGTCTCTTAACAAGTTATCTGTTAATTAATTCATTCATATGACTGTTAGATTACTCTCATTTCCTCTTGGGAGATATGTAGCAGTTTTTCTTCAGTGGTGAGAAGTAATATTTCCAACCTGATGATGCAAAGTGCGGATTGCTTCACATCTTGGAAAGAAACATTTCAGTTCAGAACAGTTCTGTGTGGAAGCTGCTGCAAAGGGCCAGTGGTTTGTAAAATCTGGGAACAGAAAACCTCTGAAACAGATGTTCCAGTTCTTGATGAGAATTGGATTTTGTTGATGGAAAGTTTTTCATTGCTGGAGGATGACCTGGTGAAATAAATATAATTAATTCTTGGTCTTAGATCCCCATAAATCCCCAAAATTTGGGTGTTGGACTAAATGACATTTAAAGGTTCCTACAGAATCCTAGAATGGTTTGGGTTGGAAGGGACCTTGAAGCTCAGGCTATTCCACATCCCTGCCGTGAGCAGGGACACCTTCCACCATCCTAGGTTGTCAAAGTCCCATCCAACCTGGCCTTGAAAACTCCCAGGGCTGAAATAATTCTAGAATAATGATTGCTACTGAATGGGATGAAAGAGCTTTGCTATGAACATAATCTGTTTCAGATCAGGTTTGCAATCTGCTTTGCTTTCCTTAAAACCTCCTGATTTTACAGGAAAGTGAAGTTATTTCTCTGATTTTCTGGTTCAGAGCCTTCATTCCTGGAGGACTGATCATTTTATAGCCAAAATACAAGTAGAACTCCCTGCAGTAAGGCAGAGACCTCCTCTTCTCCCAGGAATTTTTCTCCTTAGGAAATTTTCTCCTAAGGACAAGGATGGGAGGTGGAGCAACAAGAAACTGAAGCAGCAGCCCTTAAGTGCCTGTTGTGTGAACAGAGAACTTCATCATCTTGGGCTGCCAATGTAAATTAATTTTTAACGGGTAATACCTCCCTCATCTCTTTGTCTAGCTGGAACTTAACTAAACAATGCATCTCTCAAGACAAAAAGAGAGAAATCCCGGCGTTGGGTCAATTTGCTGGGAGTAGAGACATCAGTCAGACGCAGAACATTGACCAAGCGCTTCCTCGGGTGCTTCGTTTGGGGAACCTTGGGGGAAAAGCTGAATCTCTCCATCTGCTCAGCGAGAAATCGTGCTGAGAGAGGCGAGGAGCCTGGCTCTTCCCAAAGAAACAGCCCCTCCTTGCTTCCAGTTAGGCTGTGCTTTGTCAGGAAGATATGGAATTGATGAAGAGCACAGAAATCCGCAGCCTGTTGCTCCCTCCTCATCCCCCCTGAGAATCAAAACTTGATTCTTGCTGAAAACTTTATTCTATTTGTTCTTTTTTTTTTTTCTTTCTTTTTCTGAATTGTATTTATTTATTTCTTCCCGTACTTGGTAATTAAAATATTGTCAGGCCGAAAAAAAAAAAAAAAAAAGAAAAAAAGAGAGAAATACCCAAAACGAAACCACTGCACATTACCAGAGGAAGAGAAAGGCTGCAATTGCCATAAATAACACAGTGGGTCATGAATAATTCAAACCAGAATATGGTTGTTATTGTAAGGAGTTATCACAGCTAATTATAGCCCATTGCCATCGTTCCCTCCAAAGCTCTGGCATTGATCACTGCAGGACATTGCCAAATATTTCACTAAAACAAAATATTGTGCTCGATGCTTCCCTGTGGATCAGCGTGTCTTTCACTGAGAGGGTTTGTTGTTCTTCAGTGGCTTTTGCCCTTGGATCATGGTTGGAAAGAAATTAAGAAGACCTTTCACTTAACCAAATTGTTCATCTCCATCAGACAATTGGTCCCTGCAGACCTTCCCAGTGTTGTTCCAACTCCCTGGGCACAGGAAGAGCTGAGGCTTCCACCACTCTGAGAAAACAGGGACTAAATTTCTAAGATTTTTCTTTTTTATTTACTTACTTTTTAAATACTTTTTTTTTTTAATATTCTGTTTACTTTTTTTAAAAAAATCTGTCTCTATTATCTTTAGAAAAGATTGCATCCTGCAATGGGATGAGGATTTATACACATTGTAAAATAATATCTGCAAGGACATGTGGCTTCCCAGTTGGGTTTCCTTTGAGATTTCCCAGTGATCTGCAAAATTTCTGAGTTTGTACAAGACTTTACTGGTTTTAGACTATTGGCAAACAGCAGATGTTGACTAGACATGAGCTTGGAACTGGAGATGTTTAAGGATTGAGCTCCAGAAAATCAGAATATGTCACAGAGCTGCCTGTAAAAGAGATTTTAATGAGAATATTAATCATGAAATGCAACAAAGGAAGCACAATACTGTAATAGAAATAGTTCAGGAGAGAAATGCAAAGGCAGTATCATTTCTATAAAATTGACAGACAGGGAGGAAAATTACTGATATCTTTAGAAATCTGAAGAGACTAAGGAAGGATAACAGATGGCCAGGCTGTAGGAGGAAATCTTTCCCAAACTTCAGATATTAGGTTGCAAGGAAACGAGGGTCTTATTTTACCTGCAAGATGGAACTTTAGCATGAGCAGGAGTCCAGTGCCAGCAAAACACTGCTCCAGGGAAGAAATCACCCATTGTCCAGCCTCTGACACAAGATTTACAGTCTGTTGTATCATTGCAAACAGTTGTTGTCCTTGGTCAGACTAAATCTAACTTCTAGCCCATTCTGAAATATGAATCAATCTGATATTGCTGTGTGGTAGAGGTGGTAGGATTTTTTCCTTCCACACTCACTCCTATCTTTAATTCCTATCCCTTGACATCTCTTTTTTGGCCTGAATTTGGCTAAATGCCTGAATATGTAAAGCATAAAATTTACATTCCTAAAATCTACTGACAAGTCTTTTAAAAATCTGTTATTATTGTTATTATTGCTAATTCCATGTAACAATTCTGTGAATGCATTTCCTACAAGATTTAGACAAACTAAAGAGTTTTCACAAGCCTGCCCAGCACATGTTATGAGTTTGGTCCATTGTTTTGACTCTTAGATCCCCCTGTGAGGTCCAACAAGGGGCAGAGATTTTGGGAAAGGAAAAGTTTTTGCTGAAGAAAATCTCTTGGTGTACTTGCACAGCTCCTCAGAGGTACCACTGCACCATGAACATGGTGTGCTCCACTCTTCACCCTCTTCCACCCTTCTGAACATTTATTTGAGTGCTGAAAAGAAACCTCCAGGTGATTTCCTGATGTTTCTGGGGCACAGAGGGATCTGGAATTGCCTAAGCTGGTTGAGCTTCCAAAGTGACAGGTAGGAAAGTGCATTCTTGAAGGCAAGCAGGAGCCATCCTTATCTGCAGGAACAGGAACAGCCTCTTTCCTTCCCTGACAACTCATTGAGCCCTTGCTTGCATTAGTTGGGAGGTGGGGGGTGTATGAGATAAATGAATCCCATTAGATTCCTTCCAGATTTTAAGTTCAATTATGTCACACCAAGAACTCTGTTTATTTCATAGTTATATCCCTGGTTTTGGAATAAAAAGGAAATAATCTCCAAAATGTTTTACAGAGAAGATAATCAGAGCAGTGCCTGGCTTTTTTTTTTTTTTTTTTTTTTTTTTTTTTTCTTTTTTTTTTCTTTTTTGAGTAGAGAGAAATCTCTGTATTGCAGGGAGAAGGAGAAAACCGTGCATGCATTTTGCATGAACAGGTTATTTGAGAACACGACAGCTATAATGAGAGAGAGATCATCTTGCTTGTGGCTGTACAGAGTGGAGGTCAGACAGCTCTGAATTAGCAGAGTCATTAATATTCTACTACAACATAAAGCTGGAAGGGACCTTCTAGGTCATCAAGCCAACCATGTCACATAATCCCATTTGAGAAGAGTGGGTGACATTGGAGGCTAAGCCGTGGAGAAAATGCTTGTGGAGACAAAAAGTGCCAGTCACTGACTGAGTGTGTGGTTAACATGGAATAGGGATGGGGGACCTGAGGGAATCACCAACCTGAGCGAGATATCTTGGAAATTGCCAGCATTTTTACAGTAACTTCTGTAATCCTTGCTGGCTTTGGGGAGGAAAAGCTGGACTGTCCTGTTAGCAAACTTCAGAACATAAAGGGATCCTGTGTGGATCAGTGCAAGATTCCAGGAACAGAGATAAGACAGATCTAACCTGCCTGCTCCTGTTGGCCTCAGCTCTTCCTGGAGCTGCTCAGCCCTGCAGGGATCCCCCTCCTTGGGTTGTGAAGGACACATAACTGTGGCTGTCCCTCAAGTATGGATGCAGGAGGCAGTGCCATGGAGCAGGGAATGGTGGTGGCAGCTTTTATTCCTGGGAATCCCACTTGATTCACTTCTCAGCTTTGCCTGGGTAGAATTTCAGTTCCTCTCTCCCTTTGTTCTCATCCATGGAACGTGCTAAGGTAATTACATTTTTGTGTCTCACAGGGATGTTGTGAGGTTTCTCTAATGTTTATCAAGTGTTTGAAGAAGATCTTATGAAGGTGGAGTGCAAGTACCAGGAGCTCCTAACAGTCTTGATGAAATCCTTCCTTGGAGCAATGTAGACAAATTCAAATTAGAACCACGGCAAACATTTTTAACAGCAAAAATTAATTAACTGCTACAGCAGCTTCCCAAGGGAAGTGGTAGATTTTCCATTGCTCAAAATGTCTGAGCTGCCTGTGGTTTTGAAAGACAGGTGCTAGCTCACCTTCAAGTTATTTAGTTCCATGCAGGAGTCACTGGATGATGCAGACAGTAGATGTGACTTACACATGTTTTATCACTGTATTTATTTGCCTTCACTCTTTTTCCCTTATTCTACCCTGCTGTTACACCAACAGTGCACAATCCTGTTTCTATTCACACACAGACCTCAGATGTGAAATAGAGAAGTGGTTTGGAAAACCAGGCTCCTTCACATGTTTATGAAGTTGGAAAGAACACACCAAAACTGGTTTGATTCTACCTTCCCCTTCTGCCTCCCTGTGATGTCTGTGGAGGGATTTTGTACAGAAAATATGGGTTTGGCCATGGATAGCATCCAAGGATCAACAGTTCCAGGTGTTTGGGCATTTCTGGCTGCAATGTCCTTGTGCAGGAAGTCAATGGACCTGGTGACAAGAGTGTCTTGGCCCCATAAATCACACTCACCACCACTGCATACACAAGATATTGCCAAAATCCACATGGGATTCTCTCCTCATCTCTCTTAAAGAACTTAGACTGCCTTGTGGTGCCTCAAAACCAAATAATATTGAAGTGTAATAAAAGCCTTTATTTTTTTCCTGAAAAATCAAAATTATCCTGAAAGATCAAATGTGATTTTTTGCTTATGTAAAATTTGCGAAGAGGAGCTGAACTTGCAGAATTCTGATTTAAAGAGGGGCATCCAAATAACCAACTGGTGATCAGTGCCTTCCAACGGGGTGGATGAAATCAAGTTTTAGGGGAGGGCATTATAGAAACAACAGTATGTTATCCTTATAAATATTTAATATTTATAAATGAACTATGATGAAACAGAGTTCAGAGGTGACCTTTGTGCCAGAAGGTGAGGAAAGAAAAGCAGTTTATCAAAAAGATCATGCCTGAAAAATTAATTTGACAGTGCTGATGGAGTGACTGCTCTTGTAAATACAATTTTGTCAATTTTCAAAGAACCATTTGGTTTCCAGACACACAATTCAGCCCTGTGCCAACTGGCAGCTTTGGTGTTTAAAAATGGATTGTGTCGAGACAAGGTAATACCCAGAGGCAAATGTGCTGTTATGAAAGAGCTGTACAGGTTTATATTGGAGTCAAAAAAGGGTTTTGTGACTCTCAGGAGGCAGGCAAAGGGCAATCTCAGATCTCATCAACACCCTGAGAGCCTGCAGAAGTCAACTTCTGTCTTATGGCTGCATGGGCTGACTTTCAAAATGCATGAGCTTGGAGGATGGGATCTCATGTCCTTGTTTCCATCATGTTCAGGCTGGATGGAACTTGGAGCAGCCTGGGATAGTGGAAGGTGTCCCTGCCCATGGGTTTGGAACTGCATGAGTTTAAAGGTCTTTTCCAACCCAGACCATTCTGTGATTTTATGATCTATATTATATGGGGGTGCTCAAGCAATTTTGCTGATTTTAACTTGAGATCATTTCTAGATGAAGATATTTCCTAACCAAATATATATCAAATAAAGGTGTTTTAAAGATGTTTTGTGCTCCTTGCTGCTGGGCAGCACAGAGAACAGAGCAGCCCCGAGGCCTCACTCCACAAAACCATTTCAAATTCAAGAGGGAACATGATGATCTGCCACCTGTGAGGAGCAAAGCAGGGAGCTGCACTCAGCAGCTGCTGAAAGCCCCCTAACTCAGCCTAAGCAGGAGAATGAGATGCAGTCCAATTTCACATTTTCCAATGACAGAGAAGCATCTGCCCCTTCTGTGGTTCGTTACCACAGTTTAGAACACATGCCACACACAAAGGCATTTTATTTCCACTCTGAATTCCTATTTGTGCTCCATACCATGAGCTAATGCCAGGCTTTGTCCATGGAGCACTGATGGGAATGGTGGGTGAAGGTCTTGGCTGGTAGTTGTGCCAGCCAGGTTGATAGAAGGGCTGGAATAACTTGGTTTCCTGGTAGCATCTGTACAAATCTCACCTATTTTTGGGATCTTCCAGCATGGATGCTGGGATTATCCATGTTCTCTCTTTTCTGTGTCTATAGCTTTCCTATTAGAGCCAAAGCCATCTTCATCCTTGCTCTCCTTGGCCTCCTTCCAGCCATCTCCTCCTTGCATCATTTTTGTCCTGAGCAGCAAAAAATTTGGAATTCATTAATTTTTGCCATTTTTACCTCCTTGAATTTCAGGTAAGAAAAAGGGGAGATATTTCTTGCTTCATCTCTGTGACAGACAGAACACAGGTGTTGGTGTTGGAAGAAAGACTTCAGAAAGGTTTCTGGTTGTGACCTAGAGTAATTTACAATCCTGTGATCTTTACCAGATTTTAGTGACAGGCTTTGTTCCCAGTTTCATCTCATGAAACTTCCCATTTACTCATTTCCAGGTTTGCATATTTTGATAAACTCAAGGGTTTGGTGACCATTCTTTGTGACTCATGTAGACTGGCTGCCTTCAGCCTCTTTTCTGCAATTCCTTCCTCTGGATTCTTTGCTCTTAAAATGGGAAACATCATCATTTTTCATGTATGGCTTTTCCTGACATGAGTCAGGAAATCATTGTGGCAAAGGACATCTGATCTCTATCCATTCCAGCAAGGAGAAGTTGTGCAGGCTGCAGACTTGATGCTGGGAGATGGGAACCTTGTTAATTAAAATGTCAGTGACTCAAATCCCCTTGAGGTGAGAGAGAGCTGCATTTTTTATTACCATTGCTGTTAATGATACAGTCAGCTGATACCTTGTAGAGCCATAATGCATTTCACTTACCTTGACAAGGTCTGCCCACTCTGCCTGTTTCCTCTGTGCCTCGTATATGACTCCAAGAGAATCATGAAATAATTCTGGAAATTGAGACAAAAGGGGAAAAATAATCCACACTGGTTTTAT
The DNA here is from genome assembly GCA_013186435.1 of Turdus rufiventris. Taxonomy (NCBI): domain Eukaryota; kingdom Metazoa; phylum Chordata; class Aves; order Passeriformes; family Turdidae; genus Turdus; species Turdus rufiventris. Next base: position 1,140,120 of record PYHW01010143.1, read on the forward strand.
TTTATCCGTCCTCTTAGACTAAAGCCATTCTCCATGACAAGAGGATGTATCCTCAAGGGGATGGTTTAGTTGGGCATCAGGAAAATATTTCTTCATGGAAGGGGTGCACAGGCATTGGAAGGGGCTGCCCAGGGAGGTGGTGGGGGTCACCAACCCTGGAAACGTTCAAGGGACAACTCAGTGATCTCAGAGGTCTTTTCTAAAGTCATGATTCTGTGATTATTCTCCAAATCTTGAAAACGATGTATTAAATTCATATCAAACTCATAGGAGGGAAAAACAGCCTAGAGGGAAATGGACCTGGAGCCAGCAGGGAGGGGATAAAGCTGGGAAAATAGAAGGTGACTGCTCCAGGATGGTTCCAAAAGGGTGGTAGGTGTCTTATGACTTGAATGTTTTGCTTTAAAACCTTAATTGGCTCCTGCACAATTGGAAGTATCAACTTCCCCTGCCCTATTTCACCCTGTTAACTGTGATGGATGTTGTAAACCTGCCCTTCTCTTTATAGACATGGAGAACAGGACTGTAAAAGGAAGGACTTTTAAAGTGTAATGGAAGGGCTTAAAAGCCATGGCTAAAACTCTACCCCCTTCCATCAGGTCCTTAACAAACACACAGGGCCATACCTATGATGCATTTAGAGCAACAGGCTCTAAAATCATCGAGCTGATGAGACTTGAACTCTGTTTTGCCTCTGCTGTGCCAAAGACAAGCAATGAACAAAGTGATCAAGGCTTTTTTAGGGCAGGAAAGGCTCAGACTTTCAGCTTGGTGGCACAAGCAGGAGCTGACACTTCTTTCACAGCTGCTTAAGCACCTGCAGGATCTGTAGCAGAGATTCCAGAGCTGCAGGGACTGCAAATTCAGCTCCAAGGTAATGGGCCTTTTCTGGGCTGGAGCTACAAAATATTTCTGTCAGGACAGCTTCGATGAGTCAGGCTCCAGTGACTCTGAATCCACCTGGGAGCAGTTCCCACAAAGGCCAGCCAAGTCATTAACAGCCTATGGCTAATTGCCTGTTGTAAGAATGGCAGCAGCACCTTTGCTTTCAGATGAGCTCAGCTTGAGCCCTGCTGCTGGTTTTGGTGGGTTTAGCCCGGATTTATCTGCTGCCTTGGTGCTGTCATTCCTGGCAATTCTGGTCACAGGATGAACCAGGGAATGCTCTGCTTAAAAACCTGGTTTTGCTATGGCCTCTGCTCCTGTTGTGGCTTGAGATCTGTGAAAAATCCCCTGGCAGCCTTTGCTGTTGCAGATTCACACGTGCAAGGATCCCCTGAGCATCTCCTGGGGGATGACGCCGCCTTGGGCTATGCCAAACCGTGATTCAGCAGGTTGTAGTAGCACATTTAATTATTGTCAGAGGGAAGAGATCAACCCCCAGCTGCAGAGATGAGCCTGGGGAGCAAAGTGATGCAGGAAACAAAAGGTGGAGCAGGAGAAGGACCCCAAAATTGTGTCAGGGAGCAAGAGGGAGTTTCCAGGAGTGAAAACAATTTCAGAATTAATCTAAGAAAATTTCTGCACTGGCACAGCACAGAGCTGTAAGGAAACCTGGGTAAGTCCTTTCTGTATCTAGTCACACTTTGGAAGCATCTCAGACATGTGAGCATGGCCTAGCCAAGCAAAAATAGATTGATTAAATATTCTGGACTTCAACAGTTAGCACTGTGTTCATGGATCAGATTGGATGGGGCTTGGAGCAGCCTGGTCCTATGAGACCCACACTGAGTGATCTTGAATGTCCCTTCCAGCCCAAACCATTCTGTGGCACCTTATGCTGAACCTTAGTGGGGTTATTATCAACTCTGGTAATTAGGGGGAAAAACATGCAGCTGATATTTATGATATTTAGGGTATTTGCCAGTGAAAAGCTCTGCAAAGTTGTGACTTTGTAGCCCAAAGGGAGAGAAAGAGATAATTTGTCAAAATCTTTAAAATCTCTGCATATATATATATATATATATATATATATATATATATATATATATATGTATGTATATATATTTGCTCACTTCTTTAAAAAAGAACCACCAACAGATAACTAATTATTCTGGTTTCTTAATCTCTATTATTAACCTTTTCCATGCTAGACACGCCCAGTGCATGGGAGATGAATAGTTTGTGTTGAGT
>PYHW01010143.1:1142302-1155606 GCA_013186435.1 Turdus rufiventris
TCTGCAAAGTTGTGACTTTGTAGCCCAAAGGGAGAGAAAGAGATAATTTGTCAAAATCTTTAAAATCTCTGCATATATATATATATATGTATATATATTTGCTCACTTTTTTAAAAAAGAACCACCAACAGATAATTAATTATTCTGGTTTCTTAATCTCTATTATTAACCTTTTCCATGCTAGACACGCCCAGTGCATGGGAGATGAATAGTTTGTGTTGAGTGGCCCACACTTGTGGAAACTGCTGCAGTGTGAATAAATAGTAACAAACACAGTGAATATTTCATTGGCGGGAAAAACAGATTCTGGGAGGGAGGAGAGTTAATGAGCACTGGTTTTTACCTTCAGACAAGAGTGTTTCTGACAGCAGGACTGTCACACACTGTCCAAGAAGGAGCAGGAGCAGCAATCTGTGAATGCTCTGGCTGATACCAACAACCAGTGTGGCATCCAAATGGCTCTTCTTGTATTTTGTGACATTGAAAAAAAAAATAATTGCATTCACCAAGGAAAAAGAATAAGAGAATGGGTGACAATAACTAATAAATATATTGAAATACTAATCTGTAGGGAAAAAAAACCAAATTGCATTGGATTTGAGGTGGGCTACTCACTAAGGACTCAAATTTCATTGTGAAAAGAAAAAAAAAAAACACTTGGACAGTCTTCCCTGACCTGGAATGAGTAGAGAATCTAAGTTGTTGCTACAAATCTTGTCTTTTCAGTGTTCTCTGATAAGCATGATATGGTTTGACATGTACAGCATCAACAGGAGTCTCTTCACTAAAATTTTGTCAAAAAATGTCTTGAAATATTCTGAAAGGAGAGAAGCAGCCAGCAGTGGCTGTGGCAGAGTAACAGAGCCTGTTTTCCTGCCCCAATCACAGCTTGCTTTGGGAGAGATGCACATGCCCTGCAGCAGCAGAGGAACCTCTAGAAAGCTGTTTTTGGACTTCTGCCTCATCTTCCTGCTGGACAGTTCCTCTCCTGGCCTTTTAAATCGCTGTCTGTCTCCTCAGTCCCTGTCCCCCGTGGGCTGGTTTTTGATGGATGGCACTGGCACGTCCACAGATGTGGTGCTGCTGCAGAGCTGATGGGTGACAGATTTTAGGGTTTGGGTTACACCCAGAGTACTCTGCTCAGGAGGCTGTCAGGTTGGTATGAACTGTCAGACAAATGACAGGGCTCTGTGTGTAATGATGCTGACAGTGTTTCCCTGGCTGTCACTGCTGAGATGACTCCAGGACACACAAAGCAATCGGATCCCCTGTCTGCACCCTCAGCTCTTCCCCCCTGCACCACAACAACTGAATCAGACCTTTGGGCTCCCTGAATTGAAAAGAGAAGCAAGGAAGAGCGAGGTCCAAGATCAACCATCTGGAAAGAGGAACAGGAGGCCAGAGGATCACAATAGCTCTGACTTGTACAAATTACTGCTTTATACCTGATACTCTCCTTTTCTGCCTAAGACATCCTTAAGGGGTGAAATGCCTTATGTGTCTATTGCAGGGCTTTGTTGGAGAAGAATCCTGCTCCATCCCCAGCCTCCTGAATGACTCAATAATTACTTTAACTGATTCAAGGCTCCCCCTCAACCTCCAAGCACCCCCCTCACCACCATTCAACTTTAACACAAGACCACACTGTTTCTCGGTTTCCAATGCGCCCAAAGCTATTCAGGCCACTTGTTCCTCTCTGAATGGAGCTGACAGAGCTGCTTTTGTGCAGAGGCAATTTTGGATTTAATTGGAGACCTGCTGGGGGCAGGGCTGGGGGGTGGGGGAGGGAATGGGGTCACTGGGTCAGTGTTTTGGAAAGATGAACTCAAAGGAGGGTCCAAGGAGAAAAAAAAAAAAAAAAAAAAAAAAAGAATGTGGGTTAGATGTTTGGAAAGAGATTTTGCGTGGGATGTGTGTGTAAGGGCAGTGCTCCCCATCTTCCAGAAATGGCCACGGTACCTATTTGGGATCAGAAAGCAAACAGGGTCAGGCCTGGGGCGGATGGCCTTAATAGACATTTTGAATCTAGAATGACAGATCCCAGGGTCCTTCCTGCAAGGATCACAGGATAATTCAGGCTGTGGTGAAGGAGTCTTGATGTTGGAAAGGTCACTGGCTGCAGTCAGTCCCCTTAGGTCAGGCATTCATCATCCACATTAAAGGAGCCTCCTTAAATTCCCTTCTCCAGTTCTGCTCCCTCCCTGGAGATAAGTTCAGCTTCAGCCCTGTCTTTGCCACTATGGGGCACTTATGGGTTCGTGCCAGAGCTGTGAATGCACCACAATAAGAAAAGACCTTTTTTCTAGTGAGGCACATGTAAGTCACACCGTGCTTTGAACCAGCACAGCCCTGCTGTGTAAGGGGACCACAGGTCATAATCCACACGAAAAATGGAACTCAGTGAGCCAGCACAAAAGCACTGTGACATTCCTACCTCACTGCTCAGCTTCTTTTTTCGATGTCTCCACTTTCTCACCTGACCAAAAAAAAAAATATAAATTAAACTGGGCAGAATTGTATTGATTGTGCTGCAGAAAAGCCACTATAATCCTGGCAGAGCTAGACCACGACCCAACAGAGACTCAGTAAAGCCACATATGCAAAAAGAAACCCTTTCTTTTGGTCTCAAAAAACAGATGGACTTGATATAAAATAGGTGAGACTGCTGTGATTGGTTTAAAAAGTTCTGACCATCCCCTGTCCACAGCACACTGGGGTCACCTTCCCTCAGTTGTTACCAGTTCTGGTCCCCACTTCTCCACCAGTGATGGCTCTCAATTTGCTGGCCTAACTTCGTGTTTAAAATGCCTGGGAGGACCCAGGAGAGGTGGGACCATCCCCTCTTGAGCTGCTGCAGGTTGGTGACAAGCGTGGAGCTGACAGTGGCCTTGTAGAGCTCAGAGACAGACACCTGCTGGGAGTGCGTGCTGGGGGGCTGATGCATAATTTAGGAGTGAAACAGCAATCGTGCTATTATCCTGGTGATGTTCCTCAAAGCCTGACATCTCCTGCTCCCAGGAGGAGCAGGCTGGCACTGCTGACAGGGGGGTGACCAAGAGGAGCTCCTGGTTTTTGTGGGTTTGTGGCAGGGTGACCTCAGTGGAGTGAACACAGAGGGAAAAGATGTTTAGTCGAGCTTCCTACACCTCTGGGAGTTATGTTTCCAGACAGCATCACAACTTTCCTCTGCTTCTTTCCCTTACCAGCCTCTAGCTGTACATCCCTCTGGGATGCCTCTGCTGCCGTTTCACATCATCCCTGTGGACCTCAGATCCAGGTTTCCTCTAGGGAAGCAGGGAGAGGTGTTTAAAGGTGTCACAGGCCTGTTGAGTTACATTTTCATCAGCAGCTCACCAGCCTGGCTCTGGCAGCATTAGTCAGACTGCAGTAACACAGAGCAGCCTTTGCTCTATTCCCACCACCCACTTGAAAACAAACAAGGCTGACATTTATAAGGCTTTAGAAAGCCTGGGTTTAGCATTAGATCTGCTCTCAGATTCCTAGTGTTCTCCTCTCCTTGACAGCTACTTCCTCTCAAATTGCTTGTTCCTAGGATGGCAGCAGATAGGGATTGGTGACCTTCCCATGCACGAGGTTGTTTGGAAAGGATAAAAAACCAATTTCTCTGCTCAGAGAAGCTGTGGATGCTCCATTTCTGGAATTCTCGGAGCAACCTGGTGTAGTGGAAGGTGTCTCTGCCCATGGCAGGGGGATTGAATGAAATTATCTTTGAGGCCCTTTTTCAGCCCAAATCACTGACTCTGTGATTCTGCCCCCTCTTAGCTTGAGGCAAATCATGGGCTGCCTCTCAGTACATTTCTGTCCCCAGGGAGTTTAATGTTACTGCCCAGGCCCAGGGTGCTGCAGTATTTTAAGCATCACTCCATGATGTTGCAAGAAAATAGGAGTGACCTGTGTCAGGCCAGTCTCTGTCAGAAACCTTACTGGATATCCCTTTGGAGCACTACTCTGGGCTGTAACTGAAAATGCAGTTATACAATCTTGGAATTGTTTGATTGGAGGGGACCAAAGATTTTCCTGTTCCAGGGACACCCTGGCTGCTTAGAGCTCCATCCAACCTGGCCTTGGACACCTCCAGGGATGGGGAGGATGCTGTGGAACATCTCTGGGCAACCTGCACACAAAGATGGCAGTGGGAAGGATTTTCTAGACCAGGGATGAATGTCTGGAAATTCCTGCTAATCCAGCCTGTGCTGATAGCTGTGAGCTCATGCTGATGAATAATAGCCAGGTACAGCCACATCACAGGTAATGAATGAACAACTCAAAGTGCCTGGTCACAGTGGGCAGAGGAGAGCAAGGAAATCTGCTCACCTCCAGATCCAACCATCAGAGCAATCCCTGGCCTCTCTGCAAGACCTCAGTGGGGTGAGCATCCAGCATAACTCACTCTGGCAAACATCCTGCCATGCCATGGCTCCTGCTGACTTCAGCCTTGGCATCACCAGGGGATGCTGCTGCTCCCCTATGGGTCACACACGCTGCACCAGTCCCTGGGGTGGGAAAATTTGGGGACACTCAGCTGCTGCCAGCTGGGCTTTCTGTGCTTCACAAAAATCTGTGTTTGACCAATGCTGCAAAGATCCCAGTGGCTTTGGATGAGGAGCAAGGGAAGAAGGATGGGACAGCATTCCTTTCTCCAAACCTTTCTTACTCTTAGAAACAAATAAGACTTTACTAAGTGTCTTCAGGAGAATGAGGAGCAGCGATGCTGATCCAAATTATATATTACAGGATCAATTATATATTGAACCTGCTAAAATGGTTTTGTTTAAAGAGTCACCATTCTGCTGGAGCACCTGGATTTTCAAGGCTAGGATGTATTACCAGTGTATCTATCTCTACCAAGACTACAGGCTGTCACAGAAAGTATAATTAATGGACCTTTAGCCCCGTGAAGGTGTTTGCTGCACTATTTATACCTCCTAAATGTGAGGCTGGGTACACCAAAGCACGACCCCATCATCTCAACTAATATTCTCTCACTCAGATGCCGAGCTCTAATGTCCAGGCATAAGTATGAACAATCACCACAGCTACAATTGCTGTTTCCCAGCACTGCTCCATCAGTATTTAATCTGCTGCTTTATAGAGCACTGTAGGAGATCCCCAGAAAGGAAAACAGCTGCAGCCAAGTTCTGCTCCAAAAAGTATTTTCAATTGAGAGGCCTATTAATCCAGGCAATAGGCATTAAATGACGTAACAGTGGAGCTGGAGGGCTGATATGCCCTTCTACCCAGGGCAGGAAAAATTTCTTTTTATGCCTGGGAGAGCTGCTGCAAAAGAGAGCCCTACAGGAGTTTGAGAAATTTGTTCCAGGGTTTTTATTTTCCCTTTTTGAAGCAGCAGCTGTTGGCTTTATATTTTTTTCCCTAAACCAATATAATTTATTTATATGCATATATAAATGTATTTTTATAAATATATATCTATTTGCATATAATACATATTCATTCATGCATTTACATGTGTAGCTATATTTATATATGCATTTATATGTACATATATTTATATTACAATGTATTTAATTTCTTTGGTTGTTGCAGTAATTGGCTAAGTAACTACAGATGTGTGGTGAGATTTTGGGGCTGTCCTGTTCAGGGCCACAAGCTGGACTTGGATGATTCTTGAGGGTCCCTTTCAACTCAGGATGTTCTGAAATTCTATGATTCCTTGAGATGCCAGTGAAGGGAAGATTTCAAGTGCAGAAGAAGCATGGAGATGTATTCCCTGTTTCCCCTGTATTCCCAGCCCTTTCCATTCAGAGTCTTTCATTCTTTGAGCTTTCAAATCCTACAAAGAAGGGTTGGAAGTGCCTCCTGAGGAAATGGTTGGTTTAACCTGCAGGCAACTACAACTTTTAGGAGCCCTGTGGGACCCTGAAAAACTTGTTCCATGTCTTTATCTGAAGTCCAAACCTGCAACACAGACAAAACATCTCTGAGTCTTTTCAATGAGAGGTGGTGGACACTCATTTTTGACTTGCAAGGGCTCCTTCAGAGATGAGGTTGCCAGGTAGGAGATCTCCACTCTTTTATCCCAAAGAACAGCAGCCAATGATGCTTAAACACCAGAGAAAAGCAGGTCCTGCTTGTTCCTGAGCCCATCTTGCAGGACCTGCCCTGTTATGAGGACAGTTCAGTGCAAGGTTAGTGTGTACCGCCAGAACTGTGAAAATAATTCCAATTCTAGAATTATTCTAGAATCTAATTCTGGATTATTCTAATTCTACTATATCTTAACTATAATTCTGGATTATTCTAATTCTACTATATCTTAACTATTCTAGGCTCTAATTCTAGAAGCTAATTCTTCTCTGATCAATTCCCCATCATTTTCTAAGCTACATCATCATAAATCCTTGTATCCTGGGTTTTACTTTTTGCACTTCTTACTTCCCAGCAGAGAAACCTGAGATGAGATATTTGGTGTCCCCACAATCATTAAATTTAGAGCCCCACTGGGTACGTTGTGTCCTATTTTTTCTGCTTTTTTTCTTCTGTCGTGTTACAGAGGCTGAGTAGGTGAGCTGGGAGGATATCAGTGTGAAAACATAACCTGTTCACCCAAACTAAAACCACAGAATAGCTTGGATTGTGCCAGATGTCCTTTAAAAGCCATGAGAAGGGACATCCTCTGGTTGTTCAGAGCCCCATCTAACCTTGTCCTGACTGTTTCCAGGGATGTGGAATCTACCAGCAATCTCTGAGCAACCTGGCCCAGCGTTTCACCATCTTCATGGTAAAAAATTGCTTCCTTATATTTGGCCTCAATCTTCCCTCTTTTAATTTAAAGTCTTTATTCCTTTCTCATCACTACAGGTCCTAGAAATGTCTCTCCCCATCTTTCTTACCCTTTTAGGCATTAGGGTCTCCTTGGAGCCTTCTTCTCTCACCAGAGTGGTGCTGAGGAGGATAATCCCAGAAACTCAGGATAGAGTGGACATTCTGGACTGCTGGGTCATGTCCCATTTTTCACCCACCAGGATCCCTATGTTCTTCCCAATCCCTTCATCCCCCAGACTGTATTGACACCAGGACTTGCTCCAGCCTACCGCAGGACCTTGTAAGACACATAATTTCAGGCCTCAGATTTTTGAAAGCTTGTGTTTGTGACCCCATTTCCTTCCAGGATCCCAATCTCTGCTCTGATCCTATTAAGTCCAACTTAGCACATGCACATGATTAGTTTTTGGAAATAGAAGCAGCAGATGAGAAATAGCTCTCTTTTTGACTCATTGCTCCTGCTGCAATCTGTATCACAGGAGGCTTAAAATGTTATTTTTAACTCTGTATAATGGACACTTCACAAAAGAAATGGATTCAGTACTTTAATAAAATAAGATAAATAGACAGCAACAAATAGCAGAAAACTGAAGTAATAAACTATTTCACTGGGTTGTTGGGTCTGAAACTTGGTTTTTCTCTGCTCAGAATGGAAGTACAAGCTTGTCTCCTCTCCTTCATCTCCACACTCCCTTCCCTTTCCTTTTAGACATGTCGATTCTTCTGCCTTCAGAGAGAAATCGCTACTTCCTGAATTTGTTTTTATTTGTTTGCCTTTTGTGACTACATCACCTGACAATTTCCTTTCATCATCTGCCAGCTTCTCCTATAAACTCATCCTTTAATTGCTGCTCAGAATCCTGACCAGCTTTTGTCTAAAGCACTGCCTGGCTCCCAGTCCCTCCAAAACCCACAGGCTTTACGAACAGCACAGCATGACAAAAGTATTGTTTGTAAAGGTGTTTCTGGCTCTCTACTATGAATGAACGTAATTCAAAGAGTCAAGTTCATTCCCCACCCTCCTGAAGGAATTAAAACTGCAATTTTTCAGGAGAAACACTGTCCCTGATCACATCTCCCTGCACACTGTGAGTCTGGCTAATAAAGATTTTTGTTCCTCCTACCAGGCACCTATCCATGGGTGCTCTTTCTTTTTTAACTTTCAGATCTATTTGAAGACTCTCTCTGTAATCTCCCAATGTCCTTTTTGGTCACAGCAGAACAAACTCTGATTAATATTTCTGTCTAACATGCTGGCCAGTCTTCTGCATTGCTCAAACACCAGTGAGCATACACTGCTTGTTTTCCAGTAAAATTCCAGCTGGAATTGCAGCACCAGTTCTTTCTGGAATTCTTGTACATCTCAAATGTCCAGATATCACACAATTGGACAGTGACAGAATAGTCATTGCTGTGGCCCATCTGAAGAGTCAGTTACAAGTGGTGACTCTTCACTGATTCCATTTTCTAGATTGCTACTGCCTACCTGGAGAGCATAAAAGCTTGTTCTTATGGAAGTATCCACCTTGAAAACAGATAAAACTAGGAAATAGGGAGCCTACTGTCTATATCCATTGGTTTCAGATCCTGTGAAGTTAAATTTTGAAGTAAACCACGTTTGAGGGACTTATGCTTGAGTGAATATCTGCTGGAGCAGTTTGGTTCAATTTACTGAGACAACTGAACTCCTCTTCAACTCCTCTTTGAAGAGGAGATTGGAATTCCTAATTTTGTGGAGGTTGAGCTCAGGAATCTTCTCCAAGTAGGTTGGTGGGATCACTGTGGGTGGAGGAATTGAAAAATGGCTACACACACACATACTCTATGTGTTTTCTCATTCATGTGCCAACAAACATTGCTCCGTGCCTCTGGTGTTCTCACACCAGAATATTTTAGTGGTGTGGGATTCACGTGTTTCATGCAATGCCATGAAAGCCATGGAATGATGGGAGTGACTTGGAAGTGTCCAAGGACATGTTGGATGGGGCTTGGACCTGGTCTAGTGGGAGGTGTCCCTGCCCATGGCAGGGGGTGGGAATAAAGTGATTTTTGAGATCCCTTTCAACTCAAACCCCTCAGTGATTCTGTGAACTTCTCATTCCTGCAGCAGTTCAGCGCCATGAATGCCAATGATGTGCCTGGCACATTTTCCAGCTCTTTTTTCCCACAGTCAGTATTGTCCCTTCCAAGGCCAGGCACAGATTGCTGCAGGTCACAGCTCCTGTGCTGGATGAAATCTTGGTGGTTGTAACCTTTGGCCCACGAGGTGAGGCAGGACAAGTCCATCTTGAGACCCTCCCTGCTTCCCTGGAATTTCTTGGATCATGTTTTCTTCCCAGGTTGTGTCCCAGGGCACAGCTTTCAGCTGCCAATCATATAAAACAGTGTCAGTCCAAACTTCTGTGCTCTGGACCAAAGCTGAACATGCAAATTTTATATTTTCTTTGGCTCAGGATGTGAGTCATCTTTCTGAGCTTTGTCCTTCTCATTGCTTGGATTAAAGTGGGTACTTCTGACTGGTCAGTTAAATGAAATCAAGATGAAATTTTGACTACTACTGCATCTTTTCTTAGCAAGAGATGCATCAGTGCCATTGCAGAGTCACAATTTGTCTCTTACATTTTTCACTGTTTTGAAAGGATCCTCTGATTTCACAAGTAGAGTTCAATTTCCAGCTTGATACAGGGCGGGTGAGGCTAAGAAGGAACCCAAGAAATCACACAATGCAGTTCTATCACTGAGGAAAGAGAAGCAAAAAGTAGGATTAAATCCTATGGGCGATGGTTGGATGTGGTGTAATGACTGAGCAATAAAACTGAGAATCTGCACCCTATAATTTTCCTTCTATCTCTGCTACTAACTAAGAAATACAGCCAGAAACAAGTCCCCTTGTTCCCCATGTGTTCTTTAATGTGATATTACTGTCTCATGGGAGTGTTGTGACAGAAGAAGCCTCCCTGTATGAAATGACTCTTAGTTAAACCAGATAGATGCAACCAGAAAACATGGGGTCAATTTTTAAACAAATTATTGTCCCTGTTCACAGGTTCAACTTCATGAGAAATCTGTAATAAACAGTGTGTCATGCAGAATTTCATATTGCCTTCTCTCTTACACAGCCTGTTTCATCTTTACTTAAAAATATCTCACACCAACAAAACCCCAAATTTCTGGCTAAGGAAACAGAGATAAAGTTTAAAAAAAAAATCTGAAATTATAATTCATTTACACATTCTGCTGGTGCTTAGTGCCCTGACAAGCTTTGTACCTTTTGATTTTGTTTGTGTTGGTTTTGAAAGCACACTATGACAGCCAGAAGTTCAGGAACAATGTAATAGCTAAGGCCATCACCTTTCAGGAGTTTAAAAAAGAGAAGGGCCCAGCCATCCTTAAAATCCAGCACTCTGTGAATGGCTGATCCTTGTGAGTCATTTAAGAGTAATGTGTCCTGCAGGAATAGCTCAGATGGATAGGGACACACCAGCAAACCAGAGAAGCACCTTATGGATGATAAAGTACAATAATTCAAGGCTCATTATGAAAGGAACCTGTATGGAAATAACCTCAGTTAAAAGCAGAATAAAAGAACAAAGGAATCAGCAAGTACCCAGAAGGGTCATGTAGGGCACTCTTCCTTGATATGATTAAATAGACGAATAAGTGAATAAGTAATAATCTAATCATAAAAGGGGCCAGGCAAACTCAGCACTAAACTATGAGACTAGGCAAGTTTTTCATTTGTGACCAAATGACCTCATATTTTTTCTATCTGCTTCTATTAAGCAGAGTCGTTTCTTCCATCAGCACAGTGGTGAAAAATTTCTCCAACTGTTTCAGGGGAGAGAGGAGTAAATGGTTCCTTCTGGGGAGGAAGAGCAAGAAATGAATGCCCTGACATGTTCTTCCCTAAAATCAGCGAGAATTTTGCTGTTAATTTCAGGGGCTGGTTGGGGGAGGACTGGGCAGAATAGGGCTGATCTATGATGGAAAGGTTAAGTCTCTTTTCTGGGAGAGTGCCAGGGAAGAGTATCCAAAACTGGGACTGGGGAGTACCTCAGCCATAGGTACAGGAGAGTGAGCCAAGTCTCAGTGCACAGGGCCAAACATTGTCTCATCTGGAGCCCACATCAGCAATGTGAACCTCAAACTTTTGTCTCATCTGTAAATTTGCCCTGCTCCCCTCTTGTATGGACTGCAATGGGTCTGGTCGTGGTGGCACTGGGGACCTCTGGGCTTATGTGACAGAGAAGAAGAGCTCTGTAATGTTGGTATGGAGAGGGCAAATAACAGAAAACACTGGGATTTCTGAGAGAGTTGGGACAATTCTGAGATAGGTGGGTCTGCTCAGCCTTGAGGACATGGCTGAGAGGGGACTTTATCAACGTCTGGCAGTGTGTGCAGGGAGGGCTCAGAGCAGGGACCAGGCTTTGCTGCTGGTACCCAGCAATGGGACAGGAGGAATGGGCAGGAGCTGATCCCAGGAGGTTCTACCTGAAAATGAGGAGAACTTCTTTATTGTGCAGGTGACAACTCACTGGAACAAAGACCAGAGAGGGTGTGGGGTTTCCCTCCCTGGAGATATTCCAGAACCCTCTGGACACAATCCTGTGCCCTGTGCTCTGGGATGGAGCAGGGAGGTGGCACCAGGTGACCCCACTGTGGTCCCTTCCAGCCTGACCCATTTGTGATTTGTGATTTTAGAGAACCCCTCAGCTCTCATACCTGCATGAATCTGGTGTGATCCTGCTGGTTACAGCTGTTCCCTGCTGCAGAGCCTTTCATGGGAAACTCCAAAGCATTTCTTGAGATGTTCTAAGGTAGATTTGGTACCCCATGGTGCATTTTTATAAAGCAGCCAAGGCACAGAATCAAGTGACTTAACCGGAGAGCACCCAGGAAGTCACAAACCTGGGAATTGAATCAACACAGTTCCCAGTCCTTTATCTTGCTTTGAAGAGAAATATCAGTCCCATTCACATTTCTTTCACCTCCCTGTTTATTCTGGTAGAAGTCCAGTTTTTGACCCACTGGGTTTGCATGGTCTGAAATAGAAAAGCTGATGGCCCCCTATCCCAAATTTAGTGCCCTAGCATGGATGGCTGCATTTCTTCAGGCTTCCTCCAAAAATTAGGGTGTTAGAAAGGTGCCTGTGAAAGTGAGGAGCTCTGCTGTGATTTTTAAACTTCCTTGAAGCTCAGAAGACTGATGGCAGTCCTAATACTGCTCTCTAGTACTCAAAGCGTTTGAAATGTTCTGTTCTTGGGCAACAGCAGAAAGTTTGTCCCAGGGTACAAATTTTGTTCTATCAAAATAGCTGCTGCAAAGACTGTGAATTGGAGAATTTGGTACCATGCTGTTTAGAAGGAGGAAAGCACTGCACAGAGGCTGCTCAGCCACTCGTTTATTTATAGAATAATTGATGGTTATTAACTAGTTAATTAATAAAGATTAGATGAAGTGGAGGGGGAGAGGAACTTGAAATTTAAAAAAAAAAAATGTTTGGCAGCTGTAGTAGGTGCTGTATTATAAAGAACTTGTTAATGTGTGGAAAAATAAGAGTGAATTAGATCAAACAGATCATCAGAGAACAAAAGAACAAGACAAGTAGGGACAGACGTAGCAGGACAGCTCAGTGTTTGAAAAGAGAAACAAGACAATACCCTCCAATCAGCTCCAGCTGGTGAAAAAGATCAGGCCTCACCTTGCAGGTTGCACGTGGAATGTGAATTGGGTTTCCCATCCCCGGGGCTAATTCTGGGCGAGCAGATGCTCAGCTGAGTTCAGAGATTAAGTCAGCGTGAGCCAATCGACAGAGTGTGGAGGAGAGACTTTTTAAACTATTCAGAGTAACAGGACTTTTCTTTCCTAGAGTTCTCTCTGCCACAGGATCACAAAGCATTGCATAAACCACAGTTGGCTAAGTTTTTTGATAAGGTTTTCCTTTCTTATTTGAAGGAGTGGGTAAGGGTTATTGGCTTTGTTCCACCAATGAGGAAAGCAAGGCATAGAGAAGTCAATATCCCTCTACCCACAAATCCCATTGAAAGTATCCCCTGGCTGCTGAGAGCCATGCAACGATTCTGGGAGACCTGCCAAGACAGCCAAGTGCCAGGACCAGTGACTCACATCATCGTGGGGGGATGAGAGATGATTTACACCAGTGCAGCTCGAGCACTCCGAGCTGGGCTGGGCTGCTGCCATTAATGCAGACTGCACCAATGCTCTACTCCCACTGCTCCCCCCAAAGCCAGAGCCTGGTGGCACAATGTCCCAGTTTGGAGGACAGGTGTCTGCTNAGAAAGGCAGGAGCCTCTCTTTAGAATGGAGAATGTAAACCCCCTCCCTCCAAATTATTAGAATTTTGAAATCAAGGGGCTCTCAGGCAAAGATATGGGAATTAGCAATAAAAGTTCTTTACTAGGGAAATTAAAATAGAAATACAGTACTACAAAGAAACAAACCCCAAACCCCGACAAAGTCAGAGTACAACCTGACAC
>PYHW01010143.1:1155866-1169211 GCA_013186435.1 Turdus rufiventris
TGGGTTGTGAAAAGATAAAGAACAATGCCCTGCCTGGTTTCAATGGGTGGCCCATTAGCAGAATATCTCCCGTGGAGATAAGGATCACGGCCCCACCTGGTCTCAACAGATGGTGATAGAATAGACACTTTTGGTCACATCTTGTATTGCAATCCAAGACATACAAGCAGGCATGAAATCAAACCCAGACCCTGAAACCATCACCATCGTCTTCTCCTGGAAGTGATTCAGCTCTCTGGTGGGATAAATCACTTGGAGGAGGCTGCTGCCATTCTCTCTTGACTGTTCGAAGGCTCCCATGCTTGTACCGCTCTTCTTTCCTCTGTGCCTTCAGCACTGTTAATATTAAACCCAGTAGTAAATCTTGTGTAAGTGCTGATTGTTGGAGTTAAAGCCCTTCATACTTTCACTACAGAAAACTGAAAAGAATGCATATGTCTTATCCTGGGACAGTATCCAGCTCTGGGGTCCTCAGCCCTCGCCTCCTAGAATTCCCAAATCTCCTGAGAGATATTTTGACTCCCGTTTGAGCAGAGTCTGTCACTGCCCACTGCTGCCATATGATGTCCTCAGAAGCAGCTATCTGGTGATGGAATTGGGTGGATACTAAAAGGAAGATTCTCCTCCAATGCCTCTGAATCAGCAGTTCTAGATCCTAAATAGGAGATGTGTTCACCCCAAATAATGTCTCGTACTAAGATTTTATGGTAGAGTATATTTTTAATCAGCTTTTAATGACCTGGTCAGTTCAAAGTTTAGATTAAGATGCACTTAATGTTAAAGAATAAATAATTTTTTTTTCTGTCTGCAGAAAAATACAATAGAGACATGAGTCCACTTCACTTGCTGTAGGGGTACAGGAGGAATTGTGGCAAAGAAAGGAAGTGGGATGTTCTTCTGGATTTACAGGACAAAAGAATCCAGCCATTGACTTTGGTTGCAGTGCTGGATACCCAAATTAGACGTGACAGAGCTTTTCCTAGATTTTTTTTGCCCCCCTTGTCCTATTACTGTGTGCACTTGTCAAAAGTCCCTCACCAGATGGGCTTGGCCTGGAGATGGAGTAGATCTCTCTGTGTGTTATCTATGATTTAATGTTCGCCAAAGCCAGGGTTGTTTAAGGACCTGGGAAGTTTGTTGTGAACTCTCCAGTTCCTAAAATAACATCCCTACATTATAGATGCCTCTTTTGGACAAACCTTTACTGTGCTTCCCTGAATGTATCCCAGCAAAGGAGCTCATTCTGGCCACTTAGCAAAAGGTTTTCCACTTCCACGTGCTTTCCCCCTACATTGCAAATTTTTAGCAAGGAATTTAAACAAAGAAAAAACAGTGCCTTGAACAAGCTGTTGAGCAGCTGAGTCTGAGGCAAATCACATTACATGTTGGGTTCATTAATTTTCTAGGTAAAATGTTTCTTGGAGGGTTTGTTTTCTGGCTTATGCTTTTTTTTTCAGCACAAGCTCCAGGTGTTGATTGGTTATTGATTTCCAGGGAGCCAGCAATTTCCTGAAATAGCCCCTGGCTTGTCCAAGACCCCCTACAGAGGGAAGAAAAGACTAATAAAGGGGATTCTTTGGTGGGGACGTGTTGATAGGGATCATAATTGGTCTTCATTACCAGTTCATCGACTGGTTTGTTAGATCATTAATCGCCTTTGGCTCTGATCTGGGCCATTAACTAACAAACTTGTCATTAGCTTTTGGAAAATGACCAGCGCTTTTTTTAGGGTTATTGCACTGAGCAGTCACTGCTGTTCAGCCCCAGAGGGTGTGAGACAGGACCCTCCAGAGCACTCTTTGCCTGGTTCATTGGTGTTGTGAGAATGTCAAGCCAGGCTGTTTCTTTTTCAGGGATCAAAAGCTATCCAGGATGCTGGAGCACGGTGGTTTTTTAGTTCCTTCAGCAAAACAAGAGACATTTTAGGCTGGAAAACACCTTTAGAATCATCAAGTCTGACCATTAACCCAGCACTGCCATGGCCAGCACTAAACAATGTCTCTAAACCCCACATCTCCACAGTCTTCTCAATCCCTCCAGGGATGGTGACTCAGCTACTTGCCCTGGCACCTTGACAACCCTTTCTGTGAAGAAATTTTTCCTAACAGCCAATCTAAACCTTCCCTGGAGCAACTTGAGGCCATTTCTTCTCATTCTGTCACTTGTTACCTGGGAGAAGGGACTGACCCCCACTTGGCTTCACCCTCCTGTCAGGGGGAGAGCAAGAAAGTCCTCCCTGAGCCTCCTTTTCTCCAAACTAAACAATCCCAGCTCCCTAGACACTCCTGATAAAACCTGTGCTCCAGACACTTCCCCAGCCTCACTCCTTGAATTGCTAAAGAGAGACATCATCTGACTGTAAGAAAAGAAACTTTCTCTGGTCCCTTGTTAAAAAATAATGAGTCACTTTGAAATGACATTTCTTTGTTGATAGGATTGAGTTTTTCTGGTTTATACCAGCAGAAGATCTTTGCTTGGAAGCTTATTTTCATGCCTGAAAAAGGTGTGGGACTGAAAACTGTGGAGATTAAAATACACAGTGAAAGCAAAAAGAAACTGGACTCCATCCATCCTTCCCTAGCAGCGTCTCTCAGACCAGATCTCAGGTGGCAGAGGAGAAATCTCTCCATTTCACTGAAAAAAAAAAAATATATGAGTAGGGTTGTTAGTATTTGTTTGCATTGCATCCTCATAGGTGCAAGCACCAACCTGGTTAAAATTCAGGAAGGACCACAAAATCCAACAGGCAGCCATGAAAAGGAGACATCTTATTTTTCATGACTGATCCAAACAGAAACTTATTTTTTTCCTTCATTGGTCCAAACAGGAATCAAGCCAGTCCTCTAGAAATGAAATTCACCATTCTTCATTCCAAGTTGCCCCAAGCCAACTTCCCATCATGGCATTTCTCCAGGACACGGGGAAGTTGAGCTGTTCCATCTCAGCTTTCCCAAGAAAGCAGATCTTGCTGTAAATAGGTTCTCCTGGAAGGGAAACCTGAGTCTTTCCAGCACTGCAAAAGCAACTGCCTTTATTTTTGCTAAATCTGGGTTCTTGGGAGGAAACCAGTCAACAAGCAAAATGAAATAAAATTCATGCAAACTCCACTATTAAAAGTGTCAGCACTGCTTTATTTTGCAAATGCTATCAATGGAAAGTTCTGTTCCAAGCCCAAGATCTGGGAATCCAATTCCTCTGCCACACTGGACCCACAATGTGCTCCCCTTTCTGCCCCCACCCCCGGAATTCCACCTGGCAAGGGAGACATGGAAAGGAAGAAAAGATCATTGTTTTAGGGTTTGTGTCTACAGGACAAACTGGAAATACTCCGAGTCATGTTGTTACGAACTCCAGAACAATAATAGCAACATCAGCTGGGAAGGGAAGGACTCACGTCCGCACACAGCAGACGCTGCAACACAATTCCTCTCTGCAGAGTGTCATATGCACTAATGCATCCCAAAAATGCTTCATATCCGATCCCAGGCTGTGAAGAGAAATGTAAGGAAACTCCCTGGAAGAGAACTGCTTGGGGCTGCAGTCTTTCAGAGTTCATCAGCCAGGCAATGAGGCAAGGTTCTGGTTCAGCTGGGTGCCCACTGAGGGAAGGAGAAAAGTAGGGCTGATGTTTGGGCAGGTGACTTTTTAGATTTTTTTCTTTGACTTAATATTCAGTCCATTGTTCGTAGCTGCTCTCCCCCTTCCTCACTCCCTACCTTGTTTGAGTATTTTTGTTATGTAGCAGTAAAATACGTGGTCCTTTACATCACTAAAGATATGCTGGGTGTTTCAAAAGGGGAAGGATGGGGTGAGTGATGAGTAAACACAATGGATGCTGTAGCCAGTTCCAGTACTCTAGAGGTCTTACAGGAAGTTCTTAATCGATTTTTTGCCCCAGTTTTGAGAAGAAAGTCGGATCCCTGTAGATTAGTAGGAAATTACCTCACACATTCCACCTGATCACTTTTAATGTCACCAGAGACTCAGGGATGTCTCAGTAACAGAAACTCTGCTCATGAGAAGACACAAATCAGGACACTTGGAAAGGTGTGGCCCTCAGGAAGAGACGAGGTGGCTCCTTTCAGGACCACCCAAACTCTTGGAAAAAGCTCTCCCCATGTCGAGGGACTCCTCAAGATCTCCAGGAAGGTTCCAGGTGTGGCACTGACTTCAGGTGGAGTCACAGTGTTATTTCTCAGTGGACTTATTCTCCATCCAGCCCTTCTTCAAGTGGATAAAACTGAAGAGCTTTTCCCTCTCAAAGAGGAAAATTTTCCCCAGTTTTTTCCCCAGATTTTGTTAATGGTCCTCCCAAATCTTCTCTCTCCCTCCAGCCAGTCTTTGGTTTCCTCTTCTGGAGATTGTTTTCAGTGTTTACCACGAGTGGCATTCCCAGGGATCCACTGGGATCATCCTTTACAGATCTTTCTCAACACAAACACAGCGGTTTGGGGGTTGACCTGCAGGATTCCCCCTTCTTTAGCTACCATGTTCCTAAAATATGGACCTTCTTTTCATCTCTGGAGATGGGCCAGTAAGTCCCAATTTTAACCTAGGGTTTTAAATGTGTCATTCCTCGTTACTCAGAGAATCCTCAGCCAGCAGCATCTGCTGAATCTGTTTAACTGCATTTATCTGTATCCATACACAGGTTTGCGCAGTCACAAATCTCGGGAGTATTAAAGGATCCAGACTTTTCCGAGCTGATAATTTATTGAAGCAGCATCTTAGCATAACGCCATGGCTTGTACAGTTATTGGTTCTGGCAGGGTTTGCTCTGTAACAGCCTGATCTGCTCTCTATTGAACACAAATGGAATTGACTGTAGGACAGTGGTGTATTTTTTAAGAGCACAGCCTCACACTCCGAGTATCCCAGAGCACTCAATAAAGTAATGAGTTAGGCTGTGGAAGGAAGCAGAAGTGCCAGCTCAGCTAGGCTTATGCTTTACACATTTGGGAGTTTGGTTTTATTTTAATTTTTTTTTTTTCACCTGTCAGCGCTAGGTTTCCCTCTGTGTAATTTTGTGATGAAGTGCCATGGGGGCACAGCCCTGCTGGACAAAGGATTCTCACCAGAGATGGGGAGGATGGTGCCACCTCTGCTGCTTTCCCTGCAGGGTGTGCACCAGTTTTCCTCCCTCCCCACTCTTCCTAGTGCTGCAATGCAGTGTCAGCGTTGGTTGCAAGCCCAAGCCCTAGCACAGAGCCTGACTCTGCCACAGTCTCCTGACTCTGGGGAGCAGCATGAGAACACTTGGCCCCTCTCTCGAGCTGCTGCAGTCTGCCTGCCTGCTCCAGGAGAGCAGGAAGGGCTGGAGCTGCAAGGAGCCTGAAAGTTCTTTAGCTCTGTGTGACCATGGTGTTATTGCTGGGCAAAGTGAGAAAGGGCAAAAGTCAAAGCTAGGCTCCAGTCAGTGTCTCCTGTGGGGGTTGTTGGCAAAAAAAAAATCCACTACAAAACAACCCACAGAACAAACAAATAATAAAAAAAACCCCTCCAGTTCTTTTCCTAGTATTCAAGAAGAACCCTGGGTGAATCTGGTGTCTGTGGGGTATGGCCTCACCACCCTGAACTTCTGCTTGGAGCCTTGGCCTGAAATCAGCATATTTTAAAAAAAGAAACCCACTCAAGACACGAGGCTTGAATACCTCTGCAGTGGCAGGCACTGGGCCACGGCTCTGAGCTCATCTCCTGTGCCACTGTGCTCACTTCAGGTTTCCCTGGAATGCCATGAAAATTCACAACCATTGCCTGGAGACACGACTCAGACGAGCAGTCCATGCTGCTCATGCTCTGTGGTTTACTGCACAGTTTGGCATTTGTCAGACAAGAGATCTCACCAGAGATCCGTCCTGAGCTTGGGAACCACTCCAGAGCCTTTGTCAAATGCTGATCCTGGCTCAGATCCCTTCCTGGGATCATCCCTCACCTTGCAACACCTCTGTTCTCCAGGCCAGGTGGGAAGTTTGAAAGCTGGGTGTGAGTTTGAACACAAAATCTGTAATAGCCATGCTGGGTGAGACCAGTGATCGATAGAGCTTGTAAAAACAGTGCAGAATCATGGAATTATTCAGGTTGGAAAAGACCTCTGAGATCATCCCTTCTGACCATTAACCCAACACTGCCATGTGTGCTCCCATGTGCCCAAACCTGCCCCTAAGCACCACATTTACACATTTTTAAACCCTTCCAGGAATGGTGATTCCACCTCTTTCCTGGGCAGATGAGAATGGCAAGAATAAAGCAGAAAGGGGCAAGTATAAAGTAATCCCATCTGTGGTGTTCCTTGCTTACATCCAGCAGTCACTGACTGAAGGATGATTATTTTTCTCTGATTTGGGGCTGTGTCTGAGAAGCCCTGTTCTATACCCATGGATCAATTGTGCCTCTGTGAAACTGTTTAATCCCTCCTGGGACCCTCCAGAACATTTGGTCTCTGGGGTTTGCTGTGGGAATGAGTCAGTGTTAAACTGTTGTGCTTTCAGGATGTCTCCAGCTCACCTCCCACCTTCCTTTCCTGCTGTTTTTTGGGGTTTTTTTTGGCAGGGGATTTAATAACAAGGGATGAAAACTTCATAGACAGCCTGCTTTCAGCTGGGGCTTGGTCATGTCCACATATAAATGATGAAAAAGAGGGAGAACCTCATGAGAAACAGTACAAAGCATTTTGCTTGGCCTGCACAGGAGATGAACTGGGAGCAAAAATTCAATTTTTTTTTTCTTGTAAACATTAAGACAAAAAAGGAAAAATCAAAGGTAAAGGAGTTCTGTTTTACTGCTTGTTGCCATGGCTACTGTATCATCCGAAGTATCTGGGAGGCAGACAGGATTCCTTCTTCAACTTTTTCATTCAGTTTGATTTTTTTATTACTTTTTTAATGAATAGGAAATAAGAGGGGGAATGCAGGAAGGGAGGACACTAATTGTTCTTGCCAATGCTTTGAGCACAAAAATGTTCCGAGGTTGATGATGAGATAATTGTCTCTTGTCACTTGTGAGGTCTCCCAGACCTTTCTGGTTTCTGAGAAAAGTAAAAAAAAAAAAAAAAAAAAATCTTTTTAGAGATTCTCTGGAACAAGAATTTCCACCATCGATTACTTTGGAGGGAGCCAGGGGTGTTCGTGGCATTGCACCTTGAGAAAAGTGGGATCAGCATCCATAACCTTCTTTCTCGTATTCCTGGATAGGCTTGAATCAAGTGATATTTTGGGGAGAGAATGTAGAATTAGATGGAATAACCATAGTTTTTCACTCTAAGCACTTTGACTTTTTCAAGCAGACTCCTTAAAAGCTGACAGAGGTTCTAAACTGAGGGTAAGGACCCGTCTTCTGGCATCTCATCTTTCCATGCAATATCTTTTTCAAATTTTTTTGTGTGCCAGTGATTTGGAAATACCAGAGCCATGAAGGGTTCAGGAGGGCTACTCAGCAATGTTGCTCTTTACTGTTAATTTTCCAACACTAATCCAGGTTTATGTTGAAATAATTGATCAATGATGAAACCTCTCCTCTTGGGATGCTGTGCAATATCACACAATAATACAATCTTTTAAAATTATGAGAACAATGTCTCACTAACCTGATTGCTATTGGCCAAGCCAAATAACAGAAAAAGTGTAATTACAGTAGAATTATATTGCAATTAAAATGTAATTATACTGTGGTTTGTTTTTTTCCTCAATCAATAATTATTTCTGTTGATATAATAAGAACATTAACTGCATGAGTGAGTGGTTTGTGTTGGCTCTCTGGTGTCCCTGTGCTACCTGAATTGAATGTACAGCACTGCAGTGACATTTACAGGATTTATTCTCAGCCACACCACGAGCAACTCAGTCACTTCTTCTCCAAGACACGAGGGGGTGTGTGCATGTGTGTGCACATATGTAAAGCACTGATACATGCAATATGTCCTATAATTACCAATTATATTATTGCATTATCACAAAATTAAATTGCAATATTAATATATATCGTAATGGAGTATAATTATGTTACATTTGTATTTGTGGTATTAAAGCGTGTCAGAGAACACACTTATCATAATTACACTGCAATTGCTCTTTAACAGGAGTGGAATTACAGTCACCATATTATGAAATATGACAGCGTTACATTTATATATTATTTGTATGAAAGTAAAATTTAGAGGGCCTCGTAATCACTATCTGCTGAAGGAGATAAGGATCTTCCATCGATATCAGGAAACAGATCCAGAGCGAGCTCTAGAAAAGGACCCTGGCTCAACAGCATTTCTGGCACTTAGTCCTGAATGGGGTCTGGATCCCTATCTTGAGGTCCAGTTTCTGTCTCCCCATGAATTATCTTCACTGAGCCCTGCTGAGGAGTTTGTCCATGGATGAATCTGTCCATGGGAACTTATGCCCTTCCCAAAGACATGGGGACAGCAGCGATCCCAAAATGTGTCCCTGGAAGCTCCTCTGTCAGTGTGGGACTGCCCCAGACACTTTGCACCATGGCAGCTTTGTCCCAAAAACAATAATTTCACCATTATAAGCCGCACTGGATTGTAAGTCGCACTTTCATTTGCAGTGAAGTAACCAATTTGTAACAATCACAGGTTTTACTGGCAAGTGCTCAGTTCGCGAGCTCAGCTTGGCACCACGGCTTGCACTTCCAGGTTGGGAAGTTTCCAAATCTTTTTCATATATTGGCCACTCCTGAGTGTAAGCCGCACTTCCGGGTTGGGACTAAAATTTGAGTCAAAATGGTGCGGCTTATAATCGTGAAATTACGGTAATTCCCTGCTGCAGATTCCCATCTCCTCCCATAGACAGACCAGGGAATCTTGAGGGGACAGCTCAGATTTACATCTCTTTTAGATTAAATCACTCATTATGAATATTTAATGGAAGATATTCTGTCCATGGCAGGAGGTTGGAGTGAGATGATCTTTAAGGTCCTTTCCTATCCAAACCTTCCTATGACTCTGTCATCTTCCAGGTGGTTCTGCCTACACCTTAAACATCAAAACCCGGTGGGTTAAAGTGGGACTGAAAAAAATCCCCATTTTCTCAAGTCTTGGGTAACTTGTGTACTTTTCCTTTAAAAAGTTTCAGATAAAATGCACAGTACCTCTCTCCAGTGTGGTTCAACTCATAAGTTATGGTGGCACAATCTACTTTATCTTCTCTTTCTGGCCCTGGGATCTTCCTGGGTCACTCCTCAGCCTGGAGAGGGTGGTTTGCAGACAAGGTGAGGATGCTGAACAGAGAGGTCAGGTTGTACACATGTATTTACTTCCAGTCTTCTGCTGTTTGGTCATCCTTGGCAGGGAGAAGTTCATGATTTTCTGCAGATTCATCTCTCAGAGTCAAATGTAGGACTCTCTCTTATGAATATCCATTGCCATCATTGTTTATTTGCTGAACTAAAATCTCAGTTTCCTGAGGAATGTGTTCACCCTTAAAGCTTGGTCTGCCAAGGGTGGAAACAAACAACCTGAACCAACATTTGCTTTCTGCAGTATTTATGATTCACCAAAACAATTGCTCTTGGCAATCTTGCAAGGCAGGAACTTTATTTCAGTGAAAATTAGTTGGACAAATACACTGTGATGTAGGCTCGGGCAAGAATGTGTCTGAGTGTGTGGGCTTCTTGCAGGATATTCAAGGAGCTCCGAGCAGAGGAGGATGAATCAGGATGAATGAGCCAGAGAAAAATCAAGAAGATGCATAAAAGAGGTCTTTACAGCTGCATGAAAACAATATGCAGGCATTCAGCTCAGGAATAAAGAGATGGATTCCTGGCCCTGCTGACGTCACTGAGGCTTCTTGGAGTCAGTGAATAACTTTGGATCTCTATCAAAGACGGATGGTCCTTATTTCCAGAGAAAGTGGCCACAAACTGTGCAAGTTCCCACACCACTTGAGTTCCATGTCCAGCTTCACTGATTCTCAGAGGCATCCTGAGGCCTCAGGATGTTAACTCTGGAGTTGCTGAGTTCCTTCCTCTATTCTCATCCTGCACCTATAGTTTTGCCAGAGACAGATCTTTAAAATTCGAGTCTTATCTTTTTTCTCTTTGTCTTGCCTGGTTTTTAACCAGCTGTTGAAGATTTTTGGATTCATACTGAGAATCATCATCATTTGAGCCACTTGCAAAGTGTATAAAATACCACAAATCAGACATCAGGGGGTCAGCAGTTCCCGTGGGCACAGAGCAATGGAGAAGTGAAAGGAGCCTTATGCCAGAGGCAGACTGAGTTGGTGAGATCTCTATCCTGTCCTAAATATTCTGAGGAATTCAGAGGTGTGGGGTATGTTCAGGGTGATGTGTTCAACTCAGCTCAAACTGAGAATACAAACCAGAGGGATTGTGATGGGTGGGAGAGTTGATGTCTGCAGTTATATTTAAAGCACAGCTGATCTTCACCTTCTAAAAGTCCCATTTTCCATTCATCTGTCTCCCCACACTGATGCTAAATGCCTTCAAGTCCCATTTGTTTTTCTGGAATCTTATTTAATTCAGCTCCTTCCTGAGCCTGTGAAGTGAGGCAGCATTTCTGCCTGGCTGGTTTTTAATTGGAATTAGTTTCCAATCGATCAGATCTCCTAAATCATAATCTCAAGAGGTGCTGATGCTGTTTAATGTCAGTTTGTATGTCTTTACTCTTACTGGGAACTCATGAAGGAGGATAAAACTTACTTGGCAGAGGGGTTTTGAGAAGAGCTGGCCACTCATTGAAGTTTCCACTAGACAGACACTGGATTTGTAACATTTTGGTGGGAATGAAACAATAGGATGGACTCCTCATCCCTGGAAATGTCCAAGGACAGGCTGGATGGAACTCTGAGCAATCTGGTCTAGTGGAAAGTGTCCCTGCCCATGGCAAGGAGTGGAATGAGATGATCTTGAAGGTCCCTTCCAACCCAAACCATTCTGTGATCACATGAAAATAAAGAAATGAAAAACGTGGATGCTGCAATGGACAGTGAGCTGATCTCTCTTGGTCCATGGGAGAAATTGTTGCTGAGCTCTTTCACAAGGTCAGCCCTCCAAGTTCATTGGTTTTCTCTCAAGCACAATGTGCTGTTGAATCTTCTGGTAGAGCTGGATCCAGTCAAAGTTTGCAAGCCCAAGGACATTCCCAATAAATTACACAGGGATCACATAACTGCGTTTTCTCACCGGAACTTCATTCTGCTGTAAAATCTGCTGCTGACTTGTACCTTCATTCCCTGGGTTACGCAATCTGCTCCAGGATGCAGGAATGGCTGTGGAACAGCAGTGTAGCAGTGGGAGCTGTTTGCCACAGCCCGTGCCCAGCATTGCTGTGCTTTCCCTGCGGCAGGTGGACGCAGGAAACAAATAAGAATTTCGCTCAGCGCTCCTAAGAGTGAGTGGGCAGGCAGGACCATTTTCACCAGGGCCCTTCTGACTGGCATGGACCTGAAACAGCACCATTTCTGCCCGAAATAGCATGCCACAGGCAGAGACATTTTGTTTTTGCTGAAAGCAAACAGAGTTGCTAAGAAACGAATATTGCAGAGATGGAAATCCACAAAAGGTTTGACAGTTGCCGAATGGTGAGGGGCTTGGCAAACGTGGCCAAGCAGCCAGCCAGGAGGAGACAGACAATTCCATGGTGCTTCCAGCAGGAAATCCATTATTTGTTCTTCTCATCTTGTCTCCATCAAGAACACTGCTCATGGGAACTGAAAAAACAGGAGTATAAGAGGGATAGGGCCCTGTGATTACAGAATCATGGAGTGGTTTGGGCTGCAAGGGACCTTCAAAATCATCGAGTTCTACCCCCTGCCATGAGCAGGGACACCTTCCACAAGAGTAGGCTGCTCCAAGCCCCTTCCAAAATGGCTTTGGACATTTTCAGGGATGGGGCAGCCACAGCTTCTCTGGGCAACCTGGTAGCCTCATCATTCTCCCAGGGAAGAATTTCTTCCTGATCTCTAATCTAAATCTGTCCTTTTTCAGTTTAAAACCATAGCCCCTTGTCCTGCCCCTATCTGTCCATGTAAAAAATCCCTCTCCCTCCTTTTTATCAGCTCCCTTAAGGCACTAGGATGCTATGTTGAGGTGTCTCCAGAGTTTTGTCTTCTCTGACTGCTCTGAACACCCCCAGCTCTCTCAGCTTGTCTTTGAGGAGAGGCATTGCATCCCTCAGACCATCTTTGAAGTGGCCATGAATCATTTGTGTGTCTCCACCAGTGATGGCTCTTCTCTAGACTCTGGTCCTGTGGCCCCATCATGGTGAGGATCAGTGACCATGTTGGTGCCACCTTCCCCTGGGCTGTGGGGGCATCTCCTTATGTTTAAGCCACTGTGGAGCCTGTGGAGGCAGTGATCCCTTGCAGCTACAGAGGATTCAGGTTTTCACCTACATCACGTCCCACATCAGGCAGTCAAATTTCAGCTACCCCAATTCCCTGTGCTGGAGAAGAGACCTTAAATACTTTCCTTCTCAGACAATAAATGACAAATACTGGAACCCAAAGATGGTGAGCATCATGTTCTGTGCATGGGGTTTCTCCCTGAATGATGCTTTGAGAGCAGTCTGGGTGAAAAAAATCCCAGAAATACAAGATGTTTGAGGGATTGCTGTCCCCTGCTGGGGCACAGTGTGTGGTTTAAAGCTTGAGAAACCAGACCATCAACACTACCTGTAAGCTGAAGGGCCATCCCTGCTCTCCAGGGCATTGCAGATATTGTTAGGGGTGCTCTTCAGGAAGGTGGGGCTGAGAGGGGAAAAGATATGAAATATTAAAATAGAAGATAGAAGCAAAGCAAACTAAGGCTGAGCCAATCGGGCTAATAAAGGATGCCAGGAGTTGGTGTTAATTTGTGTCTGATTTAAAGTGCTTGGTGGGTGGAGAGAGAACAGCCTACAAGAGGCAGCTGGGCTCCTTTTCCATCCCCCAGCCCTGCTGTTGGGGAAAGAGGAGCGCACAATCAGGCGATTCATCCCCACGCTGTCGCACTTTGCAAAGGCAAAGGAGAAGGAGGGAGAGGGAAAAAGCATGGATCCAGTTCTCATGAAAAGCACTGGCAGCAAACTTTGTGCCCCTGCTCGCCTAGCCAGGATCTACCCGCTCTACCCACGTTTGCTGGGTTTTTGTGAGTTACCAAAGGGCAGCCCTGACAAAAAAAAAATTGTATTAATGCTTTTCCTCACTTTCCTCTTTGGGTCAGGAATGCTGAGGGTTGAGGGGAGTGCTCTGATTTGCTGCTGGTGCTGGCAGGGGTCATAGTCTACTCAAAAAGTTGATGATTGATGTGCAGACAGGGAAAAGCTCCCCCATTGATGTGGCTCCAATGCAAATATTTACGTGATCCTGGAACAGGGAAAAGCTCCCCCATTGAT
>PYHW01010143.1:1169374-1187506 GCA_013186435.1 Turdus rufiventris
TGATCCTGGAATTGCTCCCCAGGGGCTGCCCAGAGCTCCCCATTCCTGCAGGGATTCCAGACCAGCTGAACAGGGATTAACCTGGTCTAGTGGAAGGTTGGACCGATGACAGGGGGTGGGAACTGGATGGTCTTTAAGGTCCCTTCCAACCCAAACCATTCCATGATTTTGTGATTCTCTGATTTCCCCCACCCTCAATTCCTGCAGTGACCCCTTTTGCTGTTCCTGTCCATGCACTCCCTGTGAGGCTCCATAAATAAATAACCGCATAAATAACTGAGGGATTACAGGCAGGAATGAGAGTGGTCCCGTGATCATCCAGACCATTTAATTATTCCCCTGCTGCCTGGTGCAGCTTGGCCCAAGGCAGTGCCAGCACACACCTCGTGGCAGATGGCTGAGCCAAGGGACTCTCCTGCAGCTCTGTGGGATGAGGCCAGCCCCTCTCAGAGGGAAGGAGGGCTGGGGTGTGTCCACAAGCTGTGCCATGCCTGCTCCCTGAGCCAAAACTCAGCCCCATCCTTCAGCAGCAGAGACGGAGCCTGTGGAGACAGACAGCAAAAGGGCAAATTAGCATTGATTTGGCATGTGGATTCCTGTTCTTCAGGAACTAAAGGAGGGCCATCTGCTCATTGTGTCTGGCACGAGGTGAGGGCTTGCATTCCCAAGCACCCTGTGCTGGATTCCAGCCTGGCACTCCACATGGAGATGCCCCTGCCCCTCCAGGGATTGTCCTGGGAGACTGGAGACTGCATCCCACTGTGCTGGGTCAGTCTGTTCTCTGGGCAAAAAAAGGCACCAATCCTCACCTCCTGGCATCTTCCTCATCATTCCTGCATTTCCTGGCTCACTCAGGCAGGTTCCTGTGCTGCACGGGTGGGTTTGTCATTGCAGGTTTCCCTAAACACTGCTGGGCTGGAAGCAGGAGGAGCCTCAAAATCTTTCTCTGGAGGAAATGGGACAAGGAGAATTGCCAGCACATGGCTTTGTAGCTGAATTCCCCTCCAAGGTCTTGGGTCTTGTGTAGTAACCTAAATTTGAGCTCTCTTGCCTGCAGACCTCCAGATGCCCTCCAGCTCTTCAGTCCTGTTTTCCTGTCCTTTGAGGCAGAAGTAAACACTCATACAAATAAAGGAGCGTGTAAAAATCTCAGATTCTGCTGTCATCCCTGTGATGAAGCATCATCCAAGCCCTCCTCAGAATAAATACAAACCGTTCTCCTCCAGCCCTTCATCTTCATCAAGGCTGCACACAGACAGCTCACTAACCCCAGCACATCCTCAGTGCTGCACAAATCCCTCCATAACCTCCTCCATCATCTCCTGTGATTGAACAAAGCCACAGAAAGCAAGGAGAGAGGAAGAACTTTGCCTCCCCACAACCCCCCTGCCTTCCCCTCACCAGCAACCTTCTCTCCCACGTCACATTGCTCAAGGGTTTCTGGAGAGAAGGGGAACAGAGTGCATCTGTCTCGTTTATGCAAATCCTGAACTGCTTGTCATGAGACTGATGGATGAGATGAGAGGAATAATCCAGCTTGTTAACGTCTGTGCTGTGATGGCATCCCTCTGCCAACCTCTCTGCGCTCCAGCATCCTAGGGTTTGTCATAGGGCAGCCTAGAAGGCAGCTCCTGCCCCGAGGGGTCTGTGAGGGAAAGGGGAGGCTCCAGGGAGCACAGCAGGCAGGATCCTTTGCTGTCCAGCATGGCCAGCTCTGGCACAGCCCTGCGTGGGGGTGAGCAGGACACTCCAGAAGAACTGAGGTAAGGGCAGGTCACCATCCATCCCAAGGGCTGCTTTCCCACAGAGTGAAGAGGGAGGATGGAGCAGGCCAACCCATTTTGGGAGGGGGTTTCAACAACAGGGGTGTGACTTGTGACACTTTCTATTTTCAGGCTCTGTAGATGGTTTGGCAGTGTGAACATATTTTTTTTGATTTAATATAATATCTCTGCACCTTTCTACAGTAAATGAAAGATTGGTTATTTAGGGAAGGAGTAAGAGACATAGAATCATGGAATCATAGAGCAGACTGGTTAGGAAGGGATATTTAAACATCTACTCCACTCCCCTGTTTCCATGGGCAGCAACAGAGTGGGGCTGGTTTGAAAGGGTCTCTGAAGGTTCTCTGGCTGGAAATCCCCTGCCATGGACACCTTCCACAAGACCAGACTGTTCAAAGTCCCCTGGCCTCCAGGGATGGAGTAGCCACAGCTTCTCTGAGCAACCTCTGCCAGGCCCTCACCACCCTCATTTTAAAAATTCCTTCCTCAAGTCCAACCTGTACCTTCCCTCTTTCAGTTTAAAGCCACTGCCTCTTGTCCTGTTTCCACAAGCCTTGGTAAGAAGCATCTCTCCCTCTTTCTCACAAGCCTTCTGTATATTTTGAAAGGCTGCAATGAGGTCTGTCTGGAGGCTTTTCTTCTCCAGCCCTCAGATAATTTTCTGGATGCCCTCCTCTGTACCCACTCCACCAGCTCCATTTCTTTCTTGTGCTGAGTGATCCAGCACTGATGTCTCTCCAGAGGGGCAGAATGACCTTCCTCACCTTGCTGGTCACTCTTCTTTTGAAGCAGGATCTGGTTGGTTTTCTGGGCTGCAATCTCACATTGCCAGCTTGTGTCCAACTTCTCAAATACAGTAATTTCACGACTATAAGGCGCACCTTTTTGACTAAATTTTTCCCTCAAACCCGTCCGGTGCGTCTTATCTGATCTACAAAGTTCAGAAAATTGCGAACACAGAAGTGCGGTCTGCAAACTGAGCCAGGACCCGCGGGAGCCACGGCTGCCAGGCAGGGAAAACTGGGAACCAGCACGGTCGCCGGCCAGGGAGAAGCGGGGGGAAGCGGGGCGGCTGCGGGAAAGCGCCGAGAAGCAGTGAGAAAGTGCCACGGAAAAGCGGCAAAAAAGCGTTGAAAAAGTGCCGCGAAAAAGCGGCAAAAAATCGCCCCGAAAAGCGGCCAAAAAGCGTTGAAAAATCACCTCAAAAAAGTGGCGAAAAAGCAGTGAAAAACATTGCAAATTGAGAACCTGCCAGTAATCTGCTACTTTGTTGCGCGCCGCGCGGCTCCTCGCTGCAAAAAAATAGTGCGCCTTATAGTCCGGTGAGCCTTATCTGAGCTACAAAGTTGCAACTCTCAGGGGGTGCACCTTATAGTCTGGTGCGCCTTATGGTCATGAAATTACTGTACTCCTCAGAGCAACTCTTCATCCATAATGCTCCAGTTTTGAAATTGGGGATTGCCCAAACCTAGGGCAACCCAAATCCATCCGGATGACCCACGAAAAGCTGAAGGAAGAGCAAAGAAAGAGCCACCCTGAGGCTGGCAGCTGCACCCAGACCATCCTGCTCATGATCAATGGATTGGCCTCTCCTCCACAGATCCCCTAATCCATTTTGTCACCCTTTTATGCCTTTAGCCTCCACAGCATCCTGTGGCAATGAGGTCCCCGATTGAATTATGAGCTGTGTGAAAAACTACTTCCTTCAGCTTGTGCTCAGGCTTTGGGGTCAGTGAGGATGGCTCCCTGCGTCAGGAGCCTTAATTCACTGCTGCTCCCCTGTCCCTCGAGGACCTCAGGGAGAAGGTGCTGCAGGAACACACAAATTATCATTCCTGTGCTTTGGAGGTGCAGGGTGCAGACTTCTGCTGCTTCAAGGTCATGGCTGGATCCAAACCCATGGAAACTTGGGGCTTCAAAAGGGATTTGCTTTGTTTCTCTCCACCTTCAGGGGCTGTGCTCAGTTTGGTTCCACACCCTGCTCAAGCTCAGGTATTTCTGCCATCTCCATGATTCTGGCAAGTTCCCATTTGACTACTTTAGTGTGGCATCAGAGATTCCAAAGCCCCTCATTTCAGACCCTGTGGAAGCAGATGGAATCTCTCCCACAGCTGAAGCAGTCCTGGAATTTAAGTTCTTTTGTGATCCTCACTCTATGGACAGTGCAAATAAGGCCAGGGATGGTCACAGTTCTGATTTTACTGAAAGGACCTGTATTCTAAGTGTCTTTTGTAGGCACAGCCTGAATCTCCATCTTCCTATTGCTGGAAAATTGCAAATCTGAGCAATAGGATCTTCGGGTACTTCTGTGTGCAATTTAATGACGTCCTCACTGGGCATTGGAAACTGAATGCCGAAAATTGCAAGCTGAATTCCTGTTGTCAGAAGAGGAAATGTTCCCAATCCAGTTTTAACTTTGCTGAGACAGCAGCATGCAAAAACAGCATGGTGCACCTTCAGGGTTGATGTAAAATTGGATTTTGATGCAGTCTTTCCATCTTTTCCCAGCTGCCGCCTAGGAAATTCATCCCCATCACTGGGGGAGTGTAAACATTGTTTGTCTGGTGGGGAGAAACTGAGGCATGGGCATTCAAAGCCATGTAAGGAATCAGAAGAAGAGGCCACATTAATTTTTCTGTGCATTGAGGCTGGTCAAAGGCCTCTGGTCATCTCCTGCTGCTGATGATCCCCAGGCATGATTTGCTGGAGAGCAGCAAAGTGGAAATCTCCTTTCCTGGTGCAGGGAGAAGCACTAGGACTTGAGCTTTGCACATCCTAGCCCCAAACTGGTTGCAAAATCAGCTGTTTGGGTCTTTGTCTCCTTTGGTTTCCTTGGGCAGCTGAGGGGCAGGAAAGGTTTGGGTTGGAAGGGACCATAAAGATCATTTGATTCCACCTTCCTGCCATGGGCAGGGACACGTTCCTCTGTCCCAGGGTGCTTCAGACCCTGTCCAGCCTGGCATTGGACAATTCCAGGGATGGGGTAGCCTGTACCAGGGCCTCACCACCCTCACAGGAAAGAATTTCTTCCTAAATTTTGGTCTGAAACTCTGACATATCACTACCTACATATCTCAGGAACTTCCCGATGATGTATTTTGCCCCAGCCAATAATGCCCACCCCAGACCATGCCAGGGTACAGCTCAGGAGAGAGCAGTAAACCCTGTGGAAGGCTGTTCTGCTTTGGGAATAGGTAATTTAGCCACAGAACAGGAGCTGAGTCCTGTCTTGTCCTCAGGGGCCAGAAAAGAACCCTGAGGATGTGCTTGATGTGGGATGCAGGAGTGAACAGTGTCGCCCCATGAATCCCAAAGCCCAGTTTTAGCTTTGCCAAACATCCCTGTGCACATGTCCCCGTGCAAGCCTCGTGCACACACAGCCCCTCCCTAAATACCCCCTGTCCCCAGGGGGTTCCCACTCAGCTCCCCAGCTAATGCCAGTGCTTTTAACCTCCAGCTGAATTCCCAATCAATCCCATCCCGGTTCCCAGCTCAAATGAGCCACGATGGAAGCGTTTCTGTTTGCTCATTAGGGTGACCTTGCCCTCAGAGGCCCTCTTGTGTAACCCTCACACTCAGGAGCAGGGTGGTGACGTTGGGAAAAAGACCCCAAAGGGTTGGCTGTGAGCACTGGAAGGCAGGAATAAGGGAATGGGGGAAATGGGATTTTTCTGGGATTTGCTGGTGTAGAATCCATGGTGTTTCTTGGTACCACTGATGGGATGGGTGGGAGTTAGGCCAGGGAGTATGGGTGATGCTGGCATGGGGGAAAAGCTGATTTTACCACGATCAGAGGGATTGTGTATTTCCCTGGGAGGGAGGAAATGCCTGGGACTCACAGCAGGCTTGCTGTAATCTTAACTGGGATTTCAGTCTGCTCTCCTTAAACTGAGGTAAATGAGGCAGGGTGAGATGGAACACTGAGACCTCCATCAAAACCTTCTGCCAAGAACCCCCACGTGCTCCTTGACTTTGCTCTGCAAGGACATCAAAGCCACCCCTACAAAATCTTGAGAAATTCCAAGTCCTGCCAGGGGTCCCAAAAGCAGCACCAAAAAAAATTGTACCCATTCAGAGGAAAGTTGAGGACAAAAATAGGTGTGGATTGGGATGAGGTGATGCTTAAAAGACACCAAAAACTCCTGGATGAGGCTGTGGGGGGCCAGCAGAGTCCTTCCCTCAGGAGCCACATCTGGCAGCAGGTGGAGCACAGCTGGCCCTCCTGCTTGGCCAGGATTTGCCCTATAGAATTTTGACTGGATCCTAGATTTTGAGTCCAGTCTTAGTGTTCAGCTGTCCCCTCATCACACTGACTGAAAAAAAAAGAAATTATCCAGAGACTGGAACTGAGCCTGACCTTCCAAACCCTCAGAGCTTTATTCATGAGCCCATTTATAGTTAGATCTGGAATAGACACCTTAGCCTTTAAATTAATCTCCTTTTGGGACAAAATCCTGGTTGGTTGGAAATGAATCATCATCTCCAGCACTCTGCTGAAGTTTTTCAGATCATGGAGCACTACAGGAAAGCAGAGGATGCTTCTCACATCCATCTTTTCAGGTGGGAAAGCTGAAGCATGGATTGGCAGGGATGCTTCACTGACAGTGTGCACAAATCCTGGAGCCAGGATTCAAATCTGGCCTCTGGCTCCCCCTGATTGTGTCAGTGCTGAAGGAGATCACAGATGGGAGGCTTCAACCAAAGCTCAGGGGCTTTGGAGTTGCTTCGTGGTTGAAAGCCCTTGGGTGATCCATTTCCAGACATTTCCCATTTCCCAGCTCTCCCTTTCCCCAAATCCCCTCTTCCAGCCCTTGAAAGTTGAAATAGGATCGGGATCCTGACCCACAAGCCAATTTTTATCAGAATCAAACATTTCCCACCCTGTTAATGCTGTTCTGCAGGCTGTTCCATATCTGCTGGGTCTACCCCTAAGGCCTTTCCTGCTTGGAGAAATTTGGGATGAAGTATGCTGGTCTGTGTATATGTGGAATTTATTAACACAGCAGGCAGGTGAGATTTTGGCTTTCTCTGCACTCAGGAGACTCAGAGAGAGGCAGGGGGTAGCACATCAATCTCTGCAGTGATGGAGCAAATATTCCAGGAATATTTGGAAGCGAGGGGGCCATGCAGAAATCTGTGCTTTGCAAATCATGGAGTTGTTTGGGTTGAAGAGAACTTAAATATTATCTAATTCCAGCCCCTCTGCCATGGGCAGGGACACCTTTCCCTTGCTCAAAGCCCTCTGACCTGACCTTAAACACTTCCAGGGATAGAAAATGGACCATAAAAAAAAACAATACTAAGGAAAAACCCTGATTTTGAGCACTGATTTTATGGAAGAGGTGGTGCTCCAGAGCCTGTCCAAGTTCCCTGGGTGCCTTCCAGGGTTAACTCCTCTCCCTGCACCCAACACCACTCAGGTCTGAGCCCTCCTTGACTCCTCTCTGCTGTCAGCTCACAGATGCCACCGTGTTTTTCCAGGCATTTCTAGTCTGCTTTGCTCCCTCACAAAAAAAATCCAAAAATTTCCAAGCTGTTGCAGCTTTTTTTTTTTTTTCCTCTCTGCTAACAGTTCTTGTGACTAAGGACAGAACAAACTCTTTTCCTGTGTTTGCTCAGAGTGGCAAGGGACCAGCCTTTCAGGGCCAGGCATTTTTCTGCCTCAGGCAAAAGGGATATTTAATGTGATATCTGGGGACCTCCTTACAGAGAAATGGGAAGCCCCAGGAAAGGAGGAACAGCTTGATGAGAGTGGTTTTCACCCTGCTGGGATGTCAGCCGTGCACCAAGGTCAGCAGAAGGAAAAGCAGAGGGAAGTAAAGCTTGGACAGTGGCACATCTGGAGCCAGTGGGCAGAGAAGGGGGAGTTGGAACTGCTGAAGCAGTGGGAACAGATCAGGGAGA
This sequence comes from Turdus rufiventris, assembly GCA_013186435.1. Taxonomy (NCBI): domain Eukaryota; kingdom Metazoa; phylum Chordata; class Aves; order Passeriformes; family Turdidae; genus Turdus; species Turdus rufiventris. Next base: position 1,177,063 of record PYHW01010143.1, read on the forward strand.
GGGAGTTGGGAATGGTCGTGGGCAGCAGTGGGGCAGGATGCCCTTTCTGCAGGAATCTTTTTTTTTCCTCTCTTTTTTTTTTTTTTTTTTGTGTTTTTTNTTTGTTTTTTTTTTTTTCATGGAGTGTTTGTGTGCGTGTGGGTTTGTGTGCATGTCTAAGAGTGCCCTCCATTGGCCACATCCAGGCTGCTGCTCCAGGAATGTCACCAGCACAGGCAGGGAAGGTGGTGGGTGCTCCACCAGGGATGTCACCCTTCCCTCCTGGGAGGAACTGTGCCATGCAGGGACTTGGGAAAGCAGGACATGGCAGCACTGCCATGGCAGAGCTGAAATCCCTGGGCTGGGCACAGCTGCAGAACTGGACACACCAATTTGGAGGTGTCCATCTTGGGTGGGATGGGGTGAATCAACCACTGGTACTGTTCAGGCAGAGGGTGAAGGCTGCTGTGGGTAAAATCAGGGATGCCCTGATCCCTGCTCACACACCCCACACTACCTGACTCCCCAGGATGGCTGTGGGTGTGCAGAATTTGTGCAGGAATCAAGCAGGAACATGAGGGTGGTGGCAAAATCCAGCCTCAGACCTGGACCATTCCTGCAGGAAGACAGGGCCCACCACGGTGGTGTGTGGTCAAAGCTTGGACTTGGTGACCTTGGAGATCTCTTCCAACCTTAATAATTTGATGATTCTGTGGCTTGCAGTCTCCAGAATTCACTGGGACCAGTGCAAACTGGAAGCCTAAATCCCTTGGGCAGCCCAGGTGTAACCTGTGATTCAGTCTTTGCCTGGTTTTGATGTGAGCTATGAAGGTCTGTTCCAGTGAAATTCTGATCCAGTGGGATGGCAAATGCTCAGAAAGGAGGTAGAAAAAATTTCCAGGGCTGTGGCCAGTTGTGTGAGGGTGCAGGAGCCTGGCTGGTGGCTCACAGCTCTTCATAATCCCCTTCTTTGTCACCCCTGACACCTGCACAAGGTAACCAAGGCAGGAGGACCATGCAGACCAAACTTTTCAGCCTCTTTCTGTAGGTTTCTTGAGATGAAAAACCATTTTTGCCAGGGACTCACACACAAAGTTTGTGGTTTGTCCTTGAGAAACGCAGGCAAAGGACAGCCCAAGGTGCTCCAGTGTCACCAGCTGTCCCCAGGCTTTGCTCTGCCAGAACCATCTCCCAGGCAGAGATGGAAGGAGAGGTTAGAGGAGCCAAGCTGGAGCCAAAGGATGCCTTATTTCACTCAGAATTCCAGAAACAGTCAGGTTACCTTAGCACTGACTGTGGCAAAAGCCATGGAAATGTGGGTAAATTTGACTATGTGCCACAGAAAAGTGACCTCCAACATTGCAATAATCTGCTTTTTCACTCATTTAATATCACTTCCCCAGCTGAGGCCTGTGGTTATATGTCCCCCTTGGGGGGTTTTGGGATGGAAATGTAGGAGATGGATCTCTGCTGACATGCATCAGCCCCTCAGGTCCTGCTGCATCTTCCCTCCCTGAGCCAAAGATCCAGGTCTGGAGGGGGCTTTGCCCATCCACTCCTGCTCTGAGTAAAGATTCCCATTTCAGCAGGGATTAGTTGAAAGAGAGGAAAAAAAAWATATATATGTTTATGCTCCTTATGGTGAAACCTCCCAGATGGGACTGCACAGAGGGGAAATCAGTTGTGAGACTTAACAACTGTAACAGGTTTAGTTAAAGTTTGTTGGCTTTTATGGTGCTTTTCCCAGACAGGGGAGCGAGGGGGAATTTGTTCTGTGCTCACCACATCCTCAGACAGAAGCAGGTCTGTGGTCAGCATGAACAAAAATTGAGTTTGTGGAGGGCAGGAGGGCTGGGCTGAATCCCAGGCACTGAAGTCACCATTAGGGACTGGATTTCAAAACAAACCCTGGCTCCTCATCATCTGGTTGCTATGGAGGCACTGCTGGCTCCTGCTTCCAACCAGGAAAGGCAGGTTTCTGGTCTGGACCAGAGGTTAAGATGACAAGAAAGATGGAGATGCTATTTACAAGAGCATGGAGTGACAGGACAAGGGAGACAGGCTTCCCACAGACACAGGGCAGGGTTAGGTGGGATATTGGGAAGAAATTTTTTACTCAGAGGGTGGTGGGGCCCTGCACAGGCTGCCCAGAGAGATTCTGGATTCCCTATCCCTGGAAACGTTCAAGGCCAGGTTGGACAGGGCTTGGAGCAACCTGGGATAGTGGAAAATGTCCCTGCCCATGAGAGAGAGTTGGACAAAATAATCTCTAAGGTCCCTTCCAGCCCAATCCTCTGTGATTCTGTGATCCTTGTGATCCCTTCTAACTCAATATATTCCATAATTCTGTGATCCCTGGCTGGCTCATCAGGGTGAAGGTCAAGTAGACTTTGGATTTTTAAACAGAATGAGCTTTTCCAGCACTGCCCTAAGAGATCCAGCAGCTCCTTTCAGAGTCTCAGATAAAGTAAGAGCCTTTCAGCTCCTGAATCTGATATTTAAAGCATTCAGTCCTATTTAGGCAATCTCTCCTACTAATCAGGAAATTTATAACATGTTTGGTAGATGCCTGTTCATTTTTTTTTTGCAAGCAAGACCAGGTTTTCATCCCTTTTCACTCCTGAATTCTGGCTGCAGAGGCAGACAGGAGCCTGGCAAGGGGAGATTTGCGCTGTCGAGCTTTGTAGACTGCAAACCAGCCAGGAGTGGGGATCTGACTTGTAAAAAATTTAAGTCCAAATGCATTTGGACTCCATGCTGATTAGTGTCAGCTCTAACACACACTTAGGAATCTGGTGGCAGGGGCTGCAGCGATTTGAAGCTGGGATGAGACACAGCTTGCAAATAGCAGGTCTGACTTTCACTAACCCCTTCCTGCCCAAAAGAAAATGTTTTGGCAGAAAAAGGGAGATGCAGAGACAATCCTTTGATGTAGAGCAGGGAAACTGAGTGGATGTGGAGGTGCATTCAGCTTCTCATCTCTTCCCAGATCCACAGGACGGTCTGTGGGCTTCTCATCTCTTGTTTTTCAGTCTCTCCTGGGGCTGGGTTGAGCTGGGGATTTGCATGGCTGTGGTGGAAGCTCCCTCTGTTTGCAGTCTGGGAAGGCAGAGCCTGGCTTGGGGGGGGAGATGGCAGCACTGGGGACAGCACTGGGGACACGGACAGTGGATGCAGATGCCCCTCTCCGTACTCTCTCACCCTAATTTCCTCCTGGCAGTGCCACCCTGATCATGGGAAACTCATCCCAGATGATCTGAATTATTTGGAGGTCGCAGCCCAGGGCAATGTTTGCCCCTCCAGAATTGGGCTGTTTGCATTTCATTCCAGAGGCCCTGGGGCGCTTGCTTTTCACCATGAACTGCGAATTCTCCCGAAATGGTGGCATTTGTCTGAAATCTTCCTCCCAGGTTCCCCTTGTCCTTTGGAAATGGGGCAGCAGATCAGTTTTGGAGGCAGTGAGTGCTGCAGGGTCAGGATTCCCTCACCCAAGGGAAAACGCCTGATTCTTTCTACCTGGGGTGAGCTGAGAGGGGAAGAAGGGAATAAAAGCTGGAAAAGTGGGAAGGAAAAGGTACCATGGTTATGTGATCAGCAGTGAAGAAGTTCTGCCCCACACTCTGAGGGTTTTCCACTCCTGGAGCTGTTCACAGAGCCCCTCCCCAAATCTGGAGGTGAAAAATTGTGGGAGGGGGAACAAGATAAGGAAAGTCCGGCTACTGATCTTATTTCCCCTTCTCTGCTGGAAGGAGAGGAGATGGAGGGAAGGGACCCTGTGAGAGTCTTTTGTTGGGGTAAGGAAGGGAGATTTACAGGAGAGCAGAGGAGCCTCTTTGGCATGGGGGGAGCAGGATTTTGGGCAGAGGAGCTGAAGGAGGAATCTGCCACAGAAGGTTGCAGGGAATTCATCCTTAGGGCATTGCAGGGTGGATTCTACTTTGGATGAAGGGTTTTGGGGGTGAGGAGGTCCTGGGGCTGGTACAGGGGGCTCTCTCTGCAGATGCTCTAAGCTTGGCTACAGCACCGCAGGCTTTGGGGTGTTCTGCACTCAGGGGTGAAAGGAGAGGTGGATGTGGGAAGACAAAATCTGCCTCCATTGCCCTTTTTTGCTCCTGTAGTGGGTGTACAGCTCCGTTCATTATCCTGTCTGGCCTCAGGGTTATACCAGAGCTGGGTTCCTGAGCAACAACTCCCTTCCCTGCACTGCTTTGGTGGAAGGGAGAGAGAAAAGGAGAGACATTGAGAGGCTAAAAAACAAATGCTGGCAGAAGGAAGAGAGGAGGCAGAGCCCAGCTGGCCATGCTGACCTCCAGCCCACTCTCCCCAGGTGTCTGTGTTGAACCAGCATCCTGGCTCCCATGGGATGGAGAGAGCTGGAGACTCCCTGAGCCAGACTCCAATCCTGTTTTCTTTGGGGGGATGGTTCGAATTCACAGTCAAGGCTGTGCTCGGCTCAGCAAAGGGATCTGCATGGGCAGGGGGGACTGGGAAGGAAAGCAGGTCACAGCTGTGCTCATCCCTGGGTGAATCACGGGGTGGGGAGACCCCAAAGCCACCTCACCTGGGCACGGTGATGTGGGGCTGCACCTTCCCCCCGTGAGAAGTGATGGGGCTGCTGTGGCTTCTCAGTCGTGTGAAGGGTTAATAAAAACAACAACAACAGAGTGCCGCCAAATCCCAAATCTCTTCTCTTTCTCTCCCCTCCTCCTTCCCGTCCCTGTTTTTTCCAGGTGTTGTTTATGGCCACAGGAGGGAGCTCAAATCCAGACATGGGAGGATCGCCTTGATTTCGGATCCAGAGCCTCTTAAACTCTGCTTTTCCTCTAAGCTGGTCCCTGTTATGTCCAGGATCTGGCACCTGCTTGACATTTACTTTGAGTTCCAGAGGACCAGAGACCTAGGATGAGGAGCATTGGATCCGCCCTGAACCTGCTTTTGGTATCTCCACTCTACTTTGTGTGGACCGTGGTCGCTCTGGACCTGGCACAAACTCCCTGCACCACTTTGGTCCAAGGGAAATTCTTTGGGTATTTCTCCTCCTTCGCCGTCTTCCCGTTGAACTCCTCTCTGTGCTCTTGGATTATCCAGAACCCTGACCCTCGCAGGTACACTTTGTACATGAAGATCCTCAAACCCTCCGGCGTATGTGAGCACCAGCACATCCGCACCTACCAGTTCGACTCCTTCCTGGAGTCCACGCGCACCTACCTGGGCATGGAGAGCTTCGACGACGTGCTGAAGCTCTGCGATGGCTCCACGCGCTTTGCCTTCCTCCAGTCCAACAAACAATTCCTGCAGATGAAGCAGACGGCCCCGCCAGGTGTGGACACCTGGCCCATGCGGTGGAAGCCCACCAAGGCTCAGGAGAGGGACTTCTCGGTGGAATATCTGGTGGTGGGCAACAGGAACCCGAGCAAAGCCGCCTGCCAGATGCTCTGCAAGTGGCTGGATGCTTGCCTGGCCATCAGCAGCAGCTCCCACCCGTGTGGCATCATGCAGACCCCCTGCTCCTGCTCAGGAGGGGAGGTCCTGGATCAGGCCAGCGAGATCCTGGGGTTCACCAGGAAGAAGGAGGATTGCTACAAGGATGGGATTTACCTGGAGAACTGCGTGAGCAGCCCCAAGGACAGCAACGGAGCCGAGTTCCTGGGTGAGTGCAGGGTTGGCTGGGGGGTGTTGGGGAGGGAGGGATGGATGGATGGGCTCTCCTCTCACGGGTCTCACACTGTCCCTGTCACCTCTGTGTCTGTATCTGTGGATGCCTGGCATGAAAATCCTCATTTCCCAATCGACAGGCAGGTCAGGTAACTCCTTATGAGCCTGCCAGTGGAATTGCAAATCAGCTGCCCCTAAATATTCCCCGAGTTGTTGCAATTAATTCTCGGGGCTTGTTGGTTACTTGTTTTACTCCTGCAGCCTCCGAGCTGCTTGAGAGGGAGCTTCTTACCTGAGGGTGAGCAGTTTTCCAACATAATTACAGATGTCCTAGAAAAAAGCAGGATCCAAGCTACCTCCCGAGGCAGGCTGCTCTCAGCAGCCCTATCAGCCACTTTTAATTCCTGGGGAAAACTTAATCCTTGGGTCTGGTTCAAGGGGATGGCAACAGAAGGCAGTCTCATTTTGTTCCCTGCTTCATTTTCCTTCTGGAGGCTTTCAGGAAGGAAATTCATCACGCTGCTTCCATGGGGTTGCTTGGTGCCTTTGCTGGGGCTCATTCCTCAGATATTTCATTGGGTTTTGATTGTGGTCTTGAGTGTCAGCTGGAAAGGGACAGGGGAGGTGGGAGAGGCACGACAAAAAAGGCTGTGTGTCAAGGTGGGATGATCCTGAAGTCTGATTTTGTGCTGGGGAGGGAAATTCTCCTTCCAGAGACCCTGCCAAGCAGAAGGGACTCAGGGGGTCTGAAAGTGAAGCCTTTTCCTCACTGCCTGTGTCAGGTCAGCTCCAGGGTGTTTATTCTCAGCTCCCACTCCAGGTTACATAAAGTGAAGGTGTGATGCTAAATGGGAATGCAGGTGGCAGGGAATGGAGTCTCAGACCTGACCCTCACCCCAAGGTCTCATCTTCAGGTGCTGGACTGAAAAGTTGGCATCTCTCTGGGTCAGGAATTTGGGGATCCTGCCTCACTTTTTCAGCCCTGTTGAGGATGGGATTTCTCAGGGTTGAGGAGAAGAGACCAGATTTGCTTTTGCAGAAGGGAGGAGGTGACCAGGCACAGATTCAGGCTGTGCAGAGTGATTTTCCTGCAGACTGCAGCCTGGCATTAGCGGAGAGATTAGGATATGATCAGGTACTCGTGCTGTCGTCAGTGTATTTTGGGGGAGATTTTGCTTCTCACTGATCTGTGAATCAATACATGAAGGCACAGCTGAGCCATAAATCCTGCAAACTGGTTCTTCAGTTGTGCCTCCCTGCCTGGCCATGAGCACAAGACTCTCCAGATTTGGATTGGGGGTTTTTTTGTTTGTTTTTTATTTCTTGCAATGCCCTTTTCTCCTGTGTGAGCAGCTCCTGAGGAGCCTCCTCGGAGTTCAGTCATGTGTCATGCCTGGAATTTGCTGATTGGGTGATTTATGCATTCCACCCAAGCAGTGTGACCTTTCTCACTGCATCCAAAGGTGAAATTTGAAAAGATTTTCAGCAAATCCTGAAGCATTCAAGCTTTATATTGGCTTTTGTAGGGATCTCTCCTAGTCCAGCTCAAGTGCCTGAATGTTCCCACAAAGTAAATATGAAAGAGGCTCAAGGGTGGCTGACTCAAAATCCTTTTTGGGTGTCAAATATTTGTAGAGTGGAGATAATTTTTCTGCTGGCTGCTCACATCTGCTCCATATTGAAGGCAGGGAATTATCATCTTGGCTGGTGGGATGCCATCCACACAGAAACGATGCTTGCAGGGTGCCCAGCTCTCCATGTGCTGCTCTGTCTGTCACTATGTCTGTTTTGATTTATGCAAAGGCTTGATCAGGAAGATGGAGGCGAGATCCAATTTGGACAGGGAGTCAGCAATCCCTTAACAGCATTTTGTGGGTGGAATATTTTGATAGGGTTCCTGATTTCCAAGTGCTGATGCTGGTTATTGCAATCACTGCTGTTCTGATTGTATTTGTAGCATTTTTTTTTTCCCCAACAAGCTTTTTTTGGTTTTTTGTTTTTTTTTATTATCATTGCTATTTTTCCCTCCCTGCTGCTTTCTGAGTCATTTGTTGTTTCTGGGCCTGTCTTAACACTTTCATCTTGGAACAAGTGGAGATGTGTGAGTTGTACTAATCTACTCTGATGACTTTAAAGACACAAGAAGGAACGTGGAAGGTTCCCTGCCCATGGCAGGGGGTTGGAATGAGATGATCTTTGAGGTCCCTTCCAACTCAAACCAATGAATTGCTAGATACTATCCTGAAATATGAAACCTGACTTTCCCTAATGTCCCTTTTTATTCCTTGGGTATTTCCAAAGCAAATGGATGGGTGTAAATCTGCAGTGAGATGTTGCAGTGGACACAGCTGTGCTTTGGCTCACAGTCTGTGGGTGAGATTCCTGTAAAAAGCTTCATTCCTAGAAGATCCTGTTGCTCCAGAACTACAGGGACTCTCAAGAAAACATAACTGACAGCCTGTTTTCACTCGTGGCCAGTGATTTTACACAGGTGCACAGGGAAATTTATGATCATTTATTGAGGAATTTCACAAAGAAACTGCCAAAGTAACCCAGTCTTATGTAGAACATCTGTTCTTCAGTGTCTGGAGGAAAGAGAAACTGCTCCAAATTTGCTTCCCAGGTTTAGTGAGGCTCTCTTTGCACTCACTGTCCCACACAGACATTGCAGAGGGTACAGCAGGCAGTGGTGGCTTGCAGAAGAATCCCTCAGGTTATCCCTCAGATATTTTGGTCTTGTGCTGGTGATCAGCAAGACATGCTTTGAAACCTTGGGCAGCTTGAACTGGAAGTGTTTTCCAGGAGAAGACAATTCAACATGGAAACAATTTTTGGCCATTATCAGATCTCCCTTGGCTAATTCAGGAAATGTGGGAAGAAGGCAGAGGTTTGTTTGTAGGTCTGGATGTTAAGATGTAAACTCACTTTTTTGGGATACAAATTGGTGTTCCTGGAATGGGTTTGGGGTGCAAGAGCAGGCGACTGAAGAAGGGAAAACCTCCTGAAATGCTGGGCATTGGTTCTTCATGGTCTGGAAGCCCTGGTGACCATCCCAAATGTGAGCTGGCTTCTGTAATCGGAGCTGGAGCTCTAACAGGGATGCTGATGTGACCCTGTAATGAGAGAAGGTTAAATGTGTGCTTAAGTGCTGTGCTGAGTTAGGCACTTAATGAATGGCTAATTAGTCTTGTCTCAGTGTGAGCTGTTCCTGGAAGATCATTGCAGTGCTGTCACATTTTGGTGGCCCAAAGATTTAAACATCATTCTCTGGTCCTTCTGCTCTTTGTGTCCCCACCTTGGAGGGATCCAGGATGCTGACTGCAAAACAAGGCTAAAAGTGCCCCTCAAAATATATTGTTTGCTTCTTGATAAATCAGGTGGCTCCAGGGCTGGAGGGCTTTTTATAATGAGTGGATAACTGAAACACAATAATGCTAGACTGAAGTGCTGGGGATTTTCCTGCCTTTCCTGCCTTTCCTGCTAAATTTTTCCATTCTTTTGCTGTCCCCATTGCTCTGAACAAAATCAAACCCCCCTTCCCTCACACATGCTCATCACTTCTGTTTTGTTACTGGTGTTTCATCTTGCATTTTTAGGTGCTTTTCCTCCTCTGTCACCTTGATTAAGATGTCTCCGAGTGTCTGGTCTCTGTTTGGAGAGGTCTATTAATAAATTCTTTCTCAACCTCTCCTCCATTAATTAGGCTGGACTCCATAAATCTCTCACTGCAGGACACACCCTCCAAACATCTCTTGTTGGGAAGTTTTGCTTCCTGCTTGGTGTGTTCTTTGGTCAAAACATGCTTTGGTCTCCTCAGGGCTGAGCTTCTGCCTGGATTTGTGGCTGAGTGGCTCCTGAATGGGGTCCATGATGTGGAAGAGGAACCAGAAATGAATCAATTCCCACCCTCCCTGCTGCAGGAATCATCCTGGGTGGCACAGCTCCCCTCCCCTCGAATCTCCAATCTCACCCAGCACAGGAATAACTTGATAAGTCATTTCCTGTGTTTAAGATGAGCTTAAGTGGCCATGAAAGCTCCAGAAGATTGATAAAGAGTTGTGAGTAATTGCCATGGGGCAGATCTCAAACCTCTCCTTGACATCTTCAGCTCCTTAGGACACATGCTCTGTTCCTCCAGCTAGAATCCCCTGGCTGGAACAGCTGAGCTTGCACACAAAGGTGCTTGGTTTGGTTTTGCCTCGGTGTTGGATATGCCAACCAAATGGCAAAGAGATTTGGGTGAGTGCATTTTCATTGCCTCTCAGGATTCCAGCTCCTCGCTTCTCCACCTGTGTCTGTCCCTGTTTTCTGATCTGGACATCGCTGTGAGCAGAGGTTCGATGTGGCCAGAGATCAACAGCAAAGCACAGGGCAAGGAAGCATGGATTTCTCCTCATGTGTAAAGTTTTCCTGTGTAAAGAGCTGAAATAATTGGGGGTTTTACCTGATCTCCCCCAGCTTAAGTCCAAATCTCAGCAGCTGACAGCAAGACCTGATATTCCTTCCAGCTCTGGGAGGAGGAGGAGGTTGATTAGAGCCTGGCACGTGGCAAAGAGGTCACCTTGTCACCTGCAGTGAATCCCCACTGGGCCCATATGGGCAGCTCCTGCTGGAATGTCCTTCTTGCCTGTGGTGACAGGGTGTTTTATGGATGAGGCAAAAGTGGGGAACTCCTCCCTGGGGCAGGAAAGGGGGGTTCTGGCTCAGTTTAAACTCTGAGACCTGTACAAGCCTTGCCTGGCCCATTGTTCTCATCTGGGATCATCAAAGACCTTACAAATGGAATGGAAATACAAATGAGAATAGGAAT
>PYHW01010143.1:1187556-1204040 GCA_013186435.1 Turdus rufiventris
ATTTCAGTTGGGAAAGACCTGCAATGATTATCCTGTCGCACTGCTCAACCAAAGTTGAATTAAAGGCATTGTCCAAGTACTTCTTTAGCACTGGCAGGGATGGGGCATCAGCCACCTCTCTAAAAAGCCTGTTCTGATTTTTTACACTCCCTCAGCAGACAAACCCTTCCTGATGTCCAGCCCACACTTCTCCTGGTGCATCACAGGATCCCAGGGAGAATTAAACACGACCACACAGCACCTCTGAAGTGACAGGGCAGAAATTCCGGCTGCTTTCAGCACTAAATCCATCCCTGCGTGTGTCTGTGCAGAGCTGGGCTGGGGAGGAATGAGCAAAGCAAAGCCATGACCAGCTGCCTTGTGAACCCACCAGCTTGTGGACATGATCACAATGCAGAAACATCGGCAATTGCAGGCTCAAAGCGCTGTCCTGGTCTCGGGGAGAGTAAAGGTGGAATTTACATCCAGCTGCCGAGGGAGTTTCACAGGCAACTACTCCCATTATTGCAATGGGGACTTTTATGGGTAATTTAATGAATGGCAGCCTGGTGAAATGCTCTGCTTTTCAGTTTCCCTTTTCGCCATCTCTCTTTCTCTCTCTCTTTTTTTTTTTTTTTTTTTTTTTTTTTTTTTNTTCTTTTTTTCAAGTTTTTAACATCCTCTTGTATTCATGTTCCATAGCAGTCACCACAAAATGTTTGTTTTTACGGGAGTACAAGGTGAAATTAAGGTGCAGGGAAACACTGACACCAAAGTCAAAATCATCTCATCTCCGGAGTAGTTTTCCATGTAGAACTGCAGAAAATGAGGGCGATGGTGCTGACACCTCAAAGGGGGAGTGCACATGGGCATTCCTGTCCATTTTCACCACCTAGCCTAAATATTTGGCCCTTTTCACCACCCACCCTTGAATATCTGATGTATTTAGGCAAATGGGAGCAGGCTGAAAAATTGAAAACTTTTTTTTAATGAGAGGGACTGGGTCCACAGAGATTTTTAGGTGTTTGATTCACCTGTGTGGTGCCTGAATTCTCTAGAACCCAAACACTAAGAACTGCCCTACTTGGGACCAATGATCATTGAACCAATGAATTTCTCTGGGTTCTGACTGTATAAAATATGTGGAAAATCTACTAAAGATCATGTGTGATAGAATGATTTTTCTCTGCACAACCCGGGCAACGTGTGGATGAAATTATTTCTGTTGCACGTCCTGGCCAGAATAAAGTAATGCCTTGATTCTCCGACACTAAAAAATGTTGTTGGATATTTTCTGTTTTTTCCTGCAGGTTCAGTGACTCTGCCAGAGCATCACCAACACATCTGTAACTCATCTCTTTTTCCATATCTTTCCATTCTTACAAAAACTAATTTTTGACAACATCTATGGGTGTTGATTTTATCTCCTGCAAGTCCCACATTCCCCAGGACAGTATTGGAGGAAGCTTGGGATAAATAAGTTAGAAAACCTGGTTTAGGATTCTCAGCAAGCATCCTGGGTCAGACTCAGCAACTGTTTGTCCCTAGGGTGGCTCTGCCAATGTCACCTCCAGCCGCTGAATTTCCTTTTGGCACACTCTCTTCTCGCAGACAACAATCTGATACTGAAATCCCATATTTTATCCTTGAGCGCGGTGAGACAGCCAGGCTGGGAAAGGACGTCCTTTAGCACATCAGAATTGCAGATCTGTTGAGTTTAAATATATTTCTTTGTGTTCCCTGGCTGGAGTTTCAATAGAGCGATAATTGCCACACACCTCATTAAGCTGAATGCTCTCAATAGGTCTGGAGTGGTCCATGCCATTAAACAAACAGTTACTGCCTTGGGATCTGCCCGGTGTTTAGAGGCTGTAAAGAAGGAACCTGGAGGCTGTGAAAGCTGCAGCTCCAGCTTCCTGAAGAAAATGGGCTGCCCTGGCAGGGTGGCTGCTTTGCCCCGCGGTTTTAGGGCACTTTGAGGAGTCTGAACCTTCCTGATGTCGTGAGGCAGGGATGCAATTACTGCTGCAAGTCCTTGGCTTTTTCGCCTTGCTTGGATGGAGAGGGGGATGCCCTGGTCTCTGCCAGTTTGGATTTTGGGATTTGGAAGCTGATTTGTTAGTTTTGGGTCAGGAGTTTGGGTATATTCGTGTTGAAGGCACCCAAACCAGAGAAAGATTATTAAATTCAGTGTATGGCACTGAAAACACGAGAAACAACTGGGAGCAGGTGTGCTGTGACCCTTTTTCTGAATATGATGTCTGAAGGACCAAGATGCAGGGTTTTGGACCCCAACACTGATCAGAAAAGGAACAACACAGAAATTCTGTCCAGGATCTACTGGAGGCTGGGCTGGGACAAGGGGAATGGTGATTCCACCACATCCCCCTGTTTAATCTGCTCTGCCAGACTAAACCCACCCACATGGAAGGCATTGTTCATTGATCTATGTGAACTTCACATGCAGTTCTGTATCCCAAGTGCCTGCTGGATGAAATTGAGGGTTAGTTTTGATATCTCCCTCCCATAACTTGACTAAACTTGTAACCAAGACTGTCAACAGAACCCCATTCCTACCAGCTCTGGTCAGAAGCAGAGGTGTGGAATAAAGGCATTTCAGGGCATGTGCCATGGGGATGGCCAGCACAGGTTCAGGTTGGCTATTAGACCTCCAAAAGTGCCCAGCCCAGAGCTCAGGTGGGCAAGGAAGCAGCTCAGGTGTGCTCAGAGCTTCATGGCTTTAAAGTTAGTGCATTGTGAGGCAACCAAAAGGCAGGGGTGATGTGCATGTGAATAAATCCACAGGATATTGTCCTGCTGTAGGGACATTCCAGACACTCCAGTCCCCATGAACAATTCCAGTCTGTGCAGATCACAGAATCACGGGGTGGGTTGGCTTGGAGAGGACTTTCAATGTCTCATTCCAACCCTCTGCCATGGGCAAGGACTTTCCACTATCTCAGGTTGCTCCAAACCCCCTCCAGCCTGGCTTTGAACGCTTCCAGGGATGGCACATCCACCAATTCTCTGGGCAGTTGTGCTTGGTGGAAGTAGTGCTGGATGGTACCAGTTTGCCCATTAACCTGGGACTAAATAATTACTACAGACTTGGATTAGAGAGGTTTTTTTCACCAGGATTCCAATTTTAGATGCCCAGGAGAAAAGCACTCAGGAAGATGTCCCGGGATTGCTGTTCACAACTGGATTATTCAATGCTTGTCTTCTACTCTGTTAGGGGGTGGTCAGTTAAAAAATTATCAATAAATTGACTGATGACAATTTCTGTCCACAAAATCCTCTCCCTTTCATATCCATTCTTTCTCCTTTGTTTTTAGTTTGCTGCATTTAGTTGTTTGTTTTTTCATTTTAATGTCCTGCTTGGCAGGAATCCATAGAATCATGGAATGGTTTGTTTGGAAGGGACCTCAGACATCATCATTACATTTCAACCCCCTGCCATGGGCAGGAAAACTTTCCACTAGACCAGATTTCTCCATCCAAGCTGGCCTTGGACATTTCCAGGGGATGGGGCATCCACCAGTTCTCTGGGCAACCTGTGCCAGGTCTCCCTGGAGCTTTCTCTTCTCCAGGCTGGAAAACCCCAATTGTCCCAGCCTGTTTTCATAGGAGAGGTGCTCCAGCCCTCTGAGCATCCTTTTTGAGAGCAACCAAGACCAATGAGTGATGCTGTGACTTGAGATCAGTGATGTTTGTAAGAGGAAGGCAGCAAAGGAGCTGCTCAGGAGGATGGCCGGGTTGCTGCAGAGAGCACTTGATGAAGAAGAAAACACGCAGGGACCAGGAGAGTCCCCAGGTAACCACAGACAAGTCATTCAGGAGATTGTTTTTTGTCATTTTGGGCCACAGAGGAGCTCAGGAGGCCTCTGTGGGGAGTTCAACCAGCTGCCTCCATGGACCCAGCACAGCTGAGGAATCGAGGAGAAAACACCTTGGGAGAGCCACTACGAATCCCACCCTCAGGGGGTGACTTTCCTGGCTCAGCAGGTCCTGCAGTGCTCCCCTCTGTGCCATCCCTTCCCTGGTGTCCCTGTCCCAGTGCTGTGTTTGAGCCTATTTTCACTGGAGCTTTTGGTGTGAGTTTTGTCTTGGCAAATCTGTTGCCTTTCTCTTGCTTCAGGGCAGGTTAAAACCTGAAGGTTTTCCAAACCTTTAAACACCATGACCAACCATCCCCACTCCTGAGCCTGCTGGATTGACCCCAGCTTGGTGCTGTACTGTCCCTTCTGAAAAGCAGAGCTTTCTGATTACTGGGTAGGATGGAATTTCCTACCTTGTGAAATCCTCTCCTATGATAATCTCAACTCCTGTCATTGCTGCCCATACCCAAATCCTTCATGACTCATTTTCCAGCAATGCCTTTGGGATTATCCTTCTACCAGCACCCTCCTGGGACTTTTTCTGGACATAACATAGGATATCTGAAGCATTTCTGGTCGGGATGGGATGGTGGGTCAGATAAACCAGTTAATTGCTGTTTTGGCTAATTTTTTTGGGTGAGTGGAATCACTCAGGATGAGCTTACACTCATCAGAAACTTCACAGATTGAGCATCCTTGGGGGTGAGACTGGTCTCTAATAGTGGTTGAAAGAGTATAAATCAGACAGATAAACACAAATGTCCTTTCCTTGGGGTTCTGCCTGGAAAGAAAACCTGGGCCAGCATTTTATTAGGTGTCCTGAGACACCTCCTCATGATCCCCTTGGCTCATTCTGATTTTTGGGTTGCAATTCCACATCCTGGGGCTGGGGATGCTCCTGGGCTGGGTGCAGGAGGCAAAGGGAGCTGTGACAAGCAAATCAAAAATGCCAGGAGCAGAACAAGAGGAGATCTGAGGTTCCCAGTATGTACTGGGTGACCAGCAGGAGTGTGTCCTGCTCTCTGGAGAGCGGCTGGATGAGCAGAAGGCCTTGGAGAAATGCCATAAATGGGTCTGGAGACTTCAAGGGTTTGTGGAGGAGTGTTTGTCTTGCATCTTCTCTCTCTGGATCAGAATTCCTCTCAGTGAGCCAGGGCAGGCACTTGGTACTCAAAGAAATGTTTTGAATACCACACAAGGAAAATAAAATAAATAAAAGAGGAATGAATGGATGAAGCAGAGAGCTCCCCAGGGCACATCTCCATTTGTGCATGTCCAGAGAGCCAGAGGCACACAGCTGGGTCTGGTGCATGGATGTGCACACCCAGGGGAGTGTGGAAAAAGCTGGGAGAGCTGGGAATGTCCAGCCTGGAGAAAAGAAAGCTCCAGGGAGAATTTAGAGCCCCTTCCAGTGCCTAAAGGGGCTCCAGGAAAGCTGGAGAGGGACTTTTTGCAAGAACATGGAGTGATAGGACAGGGGGAATGGTCCTAAGTTTAAGCAGGGCAGGTTTAGATTGGATATTAGGAAGGAATTCTTCCCTGGGAGGGTGGTAAGGGCCTGGTACAGGATTCCCAGAGAAGCTGTGGCTGCCCCATCCCTGGAAGAGTTCAAGGCCAGATTGGATGAGGTTTGCAGCAAAGGTGTCCCTGCCCATGGCAAAGGGTTGGGACTAAATTATTTTTCTGGTCTCTTCCAACCCATGAACAAATCCTGGTGCTGAGACCCCCATGGGAATCCCCAGATCCTCCCCACACTGACCCAGGACCTGCTGCTTCCCTCTCAAGGGAGAGCATCCATGGGGACCTGCAGTGTGCAAACTCAAAGTGGAATTTCTGTTACTCCCCCCAGAGCCAAAGCACACTGAGGGATTCCCAGAGTAGTTTGTTGAGAAAGGACCTGCCCAGTGTTCTGAGGGGGACAAGGGAAGGACTTGCTCTGAGGTTGCGCTCAAAGCTGTCCCCAAATCCCAAAAGAATGTGGGACATGCATCCCTCTGCCCCACCCTGCACAGCAAAGCCTGCACAGACTTCTCCTGCTCCATGAAGTGCTTCTGATCTGTTTTAAATCCAGTTTGTGCTTGACTGGTGGTTTGAACCCCTCCTAGGGACCACCAGCTCCTCCTCAAAGCTCTCTCCACTCCCTGAGATGTGGCTCATCAAAGAGAGATCTGGCAGCATCCACCCCTGCAGCATTCACACTGGTTTTGGGGCTGTTACAGGAGAGTTGTGCTTTTGGAGATTTTTGTTTCCTTTCCCACATCCCAGCTCGGGTGTGGTACCTGTGCAGGGTTTGAAATCTGCTCCTGGCTCCCCTATTTCCCATTCCTCTCTCCATTCTCCACCCTGGGGCTGTTTCCCATTACACCAAGACCCTCAGATGTTGTTTTTGAGCCTCCAAGGTGGGTGCTGTGGTGCTGAGCTGCCTCTCCCTGTCCAGTCCTCAGTGCAGTGGATAATTGTGGCTGCTCTGCTTTCCAGGACCATTCCACTGAGGAAGCCCTCGCTTGGAAAGGCAGCACTCACAGAAATGACAACTTTGTCTACCTCACATTTTAATTAAAACTCCAAGTATTCGCCTTCGCCCCCGCTCCTTCCCTCCCCACCTTTTCCCATCCAGATCCTCTTGCTGCAAATGAACATCCAGTGTCACCTGGGGACAAAGCATTAATTCAGCAATTAAATAATTGAATGTTCCTTTGGCAAAATGAACTATCTCCTGCCTTTCTTGTGCTTTACCACTTCCCCCCCACCCTTTTTTCCCCCCCTCCCCTTATTTTTTCTTCCCTCTGGTGAGATAAGGCTGCCATTCTTGAAAGCCGTTTTAAATATTCATGTTTTAATTAATGGACTTTATTGCATGAACTCTATATAAGGTAATAAAAAAAAGACTGCCTGAGGCACAACACTTTTTTTTTTTTCCCCTGTTGTTTGTTCTTGAAGGGAACTAAGGAATAAAAAGCTTAATATGTTTCTTCAACAAACATTAGAAAGATACACAGAAATGACAGCCACGGGTCATTTAGCCAATGGAGCTTCCCCAGCCCCCAGGATTGTGGAGAAGGGTGTAAATAAATGGGAATTTTGGAGGGATGGATCCCTTCAGGTTGTGCCAGAGGTCAGTGTGCTGCATCTAGAGGATGAACAGGTGGAGTTGGAGGCAGACCTGCAATTATCCAGCTGGAAATCCCAACTGGAAAGCTGGAGAGGGACTTTTCACAAGGGCTTGTAGTGACAGGACAAGGAAGAATGGCCTTAAATTGCAGGAGGATGGACTTAAATTAGATATTGGGATGAAATTCTTTCTTTTAAGGGTGGTGAGGCCCTGGCATGAGTTGCCCCAAGAGGGTGAGGACTCTCCATCCCTGGAAGTGTCCAAGGCCAGGTTGGATGGGGCTTGGAACAACCTGGGATAGTGGAAGGTGTCCCTGCCATGGCAGGGTTTGGAACTGGATGATTTTAAAGGTCTCTCCCAGCTCAAACCACTCTGTGATCACATTATCAAGGCCTTCAGGGCTGCGAGTGTTTGAGGCTGAAAAAAATCTTTGGCTGTACCTGGAAAATGAATTTGTTGGTTTTGTTTCAGATGATTTTCTTTTTTTTTTTTTTAAATATAACAAGGAAAACCTGGACCAGCCACCTTGCCCAAAACTTCTGGGCTAAAACAACCCCAAATATTGATTGCACATTTCTGCTCAGGATTTTTGCTTTTATCGAAGGCAAACAAGCCAATAGAATGCGTGAATTCATGAAACATCTGGTCTTGCCACTTATGTATTCTTGCCAAAAAAAGAAGAAAAATAATGTTAGTTTAAACTTCATTCCACGTGGGTGTTTTCTTATGGTGCAGCATGCTGAAATTAGTTTTATATTGGGAGTGTGTCATCTGTACTGCGTGACATGGGCTCAGCACCCAATTTAGCTTAGTCTTGTGATGGGAGGGGTCTGAAGATGCTGGTCCAGAACCCTGTAGGAGACTCTGAGTTCTGATCCTTCATCTGTCCATGACCCTGAAGGAGTCAAGGCATTTTTGCACATGTTTTTCACCCTCCTGTTCTTTTCTTCCTTTATTCTGACTCAGATCTTGAGAGCAATTGGCATTTTTTAGCAAACAGATGCACCAGCGCTCCCTGAACTGTGATGATGGCTCTGAGCAAGACTGGATGGAAATAGTTGTGATAGTCAATAAATACTCCAGTGGTTGGTATGATTAAAGTCTGGTCATGGAGTCACTTCTCCTTCAGAAAAAGAATCAACTCACAAATGATGACACCCTGGCATTTACTCCAGAAAGAGAGAGAACGTCCAGCACTGACAGAGGCAGGTGGGTGTCACAGAGGAAATATCTCTGGTGGCCCAGTGTAGGTTTTCAGTGCTTCAGTGATAAAATGCATTGTGCCCTGAGGATGTCTCTATCCATCACACTGATTACTCCATTTGCTGTCAGCCTAATACTGATTTTTTTCAGCCTAAATCAAGAAAGAACCAGAGTTCATCCTTTGCTGTTGAGGTGCAAAGTTGGGGTCACTCCTCAGCTGACCTGAAAGGCTCTGATTTTACACCAGGGTGAGCAAGGACAAAAGTGGGTTGGTCTTAATAATAATTTGTCTCATGGAAAAAGTCTCCATCTTCTGAAGGTGCTGTCACCTCTGAAGGTGCTTTGTGGAGGTGAAAACTCTGGGCTGCTCTGGTTCGTGCTCTGGTCGTGGCTGGGGCATCTGCTGCTGCTCTGGATGTGAGCCAAGGGTGGGCAAGTCAAGGTTGTTCTCGATTAATGGATCCACACTTCTCACTCATGCATCAGCACAGCTGGAGGTGCTTCAACAAAGGAGCTGGAGAGACCATTAACAGGAGTGAGTCCAGACTGAATATTCTTGCTCACTACTCAAAAATCTTTACTGACAGCACTGTGAGAGGCAGGGAAGCTCAGATTTGGGCAGATCAGGTAATGACAGGTAATGATCATTTGCCAGCACATGTGTCCCAGGACGTGCCACTCTCCAAGCTCAGTTTGATCATAACCCTCATTACCGTATCTGGGACAGCCACTGCAGTAAATGGTTTGCTGATCTCTTTGTGCCACGAGCTCTGGCTCTCAGATCTGATTTGAGCTGCCTGACTGTGAGCAGCAGAGGAACTCAGCTCTCACGTCCCGTGTGAGGCAGTGAGTAACTCCAGCTGTCCCCAATGGGGACCTTCACTTCTCAGTGGGCTCCCTCTGAGCCAACAAAGAACTGCTCCTGGGTGTGAGGGCAGGCCCTGACCTCTCCCAAAATAAGCCTCAGAGGGAAGGAGTCAGGATCTTTAACAAGGAAACTGGATCGTGGATGTGGAGGATGAATCTCAGTTTGAGGGTAGCCTTGCACTGATTAACTGGAATTATTGTCTTTGGATTGAAATGGGATACCAAGGTCAGCCCTGAAGCCATCAGGCCTTGCTGGCTCTTCTCCCTCCCCTTTCCAGGAGAGATTTTTCTGTGGGATCTGGAGCAGTGCAGGCAGAATGTTGCTGAAGCCTGTGCATCCCAGAGTGTGGGATATTCCACATTGTGTGGGATATTCCACTGGGGCTGTTCCTCCACTGCTCAAGCTGTATCTTTCCACAGCACTAAAGCAAACAAAGAAATCAATAATTAAAATTGAAAAGAGGTTCTTAGTAAGTCTAAACCTTCGGGAGGTTTCCCCTTTCATGGTTGCTGAGATTTGCTCTCACACCACCCTCAGCAAATCTTCAGGTTATTTTCCTGCTGCCCCCTTTTCATGATCATCCTCAGGCCCTGCCTGGGGGTTGCCTTCTCCACCCTCTTGTTCTCCCTTCCTTTAAAGCCTGACCTTTCCTTACAAGGATGCCCTCTGGAATCTTCCTCACCCACACCTTTCCATGCCTGTTCTAATTTGGAGCTGGGCTCTGCGATGAGTCTGACTCACAGCAGGACAGAGGAGATGTTTCTTCACCTGGGATTAATGAGATCCAGCCCTGTGAGAAGAGTGGAGCTTGTGCTGACACACCTGGTTCTATTCACAGTGTTTGGACCAGCACTGGAATTTTCAGCCTCATTGAATGTGATTTTCACACTGCAGGAAGGGCTGGGGCCAGCTCACACAGCCCAGTGCACCAAGCCTCTTCTTCCTCCCTTCTACTTTTCCTTCCTTCCTGGAATCCTCTCTCAGCAGCCACCACCTACAACATTGCATGGGGAGCTGGTGGAGCTTAAAAAATAAAAAAATGAAGGTTTTTTTAATCGCTGACTTGGGTTGATTGTGAGGATCCACAGGCTGTGCTGGCACAGGGGGGTTGATGCAGAATAAATGCCAGGGGTGTAAGTTAAAGCCCCCACAGCAGCTGTGCACAGGGAGATGTGTCCTGATGCATTATTGAGATCCAGGTGAGCCAAAATCATCCTGGGTTGGCTCTGAGAAAGGTCTTGTCCTCTCCTCCACATCAGCACCAGAAATATTGCAATGTGTGGTGAGAGACTCTGCTCACAATCCAGCTGAAAACCAACTCCAGGAAATAAAAACAGGGATGAATTTGGATCCATGAGGGTGCCCAAAGTGTGGAGCAATCCCTGAACTGTCAGAAAGGGGCACAAGGATGGTATCTCCTGCTCTGAGGTCTGGTTAAACTCCCTGCAAAGCCCCAGCCCCTGGCTCTACCCCTGCAGCTGAGTCACCAGCCATCCCTTTTGTTTGCATTCAGTGTAGATCTTGTTAATTGGCTCTTTCATTCCTCTAATTAAATGTAAATGCAGAGTGGATCATTAAGCAGGGATACAGGAGCCCTCTCTGAACAAAGCAGGTTTCAGCTGGAGGAGGAAGCACACGAACCAGGTTTTCCTCTGCCCCTTTCACTCCAGATCTCTCTGCTAGAGGTGGTTTCCATCCCAAAGGAGCTTCCCTGCTCTTTTGCTGCTGGAGGCCTCCTCCTGTGGCTGTGAAAGGGATTTCCTGGTGCTCCAAGGCCAGAAGCAATGAGCCAAACCTGGCTGTCTTCCCGCTGCTTTGCAATCTAGTGTGTTCCAGTCCTGCCTCCCGAGTTTCCCAGATTTCCCCACTCGGATGCAGCATCACCAGGGAGGTTTGGAGCAACTTCTGGAGGCACCTTTTGGGCACTGCCAGCCCTACATCGTGCCAGCTCAGGTGTGCTGGCGTTCTCCAGGCCTGGTTTAGTCCTGGCAGCATGCTGCTGGCCAAGAAGGAGGAAGGTTGAGCATTCCTTGCTGCTGGAGCTGTCTCTGCTGCCTCGTGCTCCGAGCAGTGACGCAGCCGCGCAGCGTGGCCGGATCTGTGGGCGATGGGAACAGATGGCATTTGCTCCTCTGAAAGCAAAGCTCTCCCTTCTCTCAGGGAGTAAAGTGATGTTTTCTTCCCTGCAGGGCTCAAATCTGTCCCTGGTGTGCTGCTCTTGGCCACCTTGGGGCATTAAAGGAAAGGGTTTTGCTGCTGTTGCTATGTTGGATGCCCTGGATCCTGCTGGAAGAAGGGGGTTTGTCCAGGATGTTTTTCTGGGGCTCAGCAGATTTCTGAATGAGCAAGAGTGACCTGGCCCCAAACCTGGAACTGAATTTGGCAGCTGGATTCTCAGTCTGTGACCAGCTGGATCAGCTTTCTGGAAGCAGTTGGGATTTGGGGGCCATTTAGAGATGAACACCTGGCTTTCTATCATTGTAAGTGCTCCAGAGGATGAATTTCTTCCCTGTAAAGGTGGTGAGGCCCTGGCACAGGTTGCCCAGAGAAGCTGGGGCTGTCCCATCCCTAGAAGTGTCCAAAGCCAGGTTGGATGGGATTGGAGCAGCCTGGTCGAGCAGAAGGGAGTGGAATGAGATGATCTTTAAGGTCTTTTCCACCCCAAACCATTCCATGTTCCTATAGGCACAGCTCCCCAAAGCATGGAGAAAGGGCAGGTGATGCAGAGTTCTGCAGATCCAGGTGATTTCCAGGGGGATAAAAAAGGATCTGGGATGCTGTTAGAGGATTAAAACCATGTCTGAAGCTGTGTGCTCACCTTTGGGGTCACCCCACAAAGTTTGGGGACAGCAGGGAGGGACAGAACATTTACCACGACCAACTTAGGTCAGTGTGGTTGTGGGGCCTCACTGGGAGAGACAGCTCTGCCCTCCCAAATGCCACATCTCAGCCCAGGACAGCCATTGCCATTTGGTTAAACGCAGCCACGCTGCAGAAGAAATGAGTTTGTCACTTTGAATCACGGCAGCAGGGAGAGTCCCCAGACCCCACCATGGCTCTGAACCTACGCCGTGTCCCCTTCAGCCACAACCCCCTCCTGCCAGCCTGGTCCTGTGTCACAGCCCATGAGGCTCCCTGGCCCAGGGTGAGCTCAGGTCACGGGGAAGGGACTGGCTGCTCGGGTTTGTTTCTCTCTGGGATGCGGGGAAACCGCGAGCGCGCAGCGTTCGCTCCGCTTTGCTTCCTCCCCAAGGGGCTTCGCTCTTGCGTGGCCTGGTGGGATCATTATCAGGGGGGTCAGGAGCCCAGGGAGCATCCATGGAGGGCTCTCCCTGCTCCCAACCTGGGAGGAAGCAGCTGACCTTTTTTTCTGCTCATCCTCCGAGCAGATGCTGCTCTCACTCCAGACACAACCAGCAGCAGCTGAGCTCTGGAGCCAGGGCTCTACAAATGCAGCCTCTCCAAGGGCACTGCTGCTGGAATGTGGTGTCCAGACCCTTCCTTGAGGATGACTGAGTGGATTTTATACCCCTCAAGTGATCCTCCCTGCAATAAGATGCAGCATGGGTCATGGATCCCTGGTCTCATGGCAATCAGAACAGAGGGAAGAGACTTCTGGTCTCTGCTCGTGGGTCTTTGGGCAAGAAATTTAATGTCTCTGTGCCTCAGTTTCCTCACATGAATAAAATATTTAAATATCTTTTCAGAGAGAGGTTAGTAGGAAAAAACAATCTTTTTTTCTTTCTGTCTCATTTTTGGTGCCTTTTTTCTCCTTCATAGAATCACAGAATCATTGAATCATTAAGGCTAGAAAAGACTCCAAGATCATCAAATCCAACCTTCAACCAAACTTGCCCACTAAAACAGATGGCAAAGTGCTAGGTCTGCTCAGTTTTTAAACACTCCTGGGATGGTGACTCCACCACTTCCCTGGGCAGCCTGCTCTAATGTTCAGCCTTTCAGTCAAAAAATTTTCAGCTCAACTCTTTCAGTGAAGACATTTTTCCTGTTACCCAACCTCAACCTCCCCTAGTTCAGCTGGAGGCCATTTTGCCTTGTCCTATCACTGGTTGTCAGGACTGCTTTCTTCCCTTTCCCTTCTTTTTCCTTCTTTTTACTGACCCATTCCCAGGAGTCCAAGTGCAAAAGCAGAATTTTTTTTTTTTTCTCCAGAGCCTCAGATGGATATTTGGGAGAAATTCTTCCCTGTGAGGGTGGTGAGGCCCTGGCACAGGTTGCCCAGAGAAGCTGTGGCTGCCCCTGAATCCCTGGAAGTGTCCAAGGCCAGGTTGGATGGGGCTTGGAACAACCTGGGACAGTGAAGGTGTCCCTGCCCATGGCAGGAGGGTTGGAATTAGGTGATAATCAAGGTCCTGTCCAACCCAAATGAGATGATCTTTAAGGTCCCTTCCAGCCCAAGCCATTCTATGATTCACATCACAGAACTTTCATTCTATGATTCACATCACACATCTTTCATTTCCTTTTGCACCTTCTATTAATTCCTAATTAGACATGAGAGGATATTTTCACCCACTTGAAAAGTTTTGTCTTAAATTTCCTGCCCTTTTATTTCTCCAAGCCCATTAAAAATCTTGTCCTAACTCCCCCAGCAGTGACACACTTCCAGTTCTTGTCTTCCTGCTCCCCCTCAAAATGGGTCTAGCAGGAATGTCCCACACAGAACATTGAGTTCTGGTAAAAGAGTTTCTCTCTTTTATTTAAAAACACAGAAAAACCCAGATACTTCCATGAAAAACTTGTCTTTTGGTCAGGAAACAACTTAGATATTCTAACAAAAAGAGTTTTAGGGAGCTCTTACCATCAGTGCCCTGGTGAAACCTCTTTGCTCTGTGCTGAGGTCTTGGCTCTGCTGCTCTGCAGTCATTAGATTTTTTGGGGGGTTTTGTGTGTTTGTTTTATTTCATTTTTCCTGCTCCTGAGTGAGATCCTGTCACAGATGTGCTGGAAAAGCATCTTCAGCCTGGAGATCCTGATTGCAATGACTGCTGGAGCATGGCTTTCCCAAAACCACTGTCAATTGGAAACTGGGGTGTTCCACATCAGAATCAGCTGCACTTTAGTGCTGGATAAAATAACCTTTGTATTCCTTCTTCCAGCACAGCTGTGTTGTGTGGCTGCTCTGTGGGCCATGAAGTTCAGGAAAAAAATAATTCATAATTTTCATTACTTATGAAACTCTTGTTCATCTTCTCAGGTCTTGGCAGCTCTTCCATTTGTAGATTTTTCACCCCCACCAATGGTGTCGTTTCAGGATATTTATTTGTTTGTTTAGGGGCAAGTAGTGACAGGACAAGGGGGATGGCCTTAAGATGAAGGAGGGCAAGTTTCAATTGGTATTGGGAAGAAATTCTTAACCTGTGAGGGTGGTGAGGCCAGAAAAGCTGTGGCTGCTCCATTCCAAGGCCAGGTTGGATAGAGCTTGGAGCAGCCTGGGTTGGTGCAAGACTAAGATCTCTTCCAACCCAAACCATGCTAGGTTTTCATGATTCTCTGCTGGCTGCGGATTTGGGGAATGGATTATTGCTTCTACCTGAAAAGCACAGTCCAGATGGAGCCCAGGGTAGCCTGGAGGGCCTGTGGGTGTTCAGGCTGGGGGAGTTGGAGGGCTTGCTAGACAGGGAATGACTTATTCTTCCCACTTGTCCCCAGCCTGAGCGATGTTCTTGTGAACTGATGCACAGACAGCACCAATTACAGCTGAAAATGTGCATCATTGCTACAGATCCCTGTCATGACAACTGCAGGTCTGCTTTCCATGTTCCCTCTTCCCCCTCCAAAATTAGCTGCTGTTATTCCCCAAACAGGGCGGGGAATCTGGCTGAACAAGTCTGTCCCCAGAGCTGAAATGTTCTGTAACACCGATTACCAACCTTTTCAATTTGCTGTATCAAGGCTCAAGAACCAGAACCACCTTGGGACTGGCTCATCCATCCCTAGGCAGGAGCTGCTCAACCCACCCCTGATCCTTACCCAGTCCATCCCTACAAATCTGTTCTCCAAAACCAGTAAGGGAGCTACATCCAGATTTATTCCTGTGTCTTGTGAGTATTAGGGATTACAAAAAATTCCCTAGGTTGGATGGGGCTCTGGGCTGGTCGAAGGTGCCCCTGTCCGTGGCAGGAGGGCTGGTATCACATGGTTTTAAGTGGAATTAGGTGGTTTTTAAGGTCCTTCCCAGCCCAGGTGCTCGCTGTGGGGTCACCACATCTCGAATGCTTTTTTCACAGCCTCCTCCATGCAGAGAACATCTCAAAGCTGACACGGGAGGAGCCTCCCCTCTTTCCATGAAATCCTTGCTGGAGACTGTCACTGCCTCAACTGCTGAACTTAAAATGGAACAAAGGAGTTATTTGCAGGATACGTGTTGGGAAGAGATTAAACCTGACAATCAGCTACGGAGCCTTCCCCAGGCAAGGAGAATAAACAGAGCTGAATTCTATTTTCCTTCTTCCCCAGCTGCTGGATCATCCCCGAGTTCCTGGGTTTTAACCCTGCTCTGCAGACACTCACTAAACCATCTCTCTCTAGTTTGTGAGGTCCCTCACTCATCCTTCATGGTCAGCTTGGTCGTCAGGTGGGGAAATACCTTTTGGAAGGAGACTTTCCCAGTCTCAGCATTCCATCCCTCGAAGAGGGATGATGCTGGGTCAGTACTTCAAGTGATTGCTCAGGACCAGTCAGGAACAGCCAGAGCTGCACTGCTCCAGCCAAGGGGGTTTGTTATCCTTCACAATCCTTGTTTTTAGAGATGTGTCTCTTTTGACTTCCAATGCAACACAGCCTCCCCTTCCTGCTGCACCTGTAAATGCCACCTGAGTTTGGGCAAATGGCAGGGTAGGTTGATGATTCCTTGGTTTGTGGAGGGTAAGGAAAAAGGAAAGCCAGGACACTGGCAGGAGGTTGCCAAACTTTCCTACCCCATTCAAAAAAAATTAATCTGATCTAAGCAGAATGATTGACACCTCAATTCCAGCTCTTCTCAGCTGAGAGAGCTTTAGTGGGGTGATCCTTATTTCCCCATCAGGTTCATTGAGATGTAGGGTGATGTTAGACAAAGTGACCATTTCTCATCCCCAGTGTCCAGCTGAACAGTCTAACTGGTGCTTAGGACAGGCTTTGAGGACAAACTGACCCTTCCTCATCCCACAGATAGACTCATCTCATTAGAAATGGCATTTTGGAGGTCTCTAGGCTGCAGCCTGCCCGGGGTATCTCACAAGCACCAGGACAATTGCTTCCCTGCTCCTGAGCTCTGGGCTTGGGGCCATCCTCAAGCCCGGAGTGATGTGCATCGATTCTCCTCCCCCGGATGCCACAAAGGTTCCCCTTTGCAGATCGTTGTCTCCTTGGTAACTGAGCTACATCAAATCACAACGGGCTGGAACTCAGCAGCCTGCAGAGCCCGAGCTGAGAGGGGAAG
>PYHW01010143.1:1204090-1243126 GCA_013186435.1 Turdus rufiventris
AAGGAAGGATGTGGGAAACCTTGGTCTGGCTCATGAGGAGCAGCCCCCAGGCAGACCCACAGGGATTTTTCCCAGTTTCCAGCTCCTGCTGCAGCTCCTGGGTGTGACAGGTCTAACACTCACCCACCTCTTCCCAACATTGTCTGTTTGAGGAAAACTTTGTTGTCTCCAGGCACTGCCCCATGCCCTCCTGATGGATCCCACAAATCTGTCTCCAATTGTCTGGAGCCCTTCCTGCTCCTACTCAAAACTTATGGGGAGCAGGGGACATGGCCCAAAATTAAACCCATGGTATATATTTAAGTTTTCCCCTCTGGCTGTGGGTGAAGGTGCTTCTGGGCGGATGCTGGTTGGGTATTTTGTGTCTTCTTCCTTCCCCCTGTTTGGTGTAACTTTGGTCTTCTTACATCCCTGGGCTGTTTGCTTTGCAAGCAAGTCTGGAAGGTCTGGCTAATTTTGGCTTTAAATCAGAATCAGGGGAGGAAAATGGTACAAAACAGTAAAGAGTGGTTTATCCCTGACAAAATTAATCACCCTGCTGCAGGCATCTTTTTAATTTCTTCTTCAATCTGAGTCTTTCCTTCTCACTCACCTTCAGAGTCTGAATCTCCTCTTTCCTTTCCAAGTGGGCCCCAGCCCAAAAGTCACCTTGCAGACCCTGTCACCCAGTGTCTGAAAACTCAGACCCAAGACAGGAGGGGAAAAAAAACCAAAATCCAAACATCTCAAACTTGAGTGAGCATGCAGTGATCCCAATTCCTTAATCTTCTGGGCAGAGGACGGGGAAATCTCATCAAAAGACTGCTTTGATTTTAGTATGTTTTTATAATATTGATATATTTGGGTTATTTTAATTTTTTTTTTCCTGGCAACGACTTCAAGGGGAAGAAGTCAGTATGGGAGAGGCAGAAGTGCAAGGAACCAAAGTCCCAACTCCTCCTGCTGCAATTCCTTTACAAACAGCAACAGTTGTACTTTTGGAAGGACATCATTAGACAAGTATTTTCCCTCCAGCCGCTGGCAAAAAGTCAACATTTGCATTTAAATAGTTCTTTTGCTACCAAACAGAGGCATGTTACAGAATAGCTGCACGGAGATAAAGATTCCTTTAAGACAGAGAGAGAGGGGGGGCAAATCTTAACCTCAATGAAAGCCCAGCCCATTTCCCATGTGCTGTCAGCAGAGGAGAGGTTATTTATGCATCCCAGAGTGTGCCCGCTGAGATATAATCTACTGCTCTCAGGAGCCTCTGCTTGCTGGAGGTGGAATTATAAGAATTAAAAATTACAAGCGTAAAACAAGGCCAGTCTAAAATGAAGTATTAGCCAGTGGGTGTAAATAATTCATGGACAAAATAACCCTCCTGGGTCCCCCATTGATTCATCTCACTGCACAGATGCAGAGAGGAATAATCTGCTGGAGGGGCTTTGGAAAAACCTCCACAGTGCTTTTGAGGGGCCAGGGATGGCTCTGTGGGGAACGATCCGTGATGACACAAAATGGACTTTCCTCTGGTAACAAAACCTTTCTCAGAGCTGACCAAGGGAAAAGAAAACACCATTTGGTGAACGAAAAAAAATAAAAAAGGTTTACTACTGTGCTCCAAGCAGCAAGCACCAGTACAGTAATTTCACGACCATAAGGAGCACCGGACTATAAGGTGCACTTCCGGGTTCAGACCAAAATTTTAGTCAAAAGGGTGCACCTTATAGTCGTGAAATTACTATAATTTGCCCTGCCCGTGCAGAGATCCCTGAAGGACCCACCAAAACTTTCTCTGGCAAATATTTGCCTTTCAGCACAATCAAAACCCTTTCCAAAGGAACAGCCTGGCTATTAGGAACGGTTTTTCCAAGTCTGCTGGATGCAGGCTGCTCTGCTTGAGGTTAGAGGTGGAGTGTGGATGAGGGGAACCTCCCACTAGCAATGTTTGGGATCATAATGGAAAAGTCAGGATGGGAGCTGATATTTTTCACATACTTACAGAGTCAAAGTCCTGAGAAATTCACTGGTTCAGTGTTCATTGGTCCCAAGTCACACGGTTCTGAGTATTTGTGTTCCTATTGATTATTGATTCCTTTGCCTTTGATGTTAATTAGGTTCTCATTCTCTGCTATTTAATCTCTCTTTTCCCTCATGGTCAGGTGTCTCTGACCATGCCAGGGGTGATGGTTGGAGTTGATGCTCATTGATGGTAATTAATGGTAATTAATGGTCATTAATGGTTATCTTTTGTGTATCTTCTGTGCTACTCCCAGTATGCTGAGGTGTTCAGCTCATCAGTTGAAACAATCTTTTGAAAAGAAACTTCAATTCCCTTCCCTCTGGGCAAGGTGAATGAAACCCCTGACTAAAGTTATATAAAAATTTTAAACTTTGTATAATTTCCAACAGTTGGACTCGATGCTCTTAGAGGTCTTTTCCAGCCTTAATGATTCTGTGATTCTGTGCAAATGGGTTAACTGCACCGCTTAATTAGCGGCTTGTTTTCATTTTTCTTTGTCTTTACTCAGAGTTAGGTTTAAAAATACTAAGGAGATGAATTTTTTCAGGTTTGGACTTGGTTGTTAATTAAATTTTATCTAAAGTATAGAAAGCTTTGTAACATTTAGCTACTAGTTAAAAGTGAGTAAAATGGAGGTGAATTTAGCTAGTTGCAAGGTTTTTAAAAGCTAAACAGTCCAATAAAGAACTAACACCTACATTATTTATATTTTTGACCTAATAACCAAACTCCTGTGACCCACAGTGTGACACTAACTGTCCAACCAAAAACTACTGCCTGAAATCATGAAGAAGTGAGAAAGAGACAACACTTAAAATCTTTCATCTTTTCCCACACTTACTACTATATTTTAAGACCTTCAAATTTAAAACTCTTCACTATATGAAATTATACACTTCTATTTCAACTACACAGAAGTGATTCCAACTCCATCACTCAAATTTGGAGCCTTCTCCAGGTTAAAAGCAGTGTTCTTCTGGGGGTCAGTGCTAGAAAGCACAGAAAGCTCAAAACTCCCAGGCTTCAAGGTTCCAACAATTCTGTTTTGTGATTCCATCAAACCTGGCCATCCTGAGAAATTGAACCAAAGCAGTTTTACCTGAGAGAGTACAAGGAAAAAATTGTTTGCCCATCATGAATCTGTGGAACCACTTGTGGCAGGACACTGAAGAATCCATGGTTTCAGAAACCAATCCAGCAGATTTATAGAGTAAAAAAAAAATCTATTCATGGTGATTAAAAAATAAATTCACCCCCTCTGAGCAGAGCATACATTAGACTTGTCCATCAGTGTGCCCATCATGGGTCCAAATGAGGTTCCTTTACCTACAGCTTTTTTGGTAGCAGAAATTTTAGAATCAGAACATTATTAAGGTTGGCAAAATGTCTGAGATGATCAGTTCCAACTGTTAACCCATCACTGCCAAGTCCACCACTGAACAATGTCCCCAAGAGCCACAGGCACACACCTTTAGAACACTTCCAGGGATGGTGATTTCACAGCTTCCCTGGGAAGCCTGTTCCAACTCCTGGCCACCCTTCCCATGAAGAAATTTCCCCTAAAATCCAGTCTAAACCTCTCCTGTTTGATTTGATCATATCTGGCCATTTGCTTTGCTCCTCATCTCCCCAATGTGTGTCCCTAGGAGGGTTTTGTCTGTGCTGGAGGTTAAGTGCTAGACCAGAGAGTTTCATTTTGGGAGGGTTTCATTTTGTGTGATGTTTTTATTAATCTGTGCAGTTGTGTGGTTACAGTATAGAAATGTGGGAATGGTGAGGAATTAATGAGTTTTGGTGTGTCTTATGGAACACAATCCTGTCTCATGCACAAAAAAAGCTGTAGCACTCTCAGTCACCACTAACCACATGAAAGGACCTGGTGCATTGTCCCTGGGTTTATCACCTTCTGGACTTTCCCTGGTGCACATTTGGTGTCTTCCAATATTTCTTTTTATTTTTAAGCTGGTTGAGGGCATTTTCCCACTCTGTTATCCAGAGAGAGAAGCTGGAGTGAGGTTGTTTGTAGTAGCACATTCTCCTGTTTTCCATGGCTCTGTAAAGCTGGTGAACCACTAAGAAAAAAGTTTCCTGCAAGTCAGAAACTGATTCTCTAGACAAGAAAAGGTTAATTATCTTAGGAGAAAGAGAAGAGCCAGAGGAAATACTGCTTGGGCACCTAAGGATGCTTAAAGAACTTTGAAAAAGGAAATGAGTAAGAAAAGAAGCCAGTGCTTGAAAGGAGGGGACACAGCTCTGGCTACTGGGATTGTTCATTCTCCAAGGAAGAATAAACGAGCTAAACAAGGAAAATGCCACGCAGAGATCACACATTGTTTTTAAGGACAGGCCCCTAGACATGATCCCTGCTGCTGAGCTGTGACCCAGCTCCCAATCAATCTCTCCTTCCTGAAATGTCACTAACCTGCACTTAAGTGCAATAAGCCTTCCCAGCCTAATTGAAATTCTGAGCCAGAGTCAGGAGACATTTGCTTCAAGTAGTGTTTTAATTGTCTGCTCCCCAGGCTGGTAACAGGATATTTTGTGCCTTGTATTATTCAGGGAGACACCAGAGCTCAACCTTTCCCTTCAGGCTTGTTCCCCTCCTGTCTGGGGTTGCTGTTCTGTTCTTTATTTGGCCTCTGCTCACGCATTACCTGCGTGGATCCTCCTGTGCCTGCTCAGCCAGGGATCAGAACCAGCCCATCTGCTTGGATGCAGCTTTTTGATTCTGCTTTTTATCTAGAAATAGATAATTTCCGGGAGGCATCAGGCCAAAACCAGACCCCTGGGCTTCTGTAGCCTGGAGTTCTCTTTTTTTTCCTCAGGTTTAACACAGCTCCTTTCTCCCAAGCACTTGTCATTATAACTTTCCATGCACCAGTTGCTATAACCAGGAGATTATTCAGGCAGAGACTCCCCATGGCTTTTCCCTTTCCTCCCACAAGTGCTGCACTGACTTGTCCACAAACTTGTACACAAAACCAGGTGGAAATTACAGAAGTCACCACAAAACATTGGATAAGGCCAGGCATCCTCAACAAGAGGTAAAATGAGCCTTAATGTCCATCTTAATCCTGTTGAACTCTTGTTGGCGTTGGGTCAAACCCCATCTGTGCTGCAGTTTGGAGGAGCTGGGGGGTTGATTTCCCTGTGAGAACCTTCCTGTCCTCCCCATGAAGGGGATCCTACAAATGGACTCAGCCATGCCATCATCTGTGGATCAGAATCAAGCAGAACAAAGACCTTCCTTGCCTGTCTTGACAGTTTGATGTGGGCAGGGGGTTTGGTTACAATCCCTTTCTGGAGAAGATTGTGACTGTGGGATCTTGGTGGGGTTTTTGGGCTTAGTAAAAACCACAGGGTTATTTCCAGCTGGGATCATGTCTGTAGATCATGGTCACAAAGAGCAAAATTTGTTTTTCCCAGTATCAGCACCTTCCTGTTTCCCATTCTTATCAGAGACCCTCCCACCTTGGATGATGCTGCTGAGGTCATGCATGAGATTTCTGACCAGCCTGAGCAGACATCCAGAGTGCTGTGATGCTGCTGCTCCTGTCCCTTCAGAGACAGCTCCYTGCACACCTCAGATGCCCTGGTTTCAGTTTGGTCAGCACAGAACACCTGCAGGTCCTGTCCTGACAGGGGACTGCCAAGGGGACAGCTGTGAGTCAGCAGAGCAGGCGAGGCACCTGGATAGAGCAAGTTCACCACCTGCCTGCAGCAGGCAGGGCTGTTCCTCCTCCTTCCATACAGCTTTGGCTTGTGCTTCCTGCTCATCCTAACCACTTGTGGTTCTCTGCCATCTCTCATCCCTGATGAGAAAAGGATTTCTATGACCAAAAACCATCCTCGATGTCTCAGGAGGTCATTTGATCTCCTATAATCAACAGAGAGGAATGTGTGTGTCTAGCAACATGGCCAAATATAAAGTCTGTATTTTCAGAGTTCTTCCTTTCCTTCTTTTTTTATGAAGTGGCCAGATCTGCACCACAGACCTCTAAAACCTCTAAAACCACCTGGGCTGTTTGTTGCCCTAGAGGGTGGTCTGGGATCTTGCAGTGATCTCAGAATACAGATCAGGCTGCTTTTGTCTTGCTCCCCTTGAAACCCTGCTCTGCAGGGAGAAGTGAGGGGAGGAAATTGTGTTTTATGTGCAATTGGTTTGGAGTTCCTCAGAGCTCTGTCCTCCTGTCAGTCCTGAACAGCTGAGTGCTCCAGGCTGCAGGGATGGAGACATGAGCTATGCCTGTTATTCATGGGGTTTCTTCTCACTCTTCCTAATAAGATAGCTCACAGTCTCTCCATTTTCTTTTTCTTTTTCTTGCTAACATTTTTTGGGTGTAGTTTCACTGATATCTCGCTCTCATTCCCACACATTCCCACGCTGCCTTTGGAGATGGATTGTAAAAAAAAACATTCCCAAGGGCTGAAAACAACGTTGAATTTGTCACATCTTGACAAATTTTGGGGGGGTGAAGCCCCTTGCCATAATCTTTCCTCATAACCCAGCTTTGCCAGCACCATTTCTAATGCTGAGCTCCTATCTGGAAGTCCACACATTCTCTTAGCTCCCACCAGGAGACACCAGAGAAGGCCCAGGCTCCAAATTTGGACTATTTTTGATCTAGAAAGTTAAACCACTTGAACACCATCCAAGTTTCTTGCAGTTTTGGTGGCAATAAATGGGCTGCTGCTCTCCTTTAGCTTGTTTTATCCCAGGAAACCTCAACAAGAAGTGCAAGGAGCACTTTCCTAAGAAGAAATGGAGATACTCAGATATTTCCACCTATCAAGATGTGCTACCCAGGACACAGTGGGCTCAAAAAGCAATTTTCACATTAGGGATGGATAAAAGCCAAGACCAGGTGTGCAGGGTTGAGATGTTTGCTTTGGTGGCAACCTGCACAGCTGGGAAGTGCTAGTGCTAATCCTAGTGCTTGGGTAATACCTAAAAATATCTGACAGATGTGCAAAATCCATGGATTGTGCCAGATCTACACTTGATCTTGCTAAACATCTCGGCCAGTAGATGTTGCTCTTGGCTCATACTGATGTGCTCAAAAAAAAAAAAAAGAAAAAAAGAGATGTATCCAACCTGAGACATTTGGGAAGCTTCTGAAGGCAAGCAGTGCAGATCCATCCTTCAGCAGCTTCCTGCTTTTGGCCTTCATGGGCCATCCCAGATGACTCCAGAAAAAAATAAAACACAACACAACTCCTCAGACAGCAGTCACAGGTAATTAGTAGATACAAATATTAGAGATTGTTTGCCTTGTGTGAAGTTTGAACTCTGGCCAAGCAGTCAATATCCTAGGGAAGGTTGCATTCAGAGAATCACAGAATGGTTTGGGTTGGAAAGGACTTAAAGATCATCCAGTTGCACTCCCTGCCATGGGACAGAGCCTTCAACCATCCCAGGTTGCTCCAAACCCCATAACACCATCCAACCTGGCCTTGAACACTTCCAGGGATGGGACAGCCACAGCTTCTCTGGACAAGCTGTGCCAGGGTCTCACCACACTCTGAGTGAAGAATTTCTTCTCAATATCTTACCTAATTCTCTCCTCTGTTACTTTAAAATCACTCCTGTTTATCCTATCATTATCTGTCCATGTAAGAATTCACTCTCCCCCATTTTTAAACCCTCTTTAACTGCTGGAAGGCTGCAGTGGGGTTATCCAAAAGGGATTTAGCCATGTTCCTCTTTTCATGGAGTGTTATGGGATAGGGAGTCACCTGGCTCTCCATCCTGAACAGTCCTGGCAATCCTGGACAACCGAACCATTCCTGACTCCTCTGAGCACCAAAGGTGACAAAAGGGAAAAAGGAGGCAGGGAAATCTTCCACCATCTGTCTCCATCCTCTATTCCCGTATAGATTAATTTCCAGTCAACCTGGGGGATGTGCTGGGAGGAAAACACCACCCTTGGCCCACCCAGAGCCCGCCTGTTTGTTCAGACAATCTTGTGAGATTTGTCTGCCTTCCCTCAGAGAAAAAATGAAATAGCTAATGCACATGATGATTAGCAATTAAGTAGGGTCAATAATTTGAAAAGTGGTCTGGATCTCTGTGTATCTGTGGCTAAACCCACTCCTCTCTCCCCTCTCCACACACACTCACCGCCCTCGCTCTGCAGCTCCAATCACAGCAGCAATTAGGCACTGCCTAATGCAGCTCTCAGGATCAAGGACTGTCTGTGACTGTTTTGCCTATGGAGTGCCAATCCCAGAACGAGTCTTATTTTACTCAAGGCCTCTTAACTCTGCTGGAATATAAATGGCAAATGGGAACAACAGGAAAAGTCATTTACGAATTCCTGGGTAAATGCTGAGCCTTGGTGGCATCTCTACATCTGTGATGATTTAATGGCTCAATTCTCTGCCTTTATTTTCTTAAGCAGAGCCTCAGACCAAGGGAATTTCACATCAGATTTGTCTCTAGGAACAAGGGGTTTAAGCCTTTAAGACCTTGATCTCTCAGGGCTGAAGATTATCACTTTGAGGGACTGGATCAGCAGACTCAGGGTTAAGAAATTCTCGTGGAGATGCTTCCAGTGGGGAGAAGGTTTTCTTTCAGTGGTGATTACAGGATAAATCAGAGGGAAACCTCACCTGTGGCAAGGTAATGTCTGTTCTACATCAAGACTTACAAAGAACAAGAGTTTAACTCCTATTTAGTTTTCAGGCTAAAAACACAGGCTGACACCACAACTCTGCTGCCTGCAGGACCACCTGCATTGCATTTGGCATTTCCTTGTGCCACTCTGGGACTCTGAAGGGACACAACAGACACGTGTGAATAATCCCCTCTCACCACTGATAGAAAAGGCAACGACTTTGGGAATAGTCAATTACCAATCCGGCTGAGAATTGCTTTATTCATTCTAATCCAGGGTCTCTGA
Organism: Turdus rufiventris; assembly: GCA_013186435.1. Lineage (NCBI taxonomy): Eukaryota > Metazoa > Chordata > Aves > Passeriformes > Turdidae > Turdus > Turdus rufiventris. The sequence continues at coordinate 1,212,998 of PYHW01010143.1, forward strand.
GGGAGCTGTGAGCAAATTGCTGTGCCTGCAGTCTGTTTTATAGTGCCCCAGCTTCAGATTCCCAGCAATGCTGCTGAGGACTCACAGACCACACCTTAATGTTAAAAGATCAATATTAACCTCGCCATTTTAGTGCTGGTAAAGGTTGATGATATTGATTTCTTGTCCTTGGTGCCAAGGCATGTTGGATAGCGTGTGGGATTATCCCAGATGCAGAACTGCAGCTGCTGCCTCCTGAAAGTCTCATTAAGCAGGAAGGAGCTTCCAATGGCTTGAATGTATCCCTGCCTTCTCCTTGGACTGGAGAAATTGGGGAATTTAGGATGATATTCTCTACTCAGAGAGTGGTGAGGCCCTGGCATAGGATGTCTAGAGAAGCTGTGGCTGTCCCATCTCTGGAAGTGTTCAAATCCAGGTTGGATGAGGCTCTGAACAACCTGGGATTGTGGAAAGTGTCCCTGGCCATGGCAGGAGGGTTGGAACTCAATGATCTTTAATGTTCCTTCAAACCAAAGCATTAAATTATTGTGTGATTTAACTTCCCCCAAATTCTCACCCATTTGTTACATGAGCCAAACATTCTGCCTGTCCCCCCTTAATGAGGGGACTTGGAAAGAGGCTCAGAGACAAGCCTGAAACCTGCTCCCTTGTGCGGAGGAAAGCACAGACAAGATGTGGAGGGCAGAGCTGGGACTGACAGCCCCTGGCAGGCTGGGTTAGCATCTTCCCCTACAGGGTGAGTGTGTCCGACAGCTCCGAGAACGAGAGGACCCTGCCAGGAGAAATTCCTGCTGACAACCTGCTTGTTCCCCAGCCTGCCTCAAAGGTGACCACACAAAAAACACTTCCATGTGGTTTTCAGCTGCCTCTGTTCCCCTTCCAGGCAAAATCCATGTCTCTGTATGGAGAGGGGCTGGCTGTGCCTACCAAAACAGCATTAAATATTTGGTTTAATAGTGCAAAGGTGCTGCCTCAGCTGGAGTTTGCATTTCTGGCTCTAACTTGGGAGCTGTTCATGGAGCCAGGAGACACAAGTTGTGTGTTGTCCTCATCAAAACTGCTCTGAGAGAGGACACTTGGCTCCTGGTTGTCCCCCCAGGTGATTTTCTCTCTGTCCTCCTGGAAGATGTTCAGCTGAAGACAATTTGATTTCTCTCAGTGTTGTAAAGATGCCGTGGGCAAGTCTTTAACTTTGGAACACCTCCCCAGTTCATCCTGCAGAAGCAATAATGGCACAGCCCTGCCTTGCAGTGCTCTTGTGATGAGAAATGTGTCACAGCTCGTGGAAGAATGAGAAACTGCAGTCCTGGGAAATGCTGTCCAGGGAACAAGATGGAATTGCAGGGCTTTCAGAGCTCTGGGTGTTACATTTCATGGCATTTATGGGTTTATGCAGTGTTCTGCAAGGGTTTTATAGGTGAAAACCACAGCCCTCCAAGCCAGGAAAGATGGAACAGAGAATTGTTTAAGTTGGAAAAGCTGTCTTAGATCATCGAACCCAGCACTACCAAGCCCAGCACTAAACCACGTCCCCAGCAGATCATGTAAAGACATGAAAGGAAATTTCACAAATGCTCTGCTTTGATTGCCTTTTATGAAAATAGATCCTGATCTCAGGGAAGGTTTCATTCAGCTTGGGCTGCACAGTTAGGTTTGAATGGCATCAGTTAGAGTTGAATGATTCCTCACCATGGGGAGACACACACGTGGCTGAGCTCATCTTTCCCCTCTGTGCTTGGCACTGGGGTCTGCTGCAATGTGAAGAAGCAAACAGTGCATGAACCCAGCTCTGGTGTGATTTGTACAACTTCAGAGAGGCTCAGGGCGGGGAAGCATTTCATTCCTCCCCAGTGGTGCAGGCTGGGTTTCTCTTCACAAGTCTGTTCTCTGATATTTTGCCTGCTCTGCTTTGAAATTACTTAAGTGATTAGGCCTCTATGGCTTTCTTACGAGAAGATTCTTCCACAGTTTTATTTGATCTCCCTTTCCAGACTAAACATTCCCTTTCACATTTCCCTGCCCACCTCCCCCACCATTTCCACATAAATAATCTCTCTTTATCCCTAGTGTTTCATTTGCAGGGATTCATGTAATAAGCACAGCTTTATGCTGAGTTTCCTTGAAAGCTGCACACTGGCCTCATTTCCATCTTCCTTAAGTGATTTGTGGAGCAGAGGGAGATTGAAGCTGGTCCAGATTTGATTGTCCAGATTTGACCTCGTTACCTTCATTTGCAGGGACTTGTGAATGCTGTGGGAATCAGTGGCAGCTTTGGAAAATCACATCATTTGTTTGGGTGCCCAGAAGGGAGTGCCCTGAGCAGACTTTGGCAATTTTTGTGGTGGGAAATACTGGCCTGACCTGGAGCTGGCTGTGCCCTGACCAGATCTCCATGGAGATCCACAGGGTTAAAGTCCAGCTAGGAAGAGGCCAAGATACTGCAAAGCACCAGAACAATCTTGTTGGCCAGATCAGGGTTTTTTTTGGCCCAATATCCTCTCATTAGCAGTGGCTACCAAGGGAAAATAGCTGAACAAAACAAACATACAACACCTGACAGCCTGAAGGGAGGTTGTGGCCAGGTGGGGCTCGCCATCTTCTCATAGGAAAAGAGAAAATGTGCCAGGAGAGATTCATGCTGGACATCAGGAAGAATTTCTTCAGTGGAAAGCTTGTCAGACACTGGAATGGGCTGCCAAGGGAGGTGATGGAATCACCATCCCTGGAAGTGTTCAAGAAATGATTGGGTGTGGCACTGAGTGCTCTGATTTGGTCAGCAAGGTCAGAGGTTGATGATCCTGAAGGTCCTTTCCAACTTTGTACAACTCAGCAGCTTGAAGCCCAGGAAACTTCTGCTGGGTTTGTGCCTATCACCATTTATGGGTTTGTCTTTCATGCATTTCCCAGTTTTGTTTTATATTCATGGAAAGTTCGGTGCCTTTTCCTGCTGTGAAAGCACTGCAGCATTTGACACCGCTCTGTGTCTGTACATTTTGTCCTTCACTGGTTTTGCACCTGCCTCCTGTTTCACTTGAAACCCCTCAATTCCGGTACGGGAAAACTCCAGGAGCAGCCACTCCCTGGTTACCTTGCCCTGCAGCTTATGAACTTTTAATGCACGTTTATAATTTTTCTCCCCTCACCCTTCTCTTTTCTGTGGAGAAAAGTCAAACAATCATGGAATGATTTGGTTTGCAAGGAGTCTTAAAGATCCCCTCATTCCAAGCCTCCTTCCTTGCTCAAGGACACCTTCCATTATCCCAGGATGATCCAAGCCCTGTCCAACCTGTCCTTGAAAACCTCCAGGGATGGGGCAGCCACAGCTTCTCTGGAAAATCTCTGCCAGGGCCTCACCACCCTCACAGTAAGGAATTCTTTCCTGTTATCTAATCTAATTCTGTCCTCTTTCAACTTAAAACCATTCCCCCTTGTCCTATCACTGCATGTCCTTGCAATGAATGATTTTTAGGGAGCTTAGGGCATTGGTTTTTATAGTAATGTGCACAATCTGCAAAACAGCAAAGTTTTACATGGGATTTATATTGGAAAGGGCAGAGAAGGAACCACTGGAGTGACTCACTTGTGCTGCTGTAGACTTTCAGTGCATGGGACACAAAGAGAGGACATCCCCTGAAAGATTTCTGTCCTTTTTTCCCACAGAAGGAACAAATTGAATGTATGAATTTCCAGGGAACAATCACTGGTGCAATAGAAAGATGTCTTCAGAACAGCCCCTTCTGGACTTGCTCTTTTCCAGCACTGTAGAAAGGAGAGTGATAAAGGAGCAGCTCCCTCACTTACCCCATTGTGTAACAAATTTAGGATTCAGATGGTAAAAGACAATCTCACTCTTGATGTCCCTTCAGTATCCTTCCCCCTATTTGCATAAGAAATGGCATTTCTTTCCACTCATTTGCTAATTGAGATGATTCAGAAACTGTGATATAAATTCCACTACAGATATTCCCAGTGGTAGCACACAGAGCTGTGGTGGGGTTTTTGCAGCCTGGACATGTTTTTCAGATACAAAATGCCCTGACCTGATGAGTTGTAGACAGCTGCCAACAAGACATGTCTTCAGCTGGGGTCAGTGAGAGGCCAAATCCAAAAAAAGCAGAATTGGAGGTGGATGTGGAGTGTCAGCAAAGCCCCTTTTGCTGTGCTCTATTGATTGTCTCGTGTAGATTCCTTAGTTTCTGCTGTTGTCGCTATCCATCACTATTGCCATCTAATTTAAGGGATTGCTGTTAAATTAAAAGGCATGATTGACTGACTGGCATCTGAGACACATTGCAGCTGTCAGCTGCAAAGATAAACTCCGGATCCGGGATGCAAATCTTCCCAAAGATCAAGGGTGTTTGGAGGAGGTGTCTAAGTGGAGCCCTCTCAGTTAATTTGCACTAGGAAAGACCCATTCTTTTGGCATCTCTGCTTAAGATTCAGAAGGAGAAATTCCAAATATGAGCTTGCTGGTTGATGTAAACCATCTTGGAGTTTTCTCCATTTAACCGGAGAATTAAAATGCATTGGGTCAGCCTTGCATGAAAAGTAATTTGTTTTAGTCCATGATCATGATAGGAACTGACTGAGGAGGATCAAAAAACTCTTTAGAAACTGGATTAAAGGCCTTCCTGAATGATGGGCACTCAGACCAGCCACGAGCCTCAGATGCAACAGCCACCTTGGTTAAAACTCATTCTAGGAGCTCAGGCTGCTCTCCAAAAATAAAATATGCAAGTTAAACCCGGCTGTGTGCTCAAGGTGACTGCTGCTGGATGAGATGGGAACCTCTGGAGCTGGGGGCATGAGCCACAGCTCCTCCAGTGTAGGGGATGAAGGGCAAAGTGAAAGAACTCCGTGGATCTGCGATGCCACAGCTGAGAAAAACTTCACAAAGTGGGAGCGGGTTGGGTGTGTGACCTTCGGAGGATTCAGTGCCTTTGAAAACAGAAATCCTTTACAGAGCAGTTGCAGCAGCCTCATTATTTGTGGATTAAGGACAGATGGCAGCTCAGCCCGCATCGATCAGCGGGAGCAGCAGTTTGAGAGCTCCTGGAACGGGACTCCAGGGGTAGCAGGGACTGTCTGCAAAGGGTCCCATCACCTGCATCTCATGTGCATTCCTGGCTTCCCAGCATCAAAAATAAATCCAATCTCATGCTCGAAGTGGAAGAGGGGGCAGAGCAAGGGATTCTGTGGTGGGCAAGTGGGGATGAACATTTTGTAGAGGATGGGGAGTCCATGGGGGCTGTGCCAGCTCAACAAGCAGGGACTGAGGGATGGGCTGAGGATGGGGCAGCTCTGCAGCCTCTGCAGGGACCACATCACCCTTGCATGCCTTCTGCAGCTTCTGCACTGAGCTAAAAGCATCTGTGTGACACCACAGCCATTGCAGGTCATTCCACAGCCATTGCAGATGATTCTTTTCATAAAATCATGGAATAATTAAGGTTGGAAAAGATCACCACCACCATGTCCTCAAGTGCCACATTCACACCTTTTTTGAACACACATGGGGATGGTCACCCCACCTTTTCCCTGGGCAGCCTGTTCCAGTGCTCAACAATCCTTTCTGCAAATAATTTTTTCCAAATAAATAACCTAAAACTCCCCCTGGCACATCTTGAGTCCATTTAATCTTGTCACTTTTTACTTGGGAGAAGACACTGACACCCACCTCGCTACAAGCTCCTGTCAGGAAGTTGTAGGGAGAGATGAGGTCTCCCTTCAGCATTTTCTTTAGGCTGAGGCCCCTCAGTCACTCCTTTCCAGAAACCAGATGCAGCAGTGGGCACAAGAACCCTGTGCTCTCCTCGTGGCACACCATTTCCCCCCCTGAAAGGTGGGATAGGAATAACTTCATATAATAGACCCTTAACCACTAGTTTACAGCTCCACTAAAAAAGACAAATCACTTGAAGCAGTGAAGGACTAGACCCAGGAAAAGAAGGGGATTTCAAATGGTTTATCTGACAGCCAATAAACAAGATAAATAACATGCAGCATTTAATTTGTCAGGACCATGGTACAACCTGATGATAAAAAAGGACTGCTCCATAAAGTGGGGAATACCTTTGTCTTGGCTGTAAATGCCTGGGTTGATTTACTAAGTGCCCTGGTACTTCTCTATCTCCTCTTTAGTACTCACAAATGGGATGGAAACTGAGGAGAAGGAGAGGAAGGAACTTATCTGTGCTCAACCTCATGAACTGATCTCATTATAGTTAAGGATTTGAGATCGTGACAGTTTTTCTCTTATTTTGCCTGGTTCTCCCATTGCAGAGGATAAGCAGAGTAAGAGTTACCCCTCTGCTCTGCTCAGGTCAGACCCCACCTGCAGAGCTGCTCCAGCCCTGGATCCCAGCTCAGGAAGGACCTGGAGCTGCTGGAGTGAACCCCGAGGAGACACCAGGATGGTCAGAGGGATGGAGCAGCTCTGCTGGGAGGAAAGGCTGGGAAAATTTGGATTGTTCAGCCTGGAAAAGAGAAGCTTTAGGGTTAACGAATTGTGGCCTTCCAGTACCTGAAGGGAGCCTACAAAATACATGGAGAGAAAATATTTACAAAGGCCTGGAGTGACAGGACAAGGGAGAATAGCTTCAAAATGAAGGAAAGAAAGTTTGGTTGGATATCACGGAGAGATTCTTCCTTGTGAGGATGGTGAGGATCTGGCACAGGTTTCCCAGAGAAGCTGTGGCTTCCCCTGGATCCCTGGAAGTGTCCAAGACCAGGTTGGATGAGCTTGGAACAACCTGGGATGGTGGAAGGTGTCCCTGCCCATGGCAGGGAGGTAAAAACAGATGATCTCTGAGGTCCCTTCCATCTCAAGCTATTCCATGATTCTGTCATTCTATTATTTAAGAAATCAAACAGTGGCACTTTCATTATTCCTCTCTCTTTCCTGTAGTGAGACCAGGCARCAATAATTTCTCTGTGTATTTTAGAGGGTCAGTGCCGTAGTAGTTCATATCCCAAAATGCAGAACTGAATAATCCATCATCAGACTGGGGGGCACCACAACAGCCAGTGAGTCTGGGCCCATATTTTGCTTACAAACACAATATAAAATAACTTCTGAAGACACTGGACCAATTATGCATTTTGTTTCAACAAAAAGCATCCCAAATAAATCAAAATCCAAGCCAAGGTTTGCATGAAGCTGCTTTGTCCCTTCCCTAGCCTCAGTCTTAATATGCAAGAGAGTAAGATGAAAGAAAGGCATCCTGAAAAGGGCAAGCCAGGAGCTGATTAACTCCTAAATGTGTCTGGTTACAGATATCCTATTGATCAGCTCGAGCCTGGCATCAGGACACCTCCCATTACACTGATGGTTTCTCTTACAAAGGAAACACAATCTGTCTCCCATAAGGAAATGGAAGGCAAGCCTGTGTTCCTGTGCTGTTCAGAAAAATGACCAGCACAGAAAGTGACTTTTTGAGGGAAAGACAGTCTTCTTCAAGGTCAAATATTGGTTTTGTGCCAGTAACAACTCCATGCTGCTGCCAGGATCTCTGGGCACTTTGCTGGAAAGTTCACTGCCCTCTATTTCCTTCCTGCTCCATTTTTCCATGTTATTCTCATGATTAAGTGTCTGAGCAGCTTCCATGGCCAAAAGCAGTGGGAATGTTGCTGGGCCTATGTTATTTTTCACTCTGTCTTGGAGGGAAAAGTTAAATCACAACGAGGCTGGAGGTAGCAAGTATGAGCTCATGGGGTTTTGCTGTGGAGGTATTTGCCCATCCCTGTGCAAGAGGGTGATGGTAATGTCCCTAAGTTCTGATCTGGCACATAGTTGGGCTCATTTTTCCAGACAGGGCTGGTGTCCTGTCTAGGGTGTGTAGGCACCAGCAAAGCCCAGAGCTCAGAGTACAGCCATGATCTCATAAATTCAATGATCCACTTCAGTGGATCATCTGCATCTCTTAATTCTCTGCCTGTTAGCAAGGGAAAAAAAAAAAAAAAAAAAAAAAGGAAGGGGACTTACTTCATTTTTATTTTAAAACAAGAATTTCCCCGGTTTTTCCTGTCTTCAAGAAACCCTGCATCTATAGCTCGTTATCTTTATTTGTGCCTGAGCACAGCACAGAGCTGAATTCCCTGGACCTGAAACATCTCCAAGGGTAGCTGTGGGTAATGAGAGAATTCACAGCAGGAAAAGCAGCCATGTGAAAGTGGCCACCTCTGGGCTGAAGGGCCACCTCTGTTCCTCCCCATGAGGTGGACAAACGATGGAGCAGAACAGTGGAGCTGAGGCTTATTTCAGCAGATTTTAGATTGCTGCATGGGGCCGATGAGGAGCGATCTGACCACTGAGGGATGTGACAGCTTATCCATCACCTGAAAGGATTGGATAATCCCCTGCTGTCTTTTACAGCCCAAAACTCAACCTTGCTGTGCTCCATGCAGGCGTTTGGGCTGTGGGAGGCCAGCCAGATTCAGATGGGCTTCACAGTCCATCCTGCCACCAGCATTTATGGACGTTCCACCCAGGCCAGTTGCTCTTGGCAGGAAGCTGGAAAGACACAGGGTGGAGAAGGCTGCAGAGGCTCAAAATTTCCCTTAAGGATCATCCCTGCATCCAAGTGGTTTGGTGGATCCATGAATTTTCAGAGCTGTAGGCTGTGGTACAGTGAGGAAAGCTGAGCGTTCTGACACTAGCACTGAGCATGGCTGGGGAGAGGAGCCAAAAATGCACCTTCATTTTATGGTGCTCAAAGGTTGCTCCCTTAGGGTCCCACAAAGGATGCTGGAGGAGAATGCCATTCCCTGGTATTCCCCCACCAAAACTGTCCTTGGGAGCAGTGCCTCTCTGTGGCTGGTGGGGTCTGCAGTGTGGGGACAGGAAATGTGGTTTTTTGGGAAATATGAGTGGTAGAACCCTTATTCCTTCTCACCTTCCTTGTCTTCACATTGTGTGTTTGTGTGGTGGCAGAAGGAGAAGACAACCTCACTGATGGTGGATTTGCACCCTGAAGTGGTTTTTGCTCATGTCTTCTGGGGTTAGGAGGATACAAAATGGGCAGAGGGTCTTGTCAGAGGGGAGCTCTTTCCCACAGTAAGCACAGGAAGAGCAGGACTAGTTGGAATCATAGAATATCCTGAGAGGGACTCCCAAGGATCACTAAAGTCCAACTCCTGGCTCTGCACAACACAGCCCCAAGATCCCCACCAATGCCTGAAGGCATTGTCCAAACACTTCTTAAATTCTAGGAACAACTGAAGAGAAGTCAATGTAAAGGCAGCCAGTGCTTCTGGGCTACCCTGCAGTGTCCAGTGCGGGAGAGAGACGTGGACTTCTGAACTAAAAATCAATATGATGGTGCAGAAGCCAATTTATTGTTTACAATTAGTCCTAATTATACACTCTAAAACTGTTCCCCACGTGGTCACACATTATTTCATTGGAAAATCCCCTTGTCCATGCACCTTGCTCGAGGCCCCTCCATTATGCTGATTGGTCACTTGTCCAGATCTTCACCACCCACCTTTATCTCAGGTCTTCTAATCTCAGCATCCTGTTTTTCATTTTCTTCTCTCCCAATTTAGCACAGTTTATGTTTCAGCAGCCTTGAAGGGTCTCAAAACAAGTTGCAGAAAAATCCCCAAAGTTGTCTCCCCCATGCACCTGTTATAAACATGGTTCTAATCTAAGAAATAAACAAAAACAGCCAAGCATGGCAAAGTACAGCAAAGTAGAGGGAAAAAGCATCTAAGCAGCAAAATATGGACAAAAATAGCTAAATATAGTTTGGCTGGTGCACACAACCCGAACCATGACCTGGACTCAGACTTGTCCAATATTGCTACAGTCCAGTCCCACCACTTTTTAAAGTTCTGAGTCTTGGCAGCTGACACACGACAGGCTCTGCCCAGCCTCGTGTCCCCGGGGCGCTGGGCTCTCACTGAGGCTGATGGGGCTTTTCTGGATCTTGCCCAGGTGGTTGGAACTCCTGGTCGGCTTGGGGCGACTGCACCAAGGACTGCGGGGGCGGCCTGCAGACCCGCATGCGCTCCTGCAAGCCCCTTCCCAACGAGGGCCTGGCCTGCGAGGGAGTGCTGGAGGAAGGACGGCTGTGCAATAGGAAGGCTTGCAATAGTAAGTGGAGGCATGACCCGCGGCACGCGCGGCGCCCTTCCCGCGAGGAGCAGCTTGGCCTCATCCCCGCCAAGGGCGCTCCAAGGCTCGGGGGAGCTGTCCCAAGGCTGTGTTGGAGCAGTGAGCCCAAGGGGATGTGTGGATTTGGCTGTGCATGGCCCTGCCCGTCCCCGCCTGTCTCGCATGCGCACGTGCTGGCACGGTCTTCCTACACCTTCCAGGCCTTCAGCGCAAAGGGTTTATAGGAATTCGTAAGCAGGCTTGCATCAGGTTTCCATATGCTGGTGGTAAATCTGTCATGTCCTTAAAGGCATTTTTCCGTCAGTTCTCCCAAATAATTAAAGCTAAGCGAGTGTTAATCTTGTTTCTTCTTGGTTTAGTTCAAGAGCAGTGACCCTGCCCCTTTCTTTTACAAATGGAAGCTCCTGATGATAAGATGTAGAGAAAGATCTGGCTGTTAAACAGGGATTGAGTGATGCAAAGGCTTCAGTGTGTGCTCCTCTCTTCTCCTGTAGTACATCCTCTTTCCAGGTCCCCTTCTCCAGAGAACAGGGCACAGAGTGCCCACACCAGTCAGATACTGATGGGCTGAGCTGGTGAACCTCCAGCTGTTTTATCCCCAGTTCTATTGCTTTAGGCTGTGTTGAGAGGGGGATGAAGAGGAAAAACCAACTGCAGACACAGCTCAGCTCAACAAATACGAGCAAATGGCTGGTTATAATTATTCCCTTCTTTTCATTTCAAATTCAGAGTAGAGAATGTTTGAATAACTGCTCTGACTAGTCAAATAACTAAGGAAAGTTCAACTGTCTTCAAAAGCTGGGAAGTATCTCCTGATAAGAAGGAAGTTCAAATAAAGGGACATAAATATATTCCTTTAATAAGGGCTAAAATGATTTCATGCATTTTTTAACATTTCCATAAATTTAAAATATGTTGCAATTAGGCTTAGACTTTTTTTTTTTTTTTAAATGAAACCTGGTATATTGAATTCCATCTCCTTTACTCACAATTGCAAAATTCCCTCTGAGATTTGCCCACACCAGGGATATTTAATCTGTGTCTCCCATGCTTGGTGCTAACTTTGTAGTCACGTCTCAGCTCTGGATTGTGGTAGGGAGAGTAGGAGTGCAAGGACCTGGAAGCTGGTCCTGGAAAAAGTCCAGCTGTAGGATTGAGGCTTGCCTGAGTGGGTTTGGAAGAATTAGTCTGGGTGAACAATGTATGAAGGAAGAAGGTGGAGATGGCACTGGGAATGGGAGAGGGGGATCTGCAGGGCTGGTCACTCTTTGAGCATGGGAACACGTGGGACAACAGGCAAAAAAGCTCCTTAAAGTGTCCCTCGTATGCTGGATAAACTAGGGGGAGGACCCAGTTCCCCAGATTCTCTTTGCAGGGCATCATTCCTCATCCCTGACCATCTTCCAAGCTGTCCATGGGACCTGTTTGATTCTTCTGCAGCCCTCTTGAGGTGGTGGAAGGGTGAAGACCCTGTTTTCCAGAGTGAAGACCCTGTTTTCCAGGGTGAGGACTCTGTTTTCCAGGGCAAGGACTCTGTTTTCTAGGGCCAGCCTCATCAGCACTGAGCAGGGGCTGTAACATTTTCCCTTGAACTTCCCCAGGGGCAAAACCTTGGTTCTTCTTCATGGTAGATCTCCTGAGGTTGCAGTGGCAAGGAGTGGGATGGGGTGGAGAGCCAAGGAGACTGGGCTGAATTTCCATGGCATGGAGCGCAGCAGTGAGGAATGAATCGGTTTTTACTCATTATTTACTCCACTCTTTCCAGAGCACTCAGCAAAGCCAATCCTAAGTGCAAACAACCTGAAGGGGCTGTGATTCAATAAATTATTTCACTGTCTTCCTGTCTTTTTTCCACTGTATTCCCAGTCAATTCCTCCTCCAAACTGCAATGAGATTACTTCAGCTCAGATTATTTGGGAAGCAGGAATTTTAAGATAAGTGGAAAGTCCTAGTTTGGAAGGACGGTACACACTCAGAGTCAGGCAGCACAAACTGATTTATTCCATTGAAAGAAACAAATTAATTCTGATTAATTGTCCCAGGACTCTCTTTGCAGGCAAGCTGCTGAGCCCCATTCTGGTGTTTTCATGCTGGAAAGGATTTGAGGGGATATGTGAGCAATAAATCTTTCCAGAAGATTTCTCTGTGCGCATCTTGAGGTCTGTGTCCTACTTCAAGATAAACCTGTGTCTCTCCATATCAAAAGTGTTCACTTGGCTCAGAACTTGCCTCTCAGTGAATCTCCCCTGTTGCCTTTGCCCAAGGAGATGCACTTTTGACCCTAGAAGGGTTTCTAATTTTCTTGTTCGTATCTTTTCCTTCTCTTTACTTTCATCTGCACCAAAACCTAAGAGGATTTAGAAGTAGAATGGAAATCCTGTTTTAAATGTGTCACTGTTATTTTCATATTGACTTTTGCTCACAGATTTGTTAGGGATGAGTAGAATGCTCATTTTATTACTCTAAGTGTTCATTATAATCTGCAGTTAAATAGGTTCTAATTATTTCTTTTTTAATTAAAAAAAAAAAAAAGAGGAAAAATAANAAAAAAAAAAAAAAAAAAAAAAAAAAAAAAAAAGAGGAACTGGCCAGGAGAACAACTTTGTCTTGAATTGTTCAGCATTTAAGCAGCTTGTAATAATACTTGACCAGCTCTCCAGGTATTGTGGAATAGCTGAGATCTTAATTTTCCAGTAGAAAAAAAAAAAAAAAACAGGAAAAATATATTTTCCTTGAACAAAGGGCCATCTGTAATCCTCCTAAAATAGCAGAACAAAACAGGGATGATTGTTCTGGTATTTTCCTCTTTGCTGTGGAGGTAAATTGAAACTTGTCCACTGAGAAACTGCTGGCCAAGCAAATCGGGTTAGAATAACACGCATAACCCCACCACCTTCAAAACAAGGACAAACCCATCTCTTTTCTTTAACTTCTCCTTTCTCATTTCTGCCAGAGTGCTGATGGGTGATTAGCAGGAGTGTTTTTGCTGTTTAATTGAATCTCCAGCCTCTGGGGCAGCTGCTCAGAGTGCTGACACTCATCTCCCTGGAGCTGCTGAGAGGAGCTTCTGTGGAAGATCTTGGAGGGTTTCATTGGTTGTTTTATTTTACCAGGCCATGGCAAATGTCCCAGAGCTGTTTTGTCACACAGCTCCTGCCCCAGGTGGACCTTGCCCATTTTCCTCTTCCTGAGCTCAGATCTCAGCATGCAGGAGTGGGAATGGTAGAAAAAACCTCTCAGTTTTTCCAAGAGCTGTGGCTTGTGCCAGCCTGATCACCAAAATGTGGGTGCAGACACCTGGGCCCCAGAGCTGAGTCTGAACACATTGTCTGGAGGCCACAGAGGTTGAAATCAGTGCCCAGGGGTGGCTGAATGACTCCACAGGTTTTTTTTAATGTGGTCTTTGTGTTTTCCCACTCGTTTGGGCCACCATCTCTGCTGTTCCACGTGATAGAGTCTCTGTCTTGATGATTTTCTGGCTAAATTTCCCCAAAGATTCACACCCAAGCCCAACAGGAAGTGAGCCAGGTAAGTTTTCCGTGGACAAAACCAAAAACTGTGAAATGCTGAGGAAAAACTGCATTGAAGGCTCATCCCAAACTGGGAAGGAAACTTTGGTAACAACAGCTTGGCTTAGGCAGAGCCTTTATTTGTGGCAGCTCAAGAGATGTAATCTGAAGGAAAACACGAGGTGCTTGTTGTAATTCTGATTTTGCCTTGGTAAAGGACTTGATATCCCCACCTCCAGCACAGAGATTTCCTCCTTCTGTTGGATTTGGGCAGGAACTGGTGTTTTATAAAGAGAGAAAAACCCAGGTGTGGTGGGAGCTTGCAGAGGAGCTTCCCAGGTCCACCCACTGTGGATGGAAAGGGATGTGCTCCAGTGGCTCTTTTTGGCTGCAAGGTTCTTGAAGCTGGGTTTGCTCACAACCTGGCAGGCAGAGGGTCCTCACAAGGCTCCTGGATGTTCAACATCCAAACCGGAGGGGGAATGTCACAGCCCTGACCCCGGTGTTGGGATTCAGAGGTGCTGGAGAGATGTAAGAACAATCAGAGATGTGGGCAGCCTGCATTCGTTCCTGGGGAAGGAGAGCTGGCAGAGGAGCCAGCTGAAATCCTGCCATCCCATCTGGCAGAGGCTGAGCAGAACCATCCCTGACATTTATGAATATGCAGATTGGGAAGGCACAGGAAAGTGGTGACCACGTCCTGACATCAGGTGCAGGAGGGTGACACTGGCACAGTCCTGTTTTTCCAGGCTGGATTTTCAGCTTCCAGCAGGTTCAGGATGTATTTCTTCAGCTGTTAGTGGTGTGATGGAATCCATTTCCACATGACATTCCCAAGGCTGAGCCTCAGTCTCAGTCTCTGCCGCCCCTGCTTCTTATTAATTTTTTTTAAATTTTGCTGCAAACCACAGAGCTGAAATATCCTGGGCATGTGTGGGAGCATCTTCATTCCCTGCAGGCCAGGCTGGAGCTCACTGCAAGCTGGAGGAACTCCTATAGGCACCTGCTGCTGCTGCAGAGATTTTGCCCTGACCCCTTTTTTCCTGGTGGCTCAGGAATTTCACATCTGAGAGTCACAAATCTCCCCCAGGGATGTTTCCACAAATTTCAGACATTCAAATCAAAGTACTTTGGGTCATTTTCTTAGCTGCTGTAATTGAAATATATCCAGTGGCCTCCAAAATGACCCTCTTCTCCATCCACTGAGATTTTGGGGTTTAGGCGTTGTTAATAATTCTGTGCTTTTCAGTTTTACTCTTTAGCAGCTGACAGATGCCCCAAAATTCCACAGTCATCACCTTTCCTTTCAGTTTTACTGCACTGAGATTCATTTGAATGTTTTGGGTATTTTTTTAATAATCCTTTTTCCCTCTTTGCTCTGGTTCATCCTTTCATTCCCACCATCCCACCTTGCCTGAATAATTTTCATGATCCTGCTATTTGCTCTGCCTCTCCCTTTTGGGGGATGAGTACAGAGTGTGTAGCTGTGGTGAGACATGTTTGGATGCTGAAACCTTGGCCCACAGCAATTCAAAGTCTCAGCCTTTATTTTATTTTTCCCCTGGTTGTGTTGCAAGGTGCTGTCTGACACATTGCATGTTCTCATTAGAAGTGTTGGTCACCTGCTTCCTATTCCCACTCCTGCCAGCACTGATCATCCTCCACATCCACACTTGAGCTGTGTTTTTTTCAAAGTCTCATGTGCTTGCCTCTGCTTACAATTGAAACATCCCTGTTTTGTTCCAAGAGCATTATCCCTCTATTCCTCCTGTTGGCATTTGAAAGGTGCTTGGGTTTTTCATGCCATTCTCACTACATTTATCCAACTGGGATTAAATTGAGTCTAGGTCTTCCCTTAATCTTGGGATTAACTCCTCTCACTGACCCTGCTGTGGGAAATAAGCTGCTGAAATTCAACAATCCAACCAGGTCCCCACTGCCTTTAGTTTTTGACCTCCACCCCATAAAGTTCAGGTGCCCCCAGCAAAGCAGCACTTGCACCAACTTCCCCACATTCCTGAGGGTCCTGGTGCCTCCCTGCTTTGTTTGGAACCAGGAATGATTTGTGCATCTCCATCCAGGTTAAATCTCAGCTGTGCTCTGTGTTAAATGCAGACAAACTGGCTTCTCTGCGCATCCTTTTGCAAAGGGGAGGAAAGCTTCCTGTAACCCTGGCAAGGGGAAGCTTGGGGGAAGCTGGAAGGGTCACTCATTCATTCTCTACCTCTGATTGGCTTTAATTAGCATGAGAAATAACAGTGCAGACTTGCCATACCTGTCAAAGGAAAATCATTCAGCGCTTCATGACTGGGATAAGTCATTAGGAGATGTCAGTGACATGGGGCCCGAATAATTGGTGAGAGGAGGTTCAGCGTGTTAGACTCGCAATTAAAAGTTCTGTTTTGCCCTTTTATCTTTCCTTCCCTCTGTGCTGCCTCCTCTGTCTCTGTCCATGGGTGAACACTGACTGTTTCTGGGATATTCAATCCCAGGTTTTCCCTGTCACCTTCCTTGCTCTGAGCAGGTGACAAAACCGTCCAAGCTCCACATCTACTCCTCGATCCAAGCCCCCCTTTCTCCTCCCAGCCTAAATAAGTCTGTGGGAAGCCCATGGGATGTGATGCAGATGGAGATTTTGTGTGTTCTTGTGGTTTGTGAGATTTCATGGAGAGGACTTAAATTGGAGCAGATGAAAGTGTGTGGGTACAACCAGGAATGGGTGGTGGGGATGTGAGAACTCCCAAATATGGGAATAAGTTGTCTCCTAACAAACTGAAAAAAAAAAAAATTGGAAACCTCTTAGAGTTTTTCTTTTCTGAACTGAATCTCTCACAGGAAAGTCCCATGATTTTTAGCTATTAAAAACATAGGGTTTGAGACCTTTCTATTCCAGGAAAGAGAGAGATAAAACCCAGGTGTTTGCAGATATCAGGATGTTTGTGGTCCTGATGTCTGGCTGTGGGTATCTTTCCACTGAGGATGGCAGGTGGGTGAGTGCCCCATCCCATCCCCTCCAGCCAGCTGGTGCTGGGAAGATTTGGAGGAGTCCATGTGACAATTCCTAGACTCCTCAAGTTCTGCTTTCAGGCAACAGTGATGGTAAATAATACAATTTCACAAACTCTCCCATGATCCAAACTGCTGAATATAAAGCCTGGCTCCTGGCAGGGACTCTGAATCATTCCTCTGCCTCCTCTGCTTTCCCCTTTTGGATGGCAATAAAGACTTCTACCACCACACTGAAGCTTCATTAACCTTTATTAATCTTCTCAGGGTTCTGGGATCAAATTTGTCACCATTTCAACCCTTGGCAGTTCATACTTCTTAAAAAGATGTCTGAGTGTTTTACCTCCTTGGGGGAAAAAGATCTTCTGTCTGGTTCTTGCTGTTTGGAAACAAATTGGCTGCCAGATCACAGATTACTCGGGCTCAGCTCTGCTCTCTGCTATTCTGTGTGACTCTGGTGGAGTCAGCTGAGCTCTCCTGGTTTACAGCAGGCACTCCTGGTGGATGGGATTTGGTTGTTACTGCTGGGCTGTTTCTGTCTTTGCTAGGGAGGGGATGTGCCAGGGTTACAGCATGTCCAGTGGTACAGAGAACAGAAAATTTAGTTTCCCCTCCAGCCAATCCAGGGCTGATCCACAAGGGATGAAAATGAAAAGCTGGAGGAGCCTGGACTCAGAAGGAACAGTTAAATGCCTCTGATTTACTGTGGATGCATTATTTACCTTCTGAACTCCACACCTTGGGCTCCACTGGGAGATTTTCAATAGGACACAAGGGCCAGGAGCTTGTCTCTCCCTGAGAAGGAAAAGGTTCCAGTTATAGCTCTGTTGGTACTCTGCTAATGCCTGAATTCCATCTCTCCTTGTTGCTGGAGGCAGGGTAAAGTGTATGAAGGAGACATCTTATTGAGATGTTCCCTTCCTTTCCACCTGCCCTCACCTGCCTGCTCCACTCAGCGTTTCCTGGCTGCTCCACAGGGCATTTTTAGGCAGGTGCTGGTTGCAAGGCAGGATTTCCCACCAAAAACACCCTGCCAGTTACAACCATAAAGCTCAAAACACCACTAGGGATGGTGGTATTCAGTGCCAGCACGTCTGAAAAGGATGAATCCTCCACAAGTGCAGCAAGGAGTGCAGACACTCTAGAAAACCACTGAAATTAATAAAAGACCAGCCATAAGGGATCATACTCTGCATGGTCCCAAATCTCCACTCAAAAAAAGGGGTTGAACCACCAGCAACTCGAATCTTTCAGGCTGGTTGGTGCTGAAACCTCAGGGAAGACTGGTGGCCAGGGGTGCTGGGGTTGGAAAGCAGGTGGTCATGTCAGGGGAACGTGGCAGGTCGCTGTTGTTAATGCGTGTAACCTTTGTAGTGAAAGATCTTGCAGAGTGAACCAAGGTGTATTTACATGACCCATTACCTTGCCATAGCCAATGGACGCTATAATTCCAGAAGCCAATCGCTGAGGTCCACAGATAACAGAAAGCGAGAGGACCCTGACGAACTGCAGCACTACGGGTACCCTGCACCTCAAATAGGTAAGCTCTGACCTCCCAAAGCAGCTCTGGAGCCGGGGCACTGCTCTGGTCACTGCCCAGCTGGGCTGGGCTCTCTGCACTGTTCCAATGACCCCTCCTAACCATCTCCTTCCCCCCAGCTCAGTGTGGGGGGACACTCCCCGTGTGTTGTCACGTGCTGGACAAATGGTCATCGCCCCGTTTGTTCCCATTCCATCACCCCACGGGGTTTTGTGTCGTCACCATCAGCCAGAGAAGGCAAAAAGGGACAGACACAAAGCCCTGACGAGACCATCCATCCCACAGAACGTTTTCCCATCACCCTGCCTACTTCTGAGTCGCTGCTTTGTCTGAATTACCCAGCCACACGTGGTTCATGAAGCCAAAGCTGACCTTGCTGCAGTGCAGCCTCTTTGCTGATGTCCATGTCATGCCTTCCCATTGGCTGTGAGAGAGGGTGAGCAGGGCTTGCTGGGGACAGAGCAGGGCTGGTTTGGTTTCCTCTGTCCCTGGGTCTTTAGTGCTGTGAAGGACTTGTCTCAGGTATGTTCTGCAGCAGGACCTTCCACCCTTCTGCCACAGAAGGGGGAAATCATGTGGAGCATGATCTGGGAAGGTGGGGATGAATTCAGATCTGTGCCAGGTCTGATCTGCCCCATCCCTGGAAGTGTTCAAGGCCAGGCTGGATGGAGGTTTGATCTAGTGGAATGTGTCCCTGCTCATGGAAATAGATGACCTTTAAGGTTCTTTCCAACCCAAACCATCCTGTGGTTCTGTGATTCGGTCTGGAAAGGTTTTGTGCTCTCCCTTCACGCCTGTGTGTCGTAGCAGGATCTCAACACATCAGGGGTCTCAGGCAAAGCACAGCGTGCTGAACCTGGCCACAGTTAAAATCTTCCCAGTGACCTTGTCAGCATTTTGTGCTCTAGAAGGGTTTCCAAGAGGTGATTTGATTAGAAGTGAGAGTGAGTCGTACTCTGGTGTAGTTACCTGTGCTCCACCCAGCCCAGGAGGACTTTGCCTCTGCAGCATCAGGACTCTGTGTGGTGTGGAGTGTCTGGGGGTGATTTGTTGGGGTTGTGGTGTCAACACAAAGCAGGGGACAGCCTCAATTTCCTCTCTACCCTGCATAGACTCTGCTCCCTCCAGTGAGAGCAGCTCCGCTGCCTGCAGGATGGATCCCTGGAGTCTGGTAAAACCTGCAGGAGCGGGAGGACTTCTGCACTGCTACACTGTGGAAAAGCTGAGCTTAATTTCTCTATCCAAATGCAGAGGAAAAGAAAGCACTTCCAGGCAGGCCTCTGTTGATACTCTGCCTGGTCCCAGGTACTTCGCTGGAGCTCCTGTATCTCAGGTTTATAGTCGGGCATTTCTTCCTGCTGTGCAGCTGGGTGCTGGATCTGGGCTCAGTGATGTCTCTGCCACCTCCCTGCCGTTGTGGCCACCACTGCAGCATGGCTGGCTTGGGCTGTGGCATCCCAGAGGGCAGCATGGGCCGGAGATGTGCATTGTCCTGCTGCAAGCTTCCCCACACCCCTGTCGCTGTCCCTGGTTGGTCAAGGACATCAGGATGGAGATGTAGGGACAGAGGGTACAGTCCAGCAAGGGATTAGAGGGAATTTGCAGCTGAGGATGCCAAAGCAAAGCCCACAGCTTCCCTATGGGCACAGATTGTGGGGAATAAGACATTTCACATCTGCTCAAGACCTGGAAAAAATGAAATACAGAAATCAGCTGTAGGTGAGGGGATGGCCTTGCCCAGCTGAAGAGCAGCATTTTCTCCTGCCAGCCTTTCACATCCCTGGTGTCCAGGTCCTGTTGGCTCCCAGGCTGTGGCAGGGCTGTGCTCTCAGCCAGGGTGCAAAGAGCCAACAGCAGAGCCAGCTCCAGCCCTGCAGGTCCCTGGCATGAGCCCTCCTGACTCAGCCCAGGCTGCTCCCAGGACTCTGCCAGCAGCAGGATGTGAACAGAGAGGCACACGGGGAGGTGTCACGCTGACAGAAAGGGTTCCTGGCAGAGAGATGTGCTGCTCCATTAGTGCTGAGGGAAGAAGAGCCATGGAGCAGCTGCAGGCACTGATGGGGACACTGCAGCCAGGAGCTGGAATGATCCTGGATTGCAGGGCTGCATCCCCATGGATTAACACCCAGTGTGGCTCATTCTGCAGCACCTGCTGGACCCTCTCCATCTGCTGCACCTGTGGGAGCAGCAAGGGCCATCCTCCCACTTCAGGTGGGGTAGTGACCCTGAAAAATGCTTTGGGACACTTCTGTTAATCCCCAAGCTACTCTGGGGCATCATAGGACTAACACAAAGTCAATCCTGCTGAGATCCATCATGGTGATGGCGCAGGGCAGGGCTTGGCCCCTTCTCCTCTGGGGATGAAGACAAATTTGTCTGCAGCCACTCTGCTATGAAAACAGGCTGACTTTGGGCTGTTCAGCCTGGAGAAGCAAAGGCTCTGGGGAGAACTTAGAGCCTCTTCCAGTGCCTAAAGGTTCTCCAAGAGAGCAGGAAAGGGACTTTGGACAAGAGCATGTAGTGACAGGATAAGGGGCATTGGATTTAAGCTGAAGGAGGGCAGATTTAAATTCAATATAGAACAAAAATCTTCATTATGAGGGTGGTGAGATCTGACAGAAGTTATCCAGAGAAGCTGTGGCTGCTCTATCCCTGGAAGTGTCCAAGGCCAGGCTGGATGGGGTTGGAGAAACCTGGGATGGTGGGAGGTGTCCCTGCCCATGGCAGGGGGTTGGAACAAGATATCTTTAAGGTTCCTTCCAGCCCAAACCATTCCATGATTCTGTAATCTCTGGCTGGTTGAATTATGAAACAGCACTGACCTGGACTAGGCACTTTCAAGCCCAACGAGCATGGTAGACATCTTGCCATTATATCAAAAACCAGAGCCAGAATCCACTTCTGGGATGAGTGATTGCAGTGTACTTCACTCAGTAATTTGCAGTTGCTGCCATTTGACCCTCAGGAGTACAGAAACTCCTCTCATTCACAGTTTTGATGATGGGCACTCTTGTGTTTCTCTTGAGTAGAGAGTGAATTTGTCTCATGGCTGAGAGTGTCTCAGAACTGGGTCTCACTTGGTTTGAAAATTAGTTAAATTTGTGCAAGGTTTGAGACGAGGCTGGACGTAATGTCCCCATGGACTGAGATGAATTGCTTGGTTCAGAATGACACCAAGCCCAAGGGACTCGCCAGCACTTAGGAAATAAAGTGTATTATGGGTTTAAAAGCCAGGGATTCATGCAATATGAGGGACAATAATTGAGGAGATTTACCTCTAAGCACAGCTATTTCTGCTGTGAAAGAGCAAAAGCCAGAAATGATAAAGAGGAAAGAGGCAGGAGAGGTGGGAATTGGTTCAAAGATGCCATTCATTCCTCCAGTGACACAGTAGCTCTTGTCTGAATATGGAGATTGCAAACCCCAGCCCGGTCTGAGGAGGAGGTTGGTGGCATGGAGGGCTCTCCAAGCCACGACCTGCTGATGGAGGAGCCCCCTGTGTCTCTGCAGGCTTCCCCTGTCCCACCTCTGGCCTCCCAGAAAGATTTTGGGACCCAAACTTGGGGTGTTTAACTACCAAAACCCCCCAGCTGCCTGCCCTAAGGGACTGGGTGCTGCTGGGTGCAGAACTGGGGAGGTTGCTCAAGGTGGATGGAGAAATGTAAAGGCACCACTGGTTCATGGAGCATCCAAGCAGGCAAGGGAGCAGGAATGGTTGGGATCTGTGGGCCTGAGAGGGATCTGCTGCGGTCTGGGACGCTCTGGATGGAAAATGATGAAGCGATGGCACCATAAATGCAATTTGCTGGAGCTTGGAGCATGGCAGGACTCCAGGTCTGGATGTTGGAAAGGCAGGAAAATGCCATGGAAATGCAGATCTCTCTCTAGCAGGAGATCTGATATTTGTGAAACAGAACATGGGACTGGAAGCTTTCCTGAAGCCCCAAAACCTCAAAACACAGTATCTCCTACACGTCCCAGGGAAAGATCAGTGCTCCATAACTTTCATTTAACTGGGACCAACTTGGCAGAATAATTAAACAAAACACAAAAGAAAACGATTTTGAGCAACTTTGGCTTAATGAACAACAGCAGTTGCATCTCATGGCAATCATTGCAATGGCACAGATGAGGCAGGGAAAGATTGATCCTCACCTCCACCTCTTTCTGTGTCCAGACAATAAATGAAGGAGGGAAATTCTGCCAATTTTACAGCAAGGACAGGTCTTCCTCTACACTTTTCCCCCTCAACGCATATTAATTCAGCAATCAGTGGGTGTATTTTTAATTCCCAGCTGCCGGAATGACAGGAGACATTCAAAGCAGATGTGCTGAAAAGCATGACACAAACCAAACAACACAGATAACTACCAAAAATCCCAAAGAGCAGATTGATGAGAGCCACAATTTAATTGCATGTGGAAAACACTAGTAAATAAATAGAAATAAATAAATAAAAATAAATATAAATATACCACCTCAAGGAAAAACCCAGGCATGAACAGTTTTAGGAAATATTGGGAAATTTGGTGCTCTCCAACCCCTACAGTCCCCCCCACAGTTCCTGCTCTGACATTTTCATGCAGCTGGTTTATAACCCTCACTGAGATCTCCAGCTACAGGATCTCTTTCCTTCTCCAGACAGTTTAATACAGAATCCTCTGCCCAGCTTTTTTTGGGAATGGGGTGGTGCTGGTGTGGGATAGCACATCCAAGCACTGGGTGCCAGGGTGAATGATCCTTGGAGTCACATTTACCTGTTCCACCCAGTGCTGTGACCCTTCTTATCACCCACAGTCTGCCAAATGCATTTTTCGGGATGAGGCACGGGGCTGAAGAGTTTATCACGACAAGGGGGTGCCCCTCTGTTATGCTGGTGTTTATTTTTTGCCATATACCTGTGGTCTGTACATACCACACACTACAGTCCAGGTTTATTACGTGTAATTATTAGCAATCCATGAAAAATCAAAAAAATTCAATGCATAACTTAGTTAAATAGAACAGAGCCAGGTTTTTATTTTCATGTGGGGAATAAAAGCATTTTTTCAAAGGGTAGAATATTGCCTATGAAAACCAGTGGAAAACAGCCCTTTCCCTGCTCATTTCACACTCAGGGTGACTTATTTGGAGGCTGTGGCTGCTGAAACAGCTCCAGCAGGGATATTAGTGACAAAGGGAATATATCTCGGAGCTTTTCACTCCCATCAATAGGGTATTTTTAGTTGCTTTTCCAATGCTGCCCTATCAGATAAGAAGTTGATAGGGACTGTGTGATGCCCTGGAAGAGTCAGCCTTGTTCCATGTCATATTTACAGCAGATCTCCACAGGTGGAGGAGGTGCTAGGAAAACTCTCTGGGATTTCATCAGCTGACCCTTCTTAGGCACCATCACCTTTTACTTTGTCACTCCTCCTCTGCCAATGTCAGGGGCAGAGAAGGCAGGACAAGGGGTTGGATCCTTAAAAGTGAACAATTTATGGATACATTTCCTCTGTTTTATCACTGTTGGTGCAGTCTCTAAATGGAGGTTCCCTATCCCAGCTCACAAGTTTCTGGAGTGGCTCTGCCACCTTCAGTGGTGGAGTTTGCCCTTCCCAATGACCTGATGCTTCCATAGCATCCTTTTTTTAAATTTTCCGTGTGTGTGTGCAACAGCTCTACACAGTATCCCAAAAAAAAACCCTTTAGCCCATTCTCAACTCTCACATTTTCCCCCCAGTGCCCTCACATCCTCCCACCCATCTTGCCACCCCGCCCGCAGGACACATTGCAGCCTCACAGATCTCACAACTGGCCAAGCACAACTTGGGAACGTCTTCCCTGGGGATCCAGGGCTGCCACATCCTCACCTTCTGTTCCAACCCCCGCAGGTGACCCTGCAGCAGAGGAGTGGTCCCCGTGGAGCGTGTGCTCGACCACCTGTGGGGAGGGCTGGCAGACCAGGACCAGGTTCTGCGTTTCGTCTTCCTACAGCACCCAGTGCAGCGGCCCCCTCCGGGAGCAGAGACAGTGCAACAACTCTGCCGTGTGCCCAGGTACTGGTGGCCAGCAGGGGAGGGAGATTGGCTGCCTCTGCTATGTCCACTGTGAGATTTCTGCCACAGGTTGCCCAGAGAAGCTGTGGCTGCTTCATCCCTGGAAGTGTCCAAGGCCAGCTTGGATGGGGCTTGGAGCGACCTGGGATAGTGGAAAGTTGTTGGAATGAGATGATCTTTCAGCTCCCTTCCATTCCAAACCATTCTGTGGTTCTGTAATTCTTGGAGGGAGATGGTTTCTGTTCCCTGCTCCTCTTTATGCCTTAAAGCCTCATACAGAGACTCTTGCTGGACCAAGCACCATGAGATGGGCACCTGCTTTGCATGGTGGGGACAATTCCATGCTACATGGAATGTCTAAAGTCCCTGAACTCAATACACCTGCAGGCCCTTTGGGGCATTTCCAGGTCGGGAACAATTTTGGTGAAAAAATATATTCTGGGGAGACTACAAGAAAGATGGAGAGGGACTTTTTACATGAGCATGGACAAGGGGGAATGGCTTCAAATTGAAAGTAGGTTTACATTGAATATTAGGAAAAACTCCTTCCCTATGAGGGTGATGAGGCTTTAGCAGAAGTTGTGCAGGGATTCTGTGGCTGCTCCATCCCTGGAAGTGTCCAAGGCCAGGTTGGATGGGGCTTGGAGCAACTTGGAATACTGGAAGATGTCCCTGCCCATGGCAGGGGGTTGGAAGGAGATGACTTTTGAGGTCACCTCCAAGCCAAATCATTCTATGTCTCTATTATTTTGAAGAATTTTGCTGTTAAAGATAAGCAAGTTATTAATTTCTCCTGACCCAGCAACATCATTGTTCAGAAACAATTCTACGATGGATTCTATTAATTCTATTCATGGATTTCATCCACGGTGAAATTATAATCTGTGTTCTTTCCTGTGTTTCCTCTCGTCCTCTGGTTGTCTCTTATCATGCAAGATGCCTGGTGAGAATCAGTTTTGAGCCCCCTTTCCTGACACACCAGTTGCTGTTAAAGCTGATGGAGAACTGGAAAAGTCTCTGCTTTTTTTGTGTTTCTTCTTTTTCTGAAGGATTATTGATCTGGCATTAGCTTCTCTGGTAAAGCTGGAAGGGATGAAGTCCCTTAAGAGAGATCAGTGCATTCTTATAACATTTGGCCTCTGGAGATTATAGGGACTAACATTCCATAAATAACTTGGCCAGATTAGATTAGATTAGATTCGATTGGAGAAGATTAGATTAATATAGATTAGAAGGCTAATTAGATTAGATTAAATTTGATTCAATGTCAGACTCCAAGAGCTACCAGTGATGTCTTGAGCGTTTTTGGAGGCTGTTGCCCATTCCATTTTACTCTTACAACTCTCCCTAACTTTGCCTGTGAGGTGTAACTGACCTATAATAATGCTCAGTAGACAGACTACAACTTTTCTGAAAGCCTTAAAATGGTTCAGTCTTTGAGGGTTTGATGAGAAAATGTTGGGAGGGAGAAAAAAAAGAAGCAACAAAACAATGGTGATGATGCTTCCCTAAGGGTAGTGGGGTTTTATTCCTTTCTAAATCCGTCTTTTGCTTAAAAAAAATGCCCTGTTGGCTCAAAAAATCTGAAAAATTAAGGTCAGCTAAAAGTGCATTCTGGTTTATTTCGATGAGTGGAAAGCAGCAGACACTTGGTGTTGATAGCAAAGCATAAAAATGCCTTGACGTTCCTCTGGCACATTTTGGGTGGGTTTGTTCTCCAGCTTCCCACGCGCCACTCGTTCTGAGCGGGAAGAAGCTGTGCCCTGTGGGCTCCCTCACTTCCTCAGACCTCCTCTGGGAAAGAAAACTCACTTCTTCTGCTTCCCTTGCAGTGCATGGCACCTGGGACGAGTGGTCTCCATGGAGCCTGTGCTCTTCCACCTGTGGGAGAGGCTACAGGGACCGGACCCGCACCTGCAAACCTCCCCAATTCGGGGGGAACCCCTGCGAGGGCCCCGAGAAGCAAACCAAGTTCTGCAACATCGCTCTCTGCCCAGGTAGGGACAGTGACAGATCTGAGACCTCCCCTCCTGCAGGTCTCCCCAGCTCGGTTTCCCTCGTGTGGCTCATCAGTGAAATTCTGAACTATCCCAAGGAGGATCCTGAGGAAAGGATTCATCGAAGAAGCAGCCCAGGGGTGTTTTCTGGGGCTGTTCAGTCTCAGGTTTGCCCTCTGTGATCTCTTGCAGAGGATATGGGTTGTCCTTACAACCTTACATGGGTTGGATCAGGCTGTCACTGCTATTTCCAAGACCATTTTAAGCTTCTCACCTTCTCTCCCCACTGGTTTGAAGTTATTTTGCCTGACTGGGTTTGTTGTGATGGAATTAACTAATAGTTTTACTTGTCTGTGCATTAGTTCAATCTAATGCAAGTTTTTTTCTGTGGCTGATCCTGCTCTGGGTGCTGAGATTGACTGAGAAATCCTAACGGCCTCCCATGACAAATTTAATCTTTTTACCTTTTCCCTGTGCCTGAATTTCACTTCTGAATGCCTCTCTCGAGTTTTGCTTTGAAACATCAGAAAGAACCTCAAGATAAAATTACTTTTACCACCTTAAAATCCACTTCAGCTCCAGAGGCTTCTTTCCTCTGGCAGGCCCTGGGTTTACAACAGGGTCCCCCTTAATTTCACTCTGGGTGTCCTGGTGAACACGATCTGTACACGAGCGAGCTCCCCACAACTCCCTCCCTACAATATAATGTCAACTGACATTTTTCCAGCTTAATGAGAATCATTATGAGACATTATTATGTCCCTGGAGGAGGAGAGGGATTGTGGGAGGGATGAGAACTTTGTGAAAACAGTGAGAAGCCTCCTGGCATTTCCCATCGAGTTTTCACTCCAAGTAACTATCCTTGGATATTTGGCCGCTGTCCAGAAGACTCTACTTGGAATAAGAACCTCCCAGACACCAAATTGACTCTGTCATAAAAAGACAAATTTAAGAAGCCAGAGCCGGCATTGCTTGGGCAATAAGGCATACCCTGAGTTAACATTGATCCATAATTAATTTAAATACAAATAAATACGCGAGCGAAACAGCGGTGGAAAAGATGAGCAGCCCAACTCTGCAAGGCTTCAGCTCTAATTAGTGCCACAAAGGCAATCAGCAGCTTGGCAGCACCAAATGAGAGCAGTGTTGGGGGAATCACTGGAGCACAACAATGGGTGTTTGACACCCAGACACTCTCAGTGTTTATTACCACCCTGCTCCAGGGATTTATTGCTACAGATGATAAAAATGCTCTGCTGCAGGACAACAGGGCCTTTGTTCCTCCTGAGCTGTGCGTGCCACAGGCTGAGCCCCAAGGCCTTGGAAGAGGGAGAAAGGAGGAAGGCAATGCCTTCAGCAGATAATGCACATTTTGATAGACTCCCACTGTGGTGATCATGGCACCAAACTCTTCCTGTGATGGGAACCCCTCAGCATCCTGACCAAGAAGCATCTTTGCATCAGTGCAAGGTGGCTGGAGGGACACCCCAGCCACCTTTGTTCCTCCTTTTTAAAAAAACTTTTCTGAAATTTCAGCCTGTGAATAACTACAGGCAAATTACCTGTTTCAAATCCCCCACTGAACAGCTAAATTATGGATTTAGCTCCTTTAATTTACCCTCTCCAAATGCTTGTACTCCTGATAAGCTGCCAATCACCAGCAGCAGGGAGGGTGTTGGAAAATTCAACTTTTTTTAGATAAATGCAATTTTTGGGAAAATGTCACATTTAGTGTGGTGAATGCAGCCTCACTTTTCCAACACAGGGAAATGTTAATGTGGGGCAGACACCCTCATAATTAGGAGGAAATTCTTCCCTGTGAGGGTGATGAGGCCAGAGAAGCTGTGGCTGCCCCACCCCTGGAAATATTCAAAGCCAGGTTGGAAAGGGCTTGGAGCAACTTGGGATAGTGGAAAGTGTCCCTGCCATGGGCAGGAGTAAAAATTAAATGATCTTTACCTTTCCAACCCAAACCACCCTGAGATTTGGTGATTTCATGATCAGTCCATGGAAACTTAACAGCACAGCCTTCAGTCAGAAAAGCCAGGCTAATTTATACCTGGTGGGACCTACTTTGTGGAGTTTTGGATCATTTCCAAAGAATAATCACCTGTCAAACACTATGTTTCACATTTTCCCTTGTTGGGATTGATAGGCACTGGCACGGAGCCTTGAATTTATGCACAATAAAAACATAAATTTTTGGATTGTTAAAAACAAGCACTGTTTGGAGGTACCTTCATGCTTGCCTGATTTTGCACACCTTGTGATCCCCTTTGAGTTAACAGTTGCTCGTTTGGATGCTTTTAACATTTTTTTTTTTTTCAACTGAGTTTGCAAACAAAAAGCTGCTCAATTGCAATGGGGATTACACAAGGCTGATCAATTCCTTGCAGATTACACGGGGGACCAGTTTGCATTTATTTTTCTTGGACGGGCAAACAAAGTAAAAAAAAAATGCAAAAAACAAAAAACCGAGCTGCACTGTGATTTGAGCCAGAATCCAGACTTTTCAGAGATTCAGGTTGTTTTTCTCGAGTGAGATCTAGCAGCTAATTAGATCTAAACAGAGCATGATGACCACTGTTAATGGGAAAGATGCTCCAGGAAGAGCAGACTGGGTGATGGATCTGTTGATCAGGGCCCAATTAGGGTGCAACCAGCACACTTGGGAATGCTTCAGTCCACACCGTGATAATAAGATGTATTCCTGTTTCTCTCCAACCCCATCCTTATCAAAACCTCCCTTGTCCCTCCCTGCTCTATTTAATTATCAAAGACCCTGCTGGGTAAAACATCTCCAGCCTGTCAGAGTTAATTCAGCTGTGAGAGAAGTACATTGACCACACACACTCACCCTGTTCCCAGTGCTCTGCTGGAGCACACCTTTGCTTCCACATTTCCCAGCCAGCAGGAATGGTGGATTCCTGTCCATAACACCACGCTTCAAGTTTCTGGGTGTGCTTTAATGAAAAACAGAGCATTTGCATGCTTGAGAAAGTTCATTCTCCACAGGTTCATGCACTGATTTGCTGAAAAATGGGTCCCTTAAAAAAGTGCTGATGGCCCCAAATGG
This sequence comes from Turdus rufiventris, assembly GCA_013186435.1. Taxonomy (NCBI): domain Eukaryota; kingdom Metazoa; phylum Chordata; class Aves; order Passeriformes; family Turdidae; genus Turdus; species Turdus rufiventris. The sequence continues at coordinate 1,242,281 of PYHW01010143.1, forward strand.
GAAATGTCATGGTAATGTAATGATCCCTCCAAAGTGTTCAGTGAAAACATGAGCCACACCCTCTGGTGTGATGTTGTGTTATTAGTTTGGATTTTCATGTCAGAATGGGCAGTATCAATAATTTCCACTTTTATGGTGTTATGCAGAGTGTGGAACATAAAAATTGAAATGTTACCACACTAGTATGCTGTGGGAGACTTCAGGGGGTTCCAAAAATCCCTGTTACCACAGTAGTCCAAACTTTTTCTGACAATCTCTGCCCCCTTTCAAGCTCTGTGGCTCTGGTTTGATCCCCCCACCTCGGCCAAGGCCAGAGAGGCTCCTTCCAGAGGGAAAGGTTTTCACATTCCACTCGTTTTCTTTCTTTGGGCCACTCAGTGGACGGCAACTGGAACGAATGGTCGAGCTGGAGCTCGTGCTCGGCTTCCTGCTCCAACGGGACGCAGCAGCGCACGCGGGAGTGCAATGGGCCGTCCTACGGCGGTGCCGAGTGCCAGGGACACTGGGTGGAGACCCGGGACTGCTTCCTGCGACAGTGCCCAGGTGGGTGAACAGCGGCTGCTCCTTTCTCTTGGCCTGTCTCCCTCTGCCGTCCCAGTAGAATGTTCCTCTGGGGAGGATTTGCGCTCTTTTCAGTGCAGGGATACGGTTGGGTCATTCCAACAGACTGTGCCAGTGTCCTGGTTTGGAGGACAGGTGTCTGCTAAGACAGGCAGGAGCTTCTCTTTGAAATGGAGAATGTAAATCCTTTCCCTCCGAATTATTAGAATTTTGAAGTCAAGGGGCTCTCAGGCAAAGATATGGGAATTAGGAATAACAGTTCTTTACTAGGGAAATTAAAATAGA